>WNGS01168929.1:0-69761 GCA_020271785.1 Procambarus virginalis
TCTGCATGCTCTCCAGGTCAGCAATTTCTCCAGCTTTGAAAGGGGCTGTCATTGTGCAGCAGTATTCCACTCTAGAGAGCACAAGCGTCTTGAAAAGTATCATCATAGGTATAGCATCTCTAGTGTGAAAGGTTCTTATTATCCAACCTGTCATTTTTTTTTGCAGTTGTGACGGCTACTTTATTGTGTTCTTTAAATGTAAGATCTTCCGACATCAGTACACCCAAATCCTTTACAGTGCCTTTCTGTTCAATGTTATGATTTGACTAAGTTTTGGACGTGGTTTCCGTTTTTATATTTTCATTTTTTTCATAGCGCATGAGCTGAAACTTATCTTCGTTAAACACCATGTTATTTTCTGTAGCCCACAGAAAGACCCGATTTACATCTGATTGGAGGTTTGCCGTGTGTAGTAAAAGTGTTATTGTATTATTGTACCCGGATGGATGCTCGCTTGACTGTTTTGTTGTTGTCAGACCAGCTGTGTCGTGCCTGTGTACAGGTTAGCTTGTGTTCACTCCTAGTTAATTTCTATTTGTTCTAGTGTTAGTCATGTGGACTTTGCTTATTATATTATATATCTTAAGCACTGTTAGTCTTTATACGTTTTGTATAATATATGGCTTGTGTATTGCAGGATGTAACTGTACTGTAATTATTTGTTCAATAATGCCACATGTCTGGCAATGCTTCTCCTTTACCTCAATTTATTGAACAAATAATTCAGCCAGTGAACATGGAGCGGTTACTACGGCCCGAGCGGTTTGCTACTGACCCAAACGCCACCAACGCCGCTCAGGAATGGCGTCACTGGCTCAAGACGTTCCAAAACTTCACTCTTGCAGTAGAAGAAAATACTCCCACCATGGACAAGCTGCGTCTCTTAATAAACTACGTTGCTCCACGTGTGTTCGACTACATAGCTGACTGCACTACGTATGATGCTGCTGAAAAATCCCTAACAGAATTGTTTGTGAAGCCCAAGAATGAAGTATTCGCAAGGTATGTGCTTGCAACACGGTGCCAAGAACCCGGTGAGTCATTTGATCAGTTTCTTCAGACTTTAAAGTTATTAGCTAAAGATTGCCAGTTCAAAGCAGTGACTGCTGTAGAAGCCAGTGATAACTATGTGAGAGATGCTTTCATTAATGAGCTAGGTTCTGCCACAATAAGGCAGCGCTTACTTGAAAATAGAACTTTAGACTTACAGTCAGCCTTTGACCAGGCTCACACTCTAGAAATGGCACAGAAACTTTCTGCCTCTTATGCTCAGCCAGGGGCTACAAACGCTGCCATGGCACTCTCATTAGACCTGGAGGACTTAGGAGGACAAGAAAGTGCAGAAGAAAAAGTTGACACAGTTTCTGCAGCTACAACTAGTGGTTTAAAGTGCTTTTTTTGCGGTTACACTCGACATCCTCGCAGTCGATGTCCAGCTAGAGAGGCTCTGTGTATAAATTGCAAGAAAAAGGGTCATTATGCTAAGGTCTGCCGATCTCTGAAACAGACTAATAGTGCTTCAAACACCCAACATTCCGCTGCTATGCTTGCTACTTTAGCTGGGACTTCGCCCGCATGCCTCAATAAATCAGTGCTTAGCTCTAAGCTCAATGGTATTCCAGTCAGTGCACTGATTGACACTGGTAGCTCTGAGAACTTTATTCATAAGAATATTGCCGAGCAGAGTGGGTTACTCGTCTATCCTGACAATGGGGCAGTTTCTATGGCTACTGTATCGTTCTCTTCAAAATTCCTGGGTCAGTGTTCTGTAGACTTAGAATTACAAGGAGAAACTTACCATGGTGTGAATCTCAAAGTGTTACCCGATTTGTGTGCTGATGTGATTTTAGGTCATAACTTTTTACCAAATCATTCTGTGCTTGAGATGGCTTTTGGAGGAGATAGACCTACCTCCTCTTAGAATATGTGGATTAGCTGCCGTCAAAGTTCCGGCTCCATCTCTCTTCAGTAATTTAGCACCAGACTGCAAGCCGATTGCTGTAAAATCCAGACGCTATTCTAAAGCTGACAAGTTGTTTATTAAATCTGAGACCTCTCGGATGCTACGTGAAGAGATAATTAGACCCAGTCATTCTCCATGGAGAGCCCAGGTATTAGTAACTAAAGGAGAACATCACAAGAAAAGAATGGTTGTAGATTATTCACAAACAATCAATCGATTCACGGGGCTGGATGCCTACCCCTTACCACACATAGATGAGATTGTGAATAATGTTGCTAGATTTTAAGTATACAGCACGCTAGACTTGAGAAGTGCTTACCATCAAGTGGGTTTAACAGAGGAAGAAAAACCCTATACAGCCTTTGAAGCTTGTGGGAAGCTTTTTGAATTTAATCGTATCCCTTTTGGGGTCACTAATGGAGTGGCTAGTTTTCAAAGGGTAATTGATGGCATCCTTGAGAAAGAAGGAGTGGAGGGTACCTTCGCTTACGTTGATGATGTCTGTGTGTGTGGAGATTCTGAGGAAGACCATGATAAAAATCTGAAACATTTTATGGACGTTGCGAGAAGATATAACCTGACCCTGAATCTTGAAAAGTGCAGTTTTCTACTCAGGTCTATAAAGCTGTTGGGATATCTTATACAAGAAGGAGAAATTAGACCTGACCCGGAACGCCTCGAGCCACTGTTAAAACTTCCACTACCAAGTAACACAGGTTCTTTACGCAGAACAATGGGAATGCTTGCACATTACTCTCGTTGGGTGCTGAGTTTTTCTGAGAAGATCCGTCCTCTCTCTCATGCCAATGATTTTCCCTTATCTGCTGCTGCTGCGAAAGCTTTTGAAGGATTGAAACAAAACATTGCTGAGGCAGTGGTTCGAGCAATCGACCCAACAACTCCTTTCACTGCGGAAACCGATGCTTCAGATCATGCTATTGCCGCTACCCTAACCCAGAATGAACAACCAGTAGCTTTCTTCTCCCGAACACTTTCAAATAGTGAACAAAGGCACTCATCAGTGGAGAAGGAAGCGTATGCCATTGTGGAAGCCCTAAGGAAGTGGCGACACTATCTTATTGGTCGCCATTTTCGGCTTGTGACTGACCAGCGCAGTGTCGCTTTTATGTTTAACTCTAACTCAGCTGGTAAGATTAAAAATTATAAAATTGCTAGATGGCGAGTCGAACTCTCCTGTTACCACTATGACATTGTATATCGCCCAGGTAAAAAGAACATACCAGTTGATGCATTCTCACATGTATGTGGTGCCACCAATATAGATGAATTAAAGGAATTGCATGACAATCTGTGTCACCCTGGAGTGTCTCGTATGGCTCATTTTGTCCGATGTCGAAATCTGCCTTATTCTGTGGAGAAAGTGAAGAAGATGACTAATTCTTGCTCTGCATGCTCTGAACTTAAACCTCGGTTTTGCAAGTTTGACTCTGGGCATTTGATTAAAGCTACTCAGCCATTTGAAAGACTCAACATAGATTTTAAAGGACCACTTCCATCACATTCAAGGAATAAATATATCCTTACTGTTGTAGATGAATTCTCTAGATTCCCTTTTGCATTCCCTTGTTCAGATATGACTACTGGTACAGTAATTCAGTGCCTGGTGCAGTTGTTTGCAATCTTTGGTATGCCTGCATATATACACTCTGATAGGGGAACTTCGTTTATGTCGGAGGAGTTGAAAGATTTTCTACTAAAAAAGGGGGTAGCAACTAGCCGTACGACTCCTTACAACCCTAGAGGAAATGGCCAGGCTGAGAAGTACAATGGGATTATTTGGAAGACAGTGCTGCTAGCTCTTAGGACGAGAGGCTTAGATGTATCCCAATGGGAAGTAGTTCTTCCTGATGCACTCCACTCTATTCGATCACTGTTGTGCACCTCTACAAATTGTACACCACATGAACGATTCTTCCAGCATACAAGAAGGTCTACTTCAGGGCGAACACTACCTACTTGGCTTGCTTGCAGAGGCCCTGTCCTCCTAAAACATCAGGTGCGTCAAAGCAAAAATGATCCTCTAGTTGATGAGGTTGAGGTTGTAGATGTGAATCCGGAATATGCCCATGTCAAGTTCCCGGATGGCAGGATTACTACTGTATCATTAAGACACCTCGCACCCATGGCCACAGAGGGCTGCGAGAGTTTGGACCCCAATCTCAACATTCAACAGCAACACCCAGCGATTGTGAAAGATGGGGTAAACCCCAACCCGCCTCATCCTGAACGGCCTCATCCTGAACTACCTCATCCTCAACTACCTCATCCTGGACTACTTCGTTCCAAACCACCTAACTTTGAAACACCTAATTGGAAACCTTTCTCTGATGTAACACTCCCTCAAGAAGGTGGTATGCAGGAACCGACTGGAACACTAGAGGCATCAACTTTGCAGGAGTCCCTTCGACGATCTGGAAGGACGCGAAGTACCCCTACTCATCTTCGGGACTATGTTACTTAACCCTCAAACCGCTAGGGGCCCAAATGGAATTCACACCCACAGGCGCAACAAAAAAAAAATCCAAAAATTCTTTCGTCTTATAGAATTGTTTATTTTTGTTCCCTGATCACGGAAAAAATAACAAAAAAATCGTAGGTAGCATATTTTAGCCGCAGTAGGGTAGGGAAGTGTGGCAAAAAAGGGGCGTTGGCAGAACCTTCGCCAGACGAGGTCTACTCCGCCCGAGCTGTCAGACGGCAGTTGCCACAAATATATTATTTCCTAATTATTTCAATGTCTCTGATTGATTTTTTCTTAGTTTTTTTGCAGTAATATTATTCCATACAGTGAATTGTGGTATATTTATATTATAAAATGTGTGAACCATCGCTGTACTCAAAATTATGGTGTGCATATAAGTGATTCAATTATTATGTTCATAAAACAATAAACAAATAGTTTTGCTGTTGTTACACTATATACACAGGTTATATATAAGTATCTGCATGTTTTGTTCACCATAACGAACTTCTAAGTTGGTCTTGTGAGTCAAAAAGCAACGAGGAGTGGCCGCCACACACCAGCGAGCCACTCACTGCCACGCCCTCCCTCAACACCACCTCACTCACCCTCATTTACCTCCCACAATACTGTTTTTGCATTTATTCACTATACACAGACGTTATATATACGTATTTACATGTTTTGTTCACCATAACTGTACATCTAAGCTTGTATGGTGAGTAAACGCACAAAGACATAGCTACTCCACAGTCAGCTGATCGGCGGCCACCCTCAAGGCCACGCGCACTAATATTTCTCCTCCAACAATATTGGATGTGGTGTTATTATGCTATATACACACATTATATATAAGTATCTACCTGTTTTATTCACCATACTTGTACAAATAAGCTGGTATGGTGCCCAAAGACCCTTTGTGGTCACCAGTAAACAACACGATAATTCCTGCAGACGACGCTCCTCTCACCAAAATGGCGGCTCCCAACCTACTCCTCTCGCTGTTATCTCACACTATACACACGTTATATGTAAGTATCTACATTTGTGTTCACCATAGCGAACCACTAAGCTGGTATGGTGAGTGCAGTCAATAAAAGGTGGCCACACACAGTCAGAAGACAACGCCACAATCCTCCCTCCACAGCTGTACTCCTCCCTCCATCGAGCACAGCGCAAAATATCTCCACAATCAAGCTGTTATCAGAATCCTGGTCAGTTTTATCAAATTCAGGGGGCTTCAGTAATACTATCACTGCTAAATAATAGCAGTATCACTTATATTTTGGCATTTGTAGGCGATGCTGTGGTCACAAGATGAACAGCGGTGCTGTGAGCTCGTGCTGCGTGCGCCAGCCTTGGTGGCTGGCGCAATACTGACGCTCTCACTCCCAAAAATGTTGGGCTGGATTTTTTTTCTAGGTGGGATCTGGCAACTATCAGTCGTGGCTGTACTATAGCTGCCCCTATCCCAGGCGGGGTGTTTAAATTATAGCGCTAGACACGAAATCATATATAAATGATGTGCGCGATTTCGGTTTTGTCACTGATATCATTTATATATGATATGCGCGGTTTGAGGGTTAAAGCTAGAGGGGGTGAATGTAGTAAAAGTGTTATTGTATTATTGTACCCGGATGGATGCTCGCTTGACTGTTTTGTTGTTGTCAAACCAGCTGTGTCGTGCCTGTGTACAGGTTAGTTTGTGTTCACTCCTAGTTAATTTCTATTTGTTCTAGTGTTAGTCACGTGTACTTTGCTTATTATATTATATATCTTAAGCACTGTTAGTCTTTATAAGTTTTGTATAATATATGGCTTGTGTACTGCAGGATGTAACTGTACTGTAATTATTTGTTCAATAAAGCCACATGTCTGGCAATGCTTCTCCTTTACCTCACCGTGTCCTGTATGTTGTCTACTCTCATAAAAATCCTACTGTTTTTTCTGATCCTGAGGTTTGTAGAGCTATTAAGAATGTAGCGAGTAATCCTTATACTCGCTCCATTATCTCATTATCCTAATGCATTACTAATCACACAAGCTACAATCCTTTCCCCAATTACAGGTAATACTCTTCTCACCTTGTTGGAGGGAGCTGAGGTGTAATCACCATATAACCCAGCGATGTGAGAACAGCAAGACAGTACAATCTCCAGTCAAAATGTAGTACTCGGCTTGGGCAGTTCTAATCGACCCAAGACACTACAGCTTCGACACAGAGCAGACAGCAGACTACGACCGCATCCAGCTACAACGCTCTCGCTCCCCGAGTTCAGACACTCGCAGTTCCCAATCGAGCCACCGCGCTCTCCTGCAGAGAGCTCCACGACTCCGGCCTCACTCAGCTCTCTGCTCTGTTCCAGGCTTCGTCTCAACGTCTACGACACTGCTGTATCCAGGACTACTAAATAAACATGAAACTCACTAAACTCTGTGTATCTAATCAACCCAACAATGTAATATAAACGTACGTAACAAGAACATGCCCTCACCTTGATCCATACGGGATGTCCAATGATTCCAAGGGTCTTATAAATATTTTAGACGGCACATCTCGAACTTGGCGGGGATTTCTGCCCCATTAACAGCCTTACTGCGGAAGAAGACCAAATTTGTCTGGAACACGGAACAGGAGCAAGCATTTAATAAAATTAATAAAGACCTCTTAACCCAGTATCCTGTTCTGAGAATCCCTGATTTTACTAAGAATTTTGAGATCCATAATGATGCCTCTAATATAGCTGTAGGGGCTTGTTTAATGCAGAGAGATGAATACAATGTGCCTTATGCCATAGGGTATTTTTGTAGGAAGTAAAAAGGAGCTGAGTTAAGGTACACCACCACTGATAAGGAAGCTCTGGGAGTGGTGTCGGCCATTAGGTATTTTGAACCTTACATTTTTCAGAGGAAATTCACTATTTACACTGATCACCAGCCCCTGGTACACATTTTTAGGAAGAGAACAAAGTATAATAGGATGTCTCATTGGGGTTATGAATTGTCAGACCACAGTTTTAAACTTGTCTATAAGCCAGGTGCAGTGCATTACATCCCGGATACCTTAAGCCGTAATGTGGCACAAATTAACGTAGATTTCAATATAGACACACTTGATAAAGGAACGTTGCGAAAATGTCAAATGAAGGAATAGCGTTGGGCCAAGGTAATTAACTATCTAGAAGGTAATGATCTCCCAACCAAGAAAGTAAATACTCCCATTGCAGAATTTGAAATAGTAGATGGGGTGTTATACCACATTATGGAGACCCCGACTAAATCAGAATACCAACTAGTTATCCCCGATGCCCTAAGAAATGCGGCGTTAAAGCTGGACCACTCTTCCAAGACTGCAGGTCATCCAGGGATTTACAAATCATACATGTGGGCTAAACAATCATTTTATTTCCCAGGCTTGCTGTCTTATAAGGCAAAATTTGTAAAAGAATGTGAACCCTATCAACAGCGTAAGGGAAGTACACAGGTGCATGCCCCCCTCCAACCCTTCCCCAAAATTCATGAACCACTAGATAGGGTTGGGGCTGACCTGACTGACCTACACAATAGTTATACTGGGCACAGGTATGTGTTAGTGTTAGTGGATCATTTGTCTAGGTTCACGACCCTTATCCCGTTGGAGAGGAAAGACCCAGAGACAGTGGCAGAAGCATTCCTCCATAAATTTGTATGTATATTTGCCCCCCCCCCACCCCCCGAAGACCCTGGTTACAGATCGAGGATCTGAATTTATAATCCAATTGTTTGCTAAAGTGTGTACCTTGGTACAGACCAACTCAGCCTTAACAACTGCTTTTCATCCCAAGGCCAATGATATCGTTGAATGTACAAATCGTATGATCAAGGATACCCTGGCCATTCTGTGTGGTTCTGATCCCTTGGGGTGGGTGTCAAGTTTACCATATGTCCAAATGGCTATCAATATAGCTGTTCACAAAAGCATTAACACCCAACCGATGTTCTTGTTTACTGGTCATTCTTGTAATTTCACGTCTGGCTTGATAAATAATCATCAGGTTCATTATAGGGACGATTACTTCTCTTCAGTGGTGCAGAAGATGCATGGCTTACCTGGTTGATACCTGGTTGATGGGGTTCTGGGAGTTCTTCTACTCCCCAAGCCCGGCCCGAGGCCAGGCTTGACTTGTGAGAGTTTGGTCCACTAGGCTGTTGCTTGGAGCGGCCCGCAGGCCCACATACCCACCACAGCCCGGTTGGTCCGGCACTCCTTGGAGGAATAAATCTAGTTTCCTCTTGAAGATGTCCACGGTTGTTCCGGCAATATTTTTTATGCTTGCTGGGAGGACGTTGAACAACCGCGGACCTCTGATGTTTATACAGTGTTCTCTGATTGTGCCTATGGCACCTCTGCTCTTCACTGGTTCTATTCTGCATTTTCTTCCATATCGTTCACTCCAGTACGTCATTATTTTACTGTGCAGATTTGGTACTTGGCCCTCCAGTATCTTCCATGTGTATATTATTTGATATCTCTCTCGTCTTCTTTCTAGTGAGTACATTTGGAGAGCTTTGAGACGATCCCAATAATTTAGGTGCTTTACCTCGTCTATGTGTGCCGTATATGTTCTCTGTATTCCCTCTATTTCAGCAATCTCTCCTGCTCTGAAGGGGGAAGTGAGTACTGAGCAGTACTCAAGATGGGACAACACAAGTGACTTGAAGAGCACAACCATTGTGATGGGATCCCTGGATTTGAAAGTTCTCGTAATCCATCCTATCATTTTTCTGGCTGTCGCAATATTTGCTTGGTTATGCTCCTTAAACGTTAGGTCATCAGACATTATTATTCCCAAATCCTTTACATGCTGTTTTCCTACTATGGGTACATTTGATTGTGTTTTGTACTCTGTATTATGTTTAAGGTCCTCATTTTTACCGTACCTGAGTACCTGGAATTTATCACTGTTAAACATCATGTTATTTTCTGATGCCCAGTCGAAAACTTTATTAATATCAGCTTGAAGTTTTTCAATGTCTTCAGCCGAGGTAATTTTCATACTGATTTTTGTGTCATCTGCAAAGGATGATACGAAGCTGTGACTTGTATTTTTGTCTATATCTGATATGAGAATAAGGAAAAGCAGCGGTGCAAGGACTGTGCCCTGAGGTACAGAGCTTTTAACTGCACTTGGACTAGATTTTATATGGTTGACCGTTACTCGCTGAGTCCTGTTTGACAGAAAACTGAGTATCCAGCGTCCTACTTTACCGGTTATTCCCATTGACTTCATTTTGTGTGCTATCACGCCATGGTCACATTTATCGAAAGCCTTTGCGAAGTCCGTGTATATCACATCAGCATTCTGTTTTTCTTCTAATGCCTCAGTGACTTTGTCGTAGTGCTCAAGTAGCTGTGAGAGGCACGATCTTCCCGCTCGAAATCCATGTTGGCCTGGGTTGTGAAGGTCATTGGTCTCCATGAAATTGGTGACCTGACTCCTAATCACTCTCTCAAATACTTTTATGATGTGCGATGTTAGTGCAACTGGTCTATAATTCTTTGCCAATGCTTTGCTCCTTCCCTTGTGTAGAGGGGCTATGTCTGCTACTTTAAGTGCATCTGGTATCTCCCCCGTGTCCAAGCTCTTCCTCCACACTATACTGAGTGCCTGTGCTACCGGCACTTTGCATTTCTTTATAAATATTGAATTCCATGAGTCAGGACCTGGGGCCGAGTGCATGGGCATGTTTTCAATTTCTCTTTCAAAATTTAGTGCGCTCGTGTTGATATCAGTTATATTTACAGGGGTTTGAATATCCCGCATAAAGAAATTATCTGGATCTTCCACTTTCATGTTGTTTATTGAAGTGCAATGGCGCCTGGAGAACAGCCGCCGAAGCCTCCAGGCAGGCCCAAGTGAAGTATGCTCACTACTATGACAGAGATGTCAAGCTAATGTAAATACAGGAAGGCTCCATTGTGTTATTGTTGTCTGAAAATAACCCAATGGGCCAGAGTAGAGCCTTGCGGGATAGGTGGAAGGGATCTTACAGAGTGATTCTAAAGACTGGCCCTGTAAATGTCCTAATCAAACACATTTATGATAGGGAGCAGAAGTTGGTCCATGTTAATAAATTAAAAATATTCCACCCAAAAGAAGAATTACACTTGCCCCATGCAGAGCTAGACAATCAGGATACCAACGAGGCCACAGAAGAGGAAAGTGACCCCCCTGTTAGTTGCTGAGTGAACATGTTAGACCTACCCATGCCATGCAAACCAGATCGAAAACTAAACTCGATCCACCCTAGGGGGGGCCAATTTCTGCTCTCCATATGTATTGTTGTATACTGTAACCACGCGATTATCCGGGATTCGAACATCTAGAAAATGCTCTTATACGGCCAAAATCGTGACCGGATAAAGTTATCTCAATATCCGGCTAAAATGGCCATGGAAGCCGGATAAAAAATCAGAGCCGGTTAACTTGCTGCTGATGTTACACTATTTGGACAGTCAGCTGGATAATCATTGAATTGTCTGGATATGAAAGCCATGGGGTGGGCTGTACCGTATTAATCCCGTCTGCCTGAGGCTCGAGACGCATGGTGGAGGAGGGGGTGGGGTGGGTGGGTGGTGTCGGGAGGGTGGGAGGGGAGCGTCGGGAGGGACCACCTGGGTACTGGAATTACCATTAATTTTAGAACAATTCATCATAGCCAAAAGCAAATGAAATAAGTACTAGTAATTATGTAATGACAAATATATAAATTTCCTACAAACAATGTGCACAGGCTGAAGTTTCCTTAAAAAATATTGTGAGTTTTTTCCTCCTGGCGGCCTACGTAATGTGCTATAGCTGCCCCAAGTGCACCCGTCCAACACTGGTCAACCCATGTGCTCCCATCCCTCGTGTTATACCAGTGCTGTGCCATTAGTGAAATATTTTTTTAAATAACTTTTTTTATTTTCATGGTAACTTTGAACATTTTTGGCCAAGACTATGTCTGGTAGCAGCATCAATCGTTCTGGAGGTGTTAAGAGGAAGAAGGTTGTCCTAACAATTAAAAACAAGTTACTGTTATACACCTCAACCAGTGCAGTATCACAGTGCTGCGCCATTAGTGAAATATTTTTTTAAATAACTTTTTTATTTTCATGGTAACTTTAAACATTTTTGGCCAAGACTATGTCTGGTAGCAGCATCAATCATTCTGGAGGTGTTAAGAGGAAGAAGGTTGTCCTAGCAATTAAAGACAAGTTACGTGTTATACACGTCAACCAGTGAGGCGTCACAGGCAAGCCAAATGCCTTCAACAAGTGAGGTGCCACAGGCAAGCCAAGCGCCTTCAACAAGTGAGGTGCAAGCAAGCGCCTTTAACAAGTGAGGCATCACAGGCAAGCCAAGCGCCTTCAACAAGTGAGGGCATGCAAGCGCCTTCAACAAGTGAGGCCTCACAGGCAACCCAAATGCCTTCAACCAGTGAGGCTTCAGCAGCTGGCAGTCATAACTAACTTTCCTTAATGAACTGTACAGTAATTTTAAGTATTAATTTTAGTGTTGTGTTAGTATAGGTTACATAAATTGTTAAGAATTCTTAACTTCAAGATGTGTAGCATCAATCAAGAAGACGAACACCAACAAGGTAAGTTGAGGTTTCTAGTTGAATATTGAATAATTATATGTGGCAAGGCAATTCAAATTACAGTGGTACCTCGGAACACGAGTGTCCCTGTATGCGAGTTTTTCGGAATACGAGCAGGATTTCCTCGAAAAATATGTCTCAGAAGGCGAGGGTTACCTCGGAACGCGAGTTTGTTGATACGTGTACAGGCCGACTAGCGCCTGGTGGCATGGCGATCGCGCCTCAGTTTATCAGTGTCTCGTGCCCAGTGACTATCCCACCTGAATTCTTCACAAGGATTTACAGTTTTTTGTCGTTTTTTTTTTAGCCATTTGAGCATAAAAGTTGTCATTATATATCTTGCCATGGGTCTCAAGAAAGCCATTGGAAAGGTTCAACCTAAGAAAATAGCTGTGAGTAGAGGCAGTAGAGGATGTTCCTTCTTGATTAAGAAAATGTGTGAAGTATGGGAAGAACTGCAAAGTTTTGTTTAAAAAACTCACCCAGATAAAGCTGTAGCAGGCCGTTGCATTGACCTTTTAAATGATAATGTGATGTCTTACTACAGACAAGTGTTAAAATGTAGGGAAAAACAAGTGTCATTAGACAAATTCTTAGTTAGACAAGCAAGTCCTAGTGGTATGCAGGCAAAATGTTCCAGAGTGTGCATACCAGTGAAGTCCTCACTGCCTGATGTGATAATGGAAGGGGACTCCCCTTCCAAACAGTAACTCCTCTCCTCCTCCCCCCTCGTCACCATCGTCCATACGCCTACAGCATTCAACAGCAAGGTAAGTAATAACTTGAACATAGTTTTGTAGGTTTATTTAGATGAATTAGGTATAAAAATTTAGTTTGATATGGGGTTTTTGGGGTAGTCAGGAACGGATTAATTCATTTCCCATAATTTCTTATGGGGAAATTAGCTTCGGAATGCGAGTTTTCGGAATACGAGGCGCCTCCAGGAACCAATTAAACTATTAAACTGAGGTATGCCTGTACGTTGTTTGTAGTATTAAAATAGTTGGAAATGGTTTAGGTTGGGGTGGGTTAGGTTAGGTTAGGTTGAGGTAGGTTAGATTGGGGTAGGGATAGGTTAAGTTCGGTTGGGGTAAGTTAGTTGAAGAAGGGTTGTTATGTTGTCGTATTTCGGACTTTTACGTCTGGGATGTAATTACATCGGTCTTCTTTGATGTGCCAGTAATACACCATGTTGAATATCAGGGAGCGGTTGGAGGATATGTTGTGGGAGTGTGTGTGTGTGGTTTATATGAGTTTTCAGTCAAAGTGCCAGGTCATTGGGAAGTTTGTACAGCTGAGGATTTCTTAATCTTGGTGCCAGTGGTTGGTGTTTGTGGCAGGTCAGCCTGGGGAGTGACTTGGGTAAGGCATGCTATAGGAGTTATTTAGAAGTATTTCCATCATCAGTTCAAACGATGTGTATCCAGCAATGGCAGGTGTGATAGGGCAGATATCATTGTCTGTAGATGTCGATGGGATGTCTGTTGGGTCAGTCTTGGGAATGGGTTGAGCTACTTGAGTAAAGAATTTAGAAGTCGGTCCAGTGTCTTTTCTAGTGCATTTTCAATGCGAGTGACAACAGTTCCAACAAGATTGGGACTCAGTTGTACATTTTGTGGGAGAGGATTGGATTCTTGGGGGGGTGTTGCAGGATTATCAGTGACAGACATATCAGGTACACACAAAAGTTGTGGTTGAGTGTGAGGTAGTTTTTGACGATGGACTGAGTTAGGTTGTTTCAATGCACTTCTGTATTGCAGGTTGGTGGTAGGAAAAACCTTAGTTTTTGCTGCTATATATGAAGGGCATTGTTTGAATGTAATGTCATGATCGCCACCACAGTTTGAGCAGGTGAGTATATCTGATGCACAGTCTTGTGTGTAATAGGAACCAGAACATTTCCCACATTTGATGTCTTTGGTGCAGCCTTTAACCCTTCAATTGCGCATCACATCATATGATGCTTTGACCAACTTGCAGTAAATTGCGCATCGCATCATATGATGCGTTGGAGTACTACGCAAGATTTAAACGGCCTGCGGATACACGGGGTTCACCACACCTTCATCAGGGCTCTTGTAAACAGACGCCATTTTAAAAAAAAATCCTTGGCCAAACTCCCGGGTGTTAGGGGCCTCAGTATCGAGTAAGCTACCAAGCCTGACGCACGCAGCATGAGCTCACAGCACTGCTGTTCAGCTTGTGACCACAGCATCGCCTAAAAATGCCATAATATACTTGTTCATGCTATTATGTAGCGATAATATTATTACAGAAGACCCCTGACTGTGATAAAACTGACCATGGGTCTGATAATAAGAGGATTGTGATGATATTTAGCGCTGTGCTCCATGGAGGGAGGAGTAATGCTGTGGGAGGGAGGGTGGTGGCGTTGTTATCTGACTGTGTGTAATTTTTTTTTTTTATTACCTAAGTGTAGTTACAGGATGAGAGCTACGCTCGTGGTGTCCCGTCTTCCCAGCACTCTTTGTCATATAACGCTTTGAAACTACTGACGGTCTTGGCCTCCACCACCTTCTCACTTAACTTGTTCCAACCGTCTACCACTCTGTTTACAAAAGTGAATTTTCGTATATTTCTCCGGCAGCTTTGTTTCGTTAGTTTAAATCTATGACCTCTTGTTCTTGAAGTTCCGGGTCTCAGGAATTTCTTCCCTATCAATTCTATCGATTCCTGTTACTATTTTGAATGTAGTGATCATATCACCTCTTTTTCTTCTATCTTCTAGTTTTTGCATGTTTAATGCCTTTAATCTCTCCTCGTAGCTCTTGTCCTTCATTTCTGGGAGCCACTTAGTGGCATGTCGTTGCACCTTTTCCAGTTTGTTGATGTGCTTCTTAAGATATGGGCACCATACAACCGCTGCATATTCCAGCTTTGGTCTAATAAAAGTCGTGAACAATTTCTTTAGTATTTCTCCATCCATGTATTTAAAAGCAATTCTGAGGTTAGAAAGTGTAGCATAGGCTCCTCGCACAATGTTCTTGATGTGGTCCTCAGGTGACAGTTTTCTATCTAAAACCACCCCTAGATCCTTTTCTTTATCAGAATTCTTTAAAGATTTCTCACATAATTTATAGGTTGTGTGGGGTCTATGTTCTCCAATTCCACATTCCATAACATGGCATTTATTCACATTAAATTCCATTTGCCAAGTGTTGCTCCAAATACTTATTTTGTCCAGGTCTTCTTGAAGGGCATGACAATCATCTAGGTTTCTTATCTTCCCTTTTATCTTAGCATCATCAACAAACATGTTCATGTAATTCTGTATTCCCACTGGTAGATCATTTATGTAGACAATGAACATTACCGTTGCAAGAACTGAACCCTGAGGTACTCCACTCGTGACAATCCTCCAATCCGATACCTTGCCTCTAATTATGGCCCTCATTTTTCTGTCAGTTAGGAAATTTTTCATCCATGTTAGTAGCTTACCTGTCACTCCTCCAATATGTTCCAGTTTCCAGAACAACCTCTTATGTGGAACTCTTTCGAAAGCCTTTTTTAGGTCCAGATAGATGCAGTCAACCCAACCATCTCTTTCTTGTAAAATCTCTGTGGCTCGATCATAAAAACTGAGCAAGTTCGTTACACAGGATCTTCCAGATCGAAAACCATACTGTCTGTCTGATATTATATCGTTTTCCTCGAGGTGTTCTACCCATTTAGTTTTAATTATTTTTTCCAATATTTTGACTATTACACTTGTCAATGATACAGGTCTATAATTAAGGGGGTCTTCCCTGTTTCCACTTTTGTAGATTGGAACTATGTTAGCCTTTTTCCACACATCAGCTACAGCTCCTGTAAACAGGGATGCCTGAAAAATCAGTTGAAGTGGAATACTGAGCTCAGGTGCACATTCTCTCAGAACCCATGGTGAAACTCCATCTGGACCAACTGCTTTGTTCTTACCTAGCTCCTTTAGCATTTTTTCCACTTCGTCTCTAGACACCTCTATGTGCTCTATGTTGTTCTCTGGAATTCTTATTGTGTCTGGTTCCCTAAAGATTTCATTTTGTACAAACACACTTTGGAACTTTTCGTTTAGTGTTTCACACATTTCCTTTTCATCTTCCGTGAATCTATTTCCCATTTTCAACCTCTGAATATTATCCTTTACCTGCAATTTGTTGTTTATGATTTTATAGAATAGACCTGGTTCTGTTTTACATTTGTCTGCAATCCCTTTTTCAAAATTTCTTTCTGCCTCTCTCCTCACTGCCGTGTAGTTGTTTCGCGCATCTTTGTATCGCTGGTATGTTTGGGGGTTCGGCCTCTTCCTGTATTGATTCCATTTTTGTGTCTTTTGGTCTCTAGCCCTCTCGCAATTTCTATTGAACCAATCCTGTTTTCTAGTTCTGCATCTCTGATTTGGTATAAATTTTTTTGTGCCTTTATCATATATTTCACAAAACTTGACATACATCTCATTCACTTCCTTGCCTAGCATCAAGTCTGTCCAATTATACTCACTAAAAAAATTTCTAAGGTCACCATAATGTCCTCTCCTGAAGTCTGGTTTTTCAACTGCTTCAACCTCCTTATTTTCTTCCAGATTATAACGCATTGCATACTTTATTCCCAAAAAGACATGGTCACTTTTACCCAAGGGAGGAAGGTACTGAATGTCAAATATCTCTTCCTCCTTCCTGGTAAATATCAAATCTAGCATGGAGGGAACATCCCCTTCCCTCATCCTCGTAGCTTCTTTAACATGTTGATACAAGAATGTTTCCAGGATGAGGTCTACAAATCTACAGGTCCAAAAATCTTCTGTTTTAGTTTCATATGCTTCCCAGTCTATGGATTTCAAGTTGAAGTCACCGACTATCAACAGTCGTGATCTATCGTTATCCGCTCTCGCTATGATCTCTCTCATTATTGTTATAAGACCTTCTCGTTTACTATCTAGCTCCTCCTTTGACCATGTGCTGCTTGGCGGTGGACTATATGCATTTATTATCATTAGTTTATCATCCTCATGACAGATCTCTAGTGCTATTATGTCAACTTCTTGTGGATTGGCAGTCATTATTTCCTTCACCTTTAGGTGTTCTTTTACCAGCACAGCAACGCCACCGCCTTTCCTAATTTTTCTGTCACGTCTCCAAATTGAGTAGCCCCTTGGGAATATGACCTCATTTAAAATAACATCTTCAAGTTTTGTCTCCGTGAGTGCAACAATGTCTGGTGTCTGCAGCTGTATTACATCACTTAACTCCAGTATCTTCGATCTCACTCCATCTATGTTGGTGTATGCAATCTTCAGGAACTTATTCCCCCTCTCCTTATTCTTCACTCCTCCTCTCTCTAATGATTTTGTTGGTTTGCCTTTATGTACCACTTTACTGGTTTGCCTACCCCTTACACTTTGTAGAAAAAAGAATTGATTTCTTCTTCATTCCTGTTCTCATTTAAACGTTTTGCCTCGGCGAGGTTCAGTTTCAGCTTCTCTCTGTCTTCTTTTGAAAGATCTCGTCTTAACGACCACCCTTTCCCATCCTCATCACTTTGCAATTTTCTAGCATTCCTTAGTACTTCTTCCATCTGTTTGGTACCGTTTAGGGTGATCCTCAAAGGTCGATCTTTCCCTTTTACGTACCTGCCTATTCTCTTGTAGTCGCACACATTCTCTATGGTAGTGAGACCTTCTACGAGGCCAACAATTTTATCTACTACTTTAGCTTCTTCGACAGCTCTTTCTGATCTAGATGTTATCTCCTTTTCTTTGCAACCAAAAATTATCAGGGACTTATACGATGCACAGCTTTAAAAATTTTAATAAGTCAATCGGAGTTTGACCACCTTGTGTGTGTGGCCACCTTTTATTGACTGCACTCACCATACCAGCTTAGTGGTTCGCTATGGTGAACACAAATGTAGATACTTATATATAACGTGTGTATAGAGGGTATAAACAGCAAGAGTAGGAGGTTGGGAGCCGCCATTTTGGTGAGAGAGGAGCGTCGTCTGCAGGAATTATCGTGTTGTTTACTGGTGACCACGATGGTCTTTGGGCACCATACCAGTTTACTTGTACAAGTATGGTGAATAAAACCGGTAGATATTTATATATAATGTGTGTATATAGCGTAATAGCACCACAAGCAGTATTGTTGGAGGAGAAATATTAGTGCGTCTGGCCTTGAGGGCGGCAGCCATCAGCTGACTGTGAGGTCCTACGTCTTTGTGCCTTTACTCACCATACAAGCTTAGATATACAGTTATGGTGAACAAAACATGTAAATACTTATATATAACGTCTGTATATAAAAGCAAAAACAGTATGGTGAGTGGAAAATGGTGGCAAGTCAGATGAGGTAAGGGAGGGAGTGGCAGCCAGTGGCGGGCTGCCACTGCCACTGCCACTCAGCATACCAACTTAGTGGTTCGTTATGGTGAACACGAATGTAGATACTTATATATAGCGTCTGTATATAGTGAATAAAAGCAAAAACAGTATTGTGGGAGGAGAATGTGGGTGAGTCAGATGACTTGAGGGAGGGCGTGAGTGGCTGGCTGGTACACGGCGGTCACTCCTCGTTACTTTTTGACTCATAATAGCAACTTAGTGGTTCGTTATGGTGAACAAAACATGCAGATACTTATATATAACCTGTGTATATAGTGTAACAACCGACAAAGTATTTGTTCACTGTTTGATGAACATAATTGAATCAACAATAAGCACACCATATTTTTTGAGTACAGCGATGATTCACTCATTTCATTATATAAATATATCACACTACACACTATTGAATAATATTACAGCAAAAAAACTACGAAAAATCAATCAGAGACATTGAAATAATTAGGCAATTATCTCTTTGTGGCAACTCCGGCCTGACAGCTGGCGATCAACAGACCGCCTGGGACGCATGCTGAGTGAGCACCTGTTTTGTGCCAGACTTCCCTGCCCTATAGCGGCCAATATATTCAACTTACGATTTTTTTTATTATTTTTCCCGTGACCAGTGAACACAAATTAACAGGTTAGGAAGAAAAAAATTTTTTTTTTTGTATGCGCCTGTGGGTGTCAAATGGTATATAGCTATGCACCATTTAAGGGTTAAAGGTATGGTTAAAACCTTTACATCTAAAACACTGAGTAGGACGTGGTACGTACACCTCTAGTGCATGGAGGTAGCCGTCAAACCAAATCCTATCAGGGGGAATGTGGTCTAGAAAGGTAAGCAGGGCAGTGCCGGGTCCGTCTAATTACCACAAGCTACCACAGGCTACACAGGCTTCAGAAAGCTTCCTGGCAATACGTTAGTAATGAATATATATGATATGTTAGGTTAGGCTGACGTAACCTAACCTAACCTAACCTATCCTAACCTAACCTAACCTATCCTAACCTAACCTAACCTATCCCTAACCTAACCTAACCTAACTTAACCAAACAAAACCTAACCTAACCTAACCGATGCTTGGATCGTCGACTTGATTTGGGGTTACCAGCTTTTTATTTTCGTCTAATTTCTTTATAAAAAGATACTTTTTCAGATTAAAATTATGTTTTTTCGTGTTGTACATTCAGCACCAACATTATAATGAGTAAATATATCATCTTTATTCATTATTAACGTATTACCAGGAAGCTTTCTGAAGCCTGTGT
The DNA here is from genome assembly GCA_020271785.1 of Procambarus virginalis. NCBI lineage: Eukaryota > Metazoa > Arthropoda > Malacostraca > Decapoda > Cambaridae > Procambarus > Procambarus virginalis. The sequence continues at coordinate 19,723 of WNGS01168929.1, forward strand.
AGCCTGTGGTAATTAGACGGACCGGGCAGTGCCTGTATCACTCAGTTCTCCATTCGTTCTTCACATAAATTTTTTTACTCCGAAGATTGGAATGTCATCTGCCTGTTAGTTGTGCCTTGATGTCATCTGCACTAATGTGTAAAACACATTAGCAGGCCTGCCTGCCTCCTTAGTGGTTCTTTATGGTGAACAAACTTAGTGGTTCGTTATGGTGAACAAAACATGCACTTATGTATAACCTGTGTGTAGAGCGTAATACTGTAGCAGCAATAATTTAAGAATTTATGCCTTCTCCTAATCCTACTATTTTTTCTATGATTTTCATCTCTTAGATAAAAAAGAGCTGGACCTGCGGAGGACGCTCCCACAACTGGACTACTGCGACTCCCTTAATCCTTTAGTTGCGCAAGACATCATATGATGCTTTGACCGACTTGCAGTATATTGCGCATCGCATCATATGATGCTTTGGAGTACTACGCAAGATTTAACCCTTCAATGGCGTTGCCTCCAAATATCACACCCCCGCAGTGCGCAGGAAATGGAATTCTCTGGATTTTTTTTTTTTTATCAAAAACCCTTCCCTCAGTATGGATATGCAAAAAAAATCGAAATTGTACTTACTTTGGCTGCTATGGGGTCCGTAAGTTGGCGTGTGACGTCATCATTCCCCATTCGCCCGTGACATACGCTCCCGGGGCCAGTAGGGCGCTCGGGGCAGGGCGCACGAGTTGCAGCGAATATATTTTTGTTCATTTTTTGCGCACAGTTCCAAATATATTTTATTTGTTTTTACGTGCTAATCCTATGTATAATGAACACGTACACTACATTATGGCAGTAAAACATCCATACTGTCCGAGGACACTGTGTTACGTGCAAGACACTTGTGTACACATATGCTGCACATATTTACTATGTATTATGCTCATTTATGTATATATACAATCTATTTACACACTATACACTGTCACACACTATATACATTCACCATCAACACACTCAGAACACCGCAAGTGAGAGCAGCCACACCCAGCCAGCCCTCCCTCACTCCAACATCTTACTCGCCAACATTGCACCTCCCACCATTCTGTTATTGTTCTTATTACACTAATTACACATGTTATATATACCTATCTACATGTTTTATTTGCCAGAACTATGCAAGTAAGCTGGTATTGTGTCCAAACAGTACACGTGCCACCATACACTGCATGAAAAATCACACAGCAGACAGCAGACGACAATACGATTACTACGTAACCTCCCTCACCAAAATAGCTCCTCTTAACATTCTCCTGTTGCTGTTATTACACTATATACACACTGTATATACACATGTACATATGTGTTGCCCATAGCGAACCACTAAGCTAGTATGGTGAGCAAAACAAGAGTGGCTGCCACACACACAGAGGCTACCTCAATTCTCTCCCTCCCTCCCTCACCAAAATTCCTCCTTCCACAATACTACGCACAACGCTAATTATAACCACAATCCTGCTATTATCACAATCCTGGTCACTAATTCCTGTAAATGAATAATTGACCACACGTTTATTTTGAAAAGGAACCTAAGAAATCATTTGAAGATTCCTAGATGGACGAAATAATGCTGTGGTGCTGTGGCTAGCGTTGTGAACATCGTGAACAGCATTGAATCACTGATATTTGAACATTGTACCCAGTCATTATCACACTCAGGCTCTTCCATAATACTATCATAGCTAAATAATACAAGTTTATATATATTTTGACATTATTAGGCGATGCTGTGGTCACACACTGAACAGCAGAGCTGTGCGCTCATGCTGCGAGCGCCAGCCTTGGTTGCTCACTCACTACTGAGGCTCCCACACCCGGGAATGTGCACCATGATTTTTTTTAAAGATGGCGTATGTTTACAAGAGCGATAAGGAAGCTGATGTGAACCCCATGTAGCCACAGGAGTTTTGAATGGAACGTGAAAAATACAAATACCCGGAGGCGCGTTGCGCAAACCAGACGTGAGCCTGCAGGCACGTTGCGCAGTTTAAGGGTTAAATGTGCGCCCCCCCCCACGGCGCGCGCAGCTCTCCTGAGCGCTGCGTATATGTTTATTCTCGCTCCCAGAATTCCCCCGCTTAATTTAAATTATGCAGGGGCCATTTCTGGGCGGAGAGAAAAACAAACAGGAGCGGGGGGACCTTAATTTATTAATTAATGTTTACAGAGCGACTGCTGTACCACAATAAAAAGAAGTCGTAACATGACTGAGTAGAATGCCAGTACTGCAAAGATGCAACTAAGGGAATAAGTCATAGGACGTTAACCGTGCCTAGAGTCAGCTAGCCAAAGCAATGTTGCAGTACTCGCAAACAGCGTAATGCTATAATTAAAACAATGCCAGAGATAATGAGTGGCACAGCCAGTACAGTATGATAAAATATATTCTGCATACGCAGAGGGCATAGAAATAATAATGAAGATTTTTCAGGGTAAAATAGCGTAATGCTATAATTAAAACAATGCCAGAGATAAATGAGTGGCACAGCCAGTACAGTATGGATAAAATATATTCTGCCTACGCAGAGGGCATGAAAATAATATTTAAGATTTTCCAGGGGTAATGACATGCTAGTGCCTAGTACATGTAAAGTCTGCAACCCCCAACTTGCACCAGTAGTGAGCACTTGACATATGGTAAGTAGCTGCGGGCAGCCCTAGACTTGGGGATCCGGCGCAGTTCCCCCATTCCGCAGGCCAGCAAAGCCGGTCCCCCACCCCCCTGAAGGGCGAGGTGCCCGCTGGCTGCAGAAGAACTTATCTAGGTAATGGAATGACGTCTTGCCTGACGTAGGAGTGGAACGCATCGCTTTTCCACCTGCCGACTGCTCTGATTGCTGCCGGCGTCAGGCCATCCATGGACATCTGCGTGGCCCTGCCGATTCGGAAGGAGTGTGGTGCATAATCGTTTGGAGGCAGTCCTAGTGCTCGAACGGCGGCACGGAGCACCCATGTGAAATCCTGTCTGGTGACGGGGGAGCCCGATTCGCCCAGGAAGATAGGTCCTGGTTCCAAGCCCCGTCGTTTTAAGAAGTTCGTCATGGCACGGACCGGGCAGTACTTACTGTAGGGGACTGCACTCAGGGTTAACTTGGGGGTACGCCCTGCGCTGTGCTTGTAGGAGGCAAAGGCGATGACGATCCCCGTCCGCGATAAAGTTAGCTGGTCCAAGCGTAGAGTGTGTTGCCCCTTCCCCACGTAGGTCGCCTCCCCTGGCCGGAGGCAAGCATAGAAGGCGAGGGAGAAGAGCGCTCGGTAGCAGGTCTTCTCGTACGTCGAGCGGCAGACACCTCGCAGGGCCCCCAGTAGTCGATGCAGTAGTCGTCTGGTCACGGGCAATCGTCGTGCAGGGGCCCGTTGGGCCTTGTTGCGTGCTCCCTTAAGTAGTTGTGTGACTAGGAACTGACGTGTGGGGTCCTCCCTACCATGCAGCTTGAACATGAAGGCGATAGCCGCAAGGTAAGCACTAAGAGAGCGGTACGCCAAACCTCGAGACAGCAGCGACTGCAGGAAGTTCGCCAGTGTCGTGGACGTAGCCTCGAAGGGGCAACCCCGTCTCCTGCCGTTAGATACATACTCCACGTACTCCGCCCACTTATGTTGATACGTTCGTCGTGTCGCGGGCTGTAGGGAGTCGAGCAGCGTCCTTATAGTTTCAGGGTGAAGTTGCAGGGCAGGAGGTGCTGTGGGATTGCGGTTGGCTTCTCGGCGAGTCCTGCGTCTCGCAGGAACGATGGCGGCAGTACCTGCAACCGGGAGAGAGCGTCACAAACCCCGTTTAACTTGCCCGGGAGGTGTGAAGGAAGTAGCGTAATATTATATGTGAGAAGGAGGATTGCCAGTGGCCGGACCAATTGCATGAGGAGGGGGCACCTGGCGGACAGGGATTGAAGCACATTTACCACAGCGGCGTTGTCGGACCTACACACAAGCCTCTTGTTTGCTAACACAGGTGCAAAGATGGATATCCCCATGTAGAAAGGGTAAAGTTCGAGGAGTGCGATGTTCAGCCGGCTCCAGCCCATAGGCCAGGTACCACTGAGCCAGGCCGCTCCGAGTGTGAGTCCATAACCCATGGATGAGGCGTCCGCGCACATCGTGAGGGCCGTGGCGTTCCCCCATCCACCGTGTGGTGGAAAAACCGTTACTCCGCAAAGATGACAGATTAATGTTAGAGAACATAACTAAACTGATGAAAAACATTCCCGAGTCACAGAGATTACCATTCACAGACAAGCTACCAGTGATATATGCAGACTGGGATAAGACAACATTGGTTAACGACCAAAACCCAGGAACAGATAGTTTAGAGAACCGCAGCAGCAATGTGGAGGAAGAGGGTATTGTAGTACATAATAGCAGCAATATTGCAGAGTCAGGTAATATAAACGATGTGAGCAACAGTGAGACAGAGTGCATAAATGAAGGAATTGGGACGAAAAGCGGAGATGGCTCCAATAAAGAGGTAGACAAGACAGACACAGATATAAATACCTTGAAAAACGCAAAACCGGAACACATTTGCAAATTCTACGCTAAAGGAATATGCAAATATGGAAAATTAGGAACAAAATGCCATTTTCTGCATCCTCGAAAATGCAGGAACATGTTGGCGAGGGGTACATGCCGTTTCGGAACAGGGTGTAGATACTTCCACCCCAAATTATGTCAATTTTCAATTAGGGACAAAAAATGCTACAATCTTCAGTGTCCGGAATTCCACGTGAGAGGTACACAACGTTATAGACGGGAAGATCAGTATGACACTACTGGCAATTTTTTAGAGGAAGGCAGAAACAGAGCAGAAAATATAAGAGAGAGGAACAGTCAGATGGAACCACCACAGGATTACAGAGGGGAAGGGAGATACCCACAAGTCTGGAATACACATTACCAACAAACACACAGGTACTACACCACACAACACTCGCCCCACTACCGAAACTGGGCGAATCACTACGAAAACAACACACCCTGGACGCAAACACAGTGGCCCCCTTACCGGAGCCTCAGATATTAACACCAAGTAAGGCATCCAGCACTTCCACTACCACGATAACATCATTTATATTTGCCAACATTCAAGGTATAAAAACACGCAAATCCAACAAAGTTCACTTTATAGATGGTCTCCTTCATGAGGCAAATGCAGTGTTTGCAGCCCTAACAGAAACCCACACAAAGGACTACCTTGATGGTGAAATATGGATCTCAGAGTACAATCTTTTCAGATGTGATAGGAAACACCGGGGTGGGGTCAGCCTATACATCAAAGACACACTCATCTGTACTGAGCTGCTAAACACCTCAAATGATATGGTGGAAGTGCTGATAATCAAAATAGAGATTATAAATGTAGTTATTGTCCTAGTATATAAGTCACCGGAGGCAAACCCTCAGCAGTTTAAAGACCAACTAATGAAAGTAGAACACTGCTTGGAAAACCTCACAAATCCAGCTCCGAACATCATCCTGCTTGGGGACTTCAACCTACGGCACCTGAAATGGAAGCACCTGGCTAATACAGTAATATCAGAAAGAATACCAGGAAGTAGCCTTAATGAACAGGCACATGCAAATGACCTGCTACGGATGTGCGACAGGTTTGCCTTAAACCAGCAAATAGTAGAACCAACCAGGAAGGAGAACACGCTGGACCTCATTTTCACTAATAATGATGAATTGATCAGGAACATAATGATTACAAATACCTGTTACTCAGATCACAACTTAATTGAAGTTATGACAACCATGGGGAATAGACCTTCAAAACCAGTCCAGATTCCCGGTGGAGGAGATTTCAGCAAATTCAACTTCAATAATAAACAGATAAACTGGGAGCAAATAAACCAGGACTTCACAGAAATAAACTGGGAAGAACAGCTAGGAAATGCGAACCTGAACCAGTGCCTGGAAAAAATAAGCTCAGTAGCACTAGAAATATGTACAAACCGCATCCCCCTAAGAAAAAAAAGGAAGAGATGCAGATTGGAACGAGAACGTCGTTCCCTATATAGGCGAAGAAAACGAATCGCGGTACAACTTGAGAGTCGCACCCTATCTCAGGAACGGCGAAGAAGGTTAGGTAGCGAAATAGGAAAAATTGAACTCAAGCTACAAGAATCATACAAAACGCAGGAGAGGGAAAGAGAGCAAAAGGCCATCAGTGAAATAGAGAGAAACCCGAAATATTTTTTCTCCTATGCAAAATCAAGATCAAAAACCACATCTAGTATCGGGCCCCTGCGAAAGGAAGATGGAACTTTCACCGATGACAACAAAGAAATGAGCGAGCTACTGAGGAAGCAATACGACTCTGTCTTCAGCGAGCCATTAAACGCACTAAAGATCGATAACCCAAATGAATTTTTCATGGATATGATACCAACATCAAATCATATATCAGACGTCACCCTATCCCCACTGGATTTTGAAGAAGCCATAAACAGTATGCCTATGCACTCCGCACCAGGCCCGGATTCTTGGAACTCCATATTTATCAAGAACTGTAAAAAACCACTATCGCAGGCCCTTCACATTCTGTGGAGACAAAGCCTAGATACTGGCGTTATTCCTGATATACTAAAAACAGCAGAGATAGCACCACTTCATAAAGGAGGAAATAAGGCAGAGGCAAAAAATTACAGACCGATAGCACTAACATCGCACATCATAAAAATTTTTGAGAGAGTGCTAAGAAGTAAGATCACAAAATACATGGAATCACAGCATCTCCATAACCCCGGACAACATGGTTTCAGAACAGGGCGCTCTTGCCTGTCGCAGTTGCTGGACCACTATGATATGGCATTAGATGCTATGGAAGACAAACAAAACGCTGATGTAATTTACACAGATTTCGCAAAAGCTTTTGATAAATGTGACCATCGTGTTATTGCCCATAAAATGCGCTCAAAAGGAATTACCGGAAAAGTAGGCAGATGGATCTACAATTTCCTGACCAACAGAACCCAATGTGTTATAGTCAACAAAATAAAATCCAACCCGTCAACCGTTAAGAGCTCAGTCCCCCAGGGTACTGTGCTTGCTCCAGTACTTTTTCTCATCCTCATATCGGACATAGACAAGAGCACAACCTATAGCACTGTATCATCCTTTGCAGATGACACTAGGATCTTCATGAGAGTAGGCAACATAGAGGACACGGCGAACCTCCAGTCAGATGTAGATCAGGTCTTTCTATGGGCTACAGAAAATAATATGGTGTTTAACGAAGACAAGTTCCAGCTCATGCGCTATGGAAAAAATGAATATATAAAAACGGAAACCACGTACAAAACTCAGGCAAATCATAACATAGAACGAAAAGGCAATGTAAAGGATCTGGGTGTACTCATGTCGGAAGACCTTACCTTTAAAGAACACAATAAAGTAGCCGTCACAACTGCAAGAAAAATGACAGGTTGGATAACAAGAACTTTTCACACTAGAGATGCTATACCGATGATGACACTTTTCAAAACGCTTGTGCTCTCTAGAGCGGAGTACTGCTGCACAATGACAGCCCCTTTCACTGCTGGTGAAATTGCTGACCTGGAGAGCCTGCAGAGATCCTTTACTGCTAGAATCCACTCGGTAAAACATCTAAACTATTGGGACCGACTTAAGAGCCTAAATCTGTATTCCCTTGAGCGCAGGCGGGAGAGATACATAATAATTTACACGTGGAAAATATTAGAGGGGCTGGTCCCAAACCTGCACACAGAAATAACATCACATGAGACCAGAAGACATGGCAGGATGTGCAGAATACCCCCGTTGAAAAGCAGAGGTGCAACTGGTACTCTGAGAGAGAACTCTATCAACATCAGAGGCCCGAGACTGTTCAACACGCTTCCACTACACATATGGGACATAACTGGCAAACCCCTCACAGTGTTCAAGAGAGAACTGGATAAGCACCTCCAAAGGATACCTGATCAACCAGGCTGTGACTCATACGTCAGGCTGCGAGCAGCCGCGTCCAACAGCCTGGTTGATCAGTCCAGCAACCAGGAGGCCTGGTCGATGACCGGGCCGCGGGGACGATAAGCCCCGGAAGCACCTCAAGGTATCAAGGTAAGGTATCCTCCTTTGTACGCGCTGAGGAAAGTGTGCCAGGCTCGCAAGTCGAGCTTCGCCTCCGCGTCCAGCTGGCAGGGGCGTGAGGGACGCTGTACACCACGGGTGAGCGGGTGAAGACGTCGGAGGAAAGCCCGTCCCCCCGGTATGACTGACGTGGCGAATTGCAGTTTGCCGATAATCCCTTGCAGGTCCCGCAGGGGAAGGCTCTCGGCCCGCAGTGCGTCTTCCACTGCGGTCGTGTACTTCGTCCTCTTGTCGTCCGGCAGCCTTGTCTCCATACGTCGTGCGTCGATTTCAAGTCCAAGGAATGTGAGGCAGTGGTGGGGGCCTGCAGTCTTGTGGGGAGCCAGGGGTACGCCTAGGCGCTCACAGAGGGCAATGAACACCCGCAGGCTCCGCAAGCACTCGTTGTAGGTAGAACTCACGAAGAGGAAGTCGTCTAGCACCTTTACGACATCCCGCACGCCGAACTTCTCCGCAAGGATCCATTGCAGGGCGTCGGAGAACGTCTCGAAGATCCTGCAGGAAGATCCTGCAGGAAGATCCTGAGCCGCCCCCATGCTGAGCATTTTTTCATGGTAGTACCGCCCTCCGTAGGCGAAGCCGAGTAGGTGGTAGTCGCTGGGGTTGACTGGGACGATCCTGAACGCCTCTGCTATGTCGCATTTTGCCAGATGCGCCCCCCGGCGAGCGTCTGACCACCAAGGCCACCGCGTCGTTGATGGACTGGTAGGTCACAGTTGTCTTTTCCCGCGGGATGTTGGCGTTCACGCTCTCGGAGGTATAGGGGTAGCTGAGGTTGTGCAGGAGCCTGTATTTTCCCGGCGTAGACTTCTCTCTCAGGGCTATAGGAGAACACTTGAAGTTCTCAAATGGGGGGACCTCAAAGGGGCCCGCTATGCGCCCCAGGCTCAGTTCCTTGTCGAGCATAGGCCCCACTATATGTGGCAGGGCTGTAGTTGCTGGGGGGTTAGATGAGGAGAGGGGTGTCCGTACCCCTTCGTAACCTAATAGGAAACCCCCCCGGAAGCCTCCGACGACATAGTCCCGGAGGGGGTAACCCACTAGGAAAGCATCAAGTGCGTCTGCGTCCACTGGCGTTGTGACGTGTGTCTTTCTTCCTGCTCCTGTCCTGAGTGGGGCGACGGGGACGATTCTCCTTGGCGGCGGCGACTCGAGGCTTGGCCTGGGGGCACGGGCAGTAGGCAGGATGTCGCTTGTGGCAACGCGGGCAGTAGTGCTTGAAAGTGCATGAGGGGACGGAGCAGCCTGCTCCGGTTGCGTGGAAGGCGTAGCAGTATCCCGGCGGTAGTCCATAGTCCCGGGTAGTAGAGAGCGAACGTTCTGCTGGGTAGGCGGCGGCGCGAGGCGCCACCTGTATTCGCTCCTGCGCTGCACGTTGTACCGACCGAATTTCCAGGTCGAGCCTTAGCGCGGTCCAAGAGCAGCCCAACCTCTCCTTGTCCCACCTGAATGCCTCGTCGTACCACATCCAGTCGCCGCGGAGGTTGCGCTTCATGGACTTCACGTAGCGGACGTAAGTGAAAAGCGCCCGGCCCTCGGCGGGATGTCGCTCCAGGTAGATTGAAGCGAAGATGTCGAAACCGTGCCCCCACTGCTCCGGCGTCAGAGGCGGCAAGTTCTTAGTGGATAACTGGGTCTCCGAGAGAGTGGCATGGCGTGTCTCCGAAGGCCTGGCATCGCGTTCGTAAGCCAGCAGCTCGCGCAAGTCGATGTACTTGTTTGCCCAGACTTTCTCTCTTAGGGCCAGTGGAACGTGCTCGCCTAGCATGGTGACGGTGTTGCCTCGCGTCCCCCAGGGCTGTGCCTCCCAAGGACTAGGGGTAGTGGGGAACAAGCTCTCTCGGCGGTACTCACCGTTGGAGGACGTGCTGGAAGAGCTGTGTCGCCGCCTTGACGTGCGGCTCCTCGCCCTTGACCGTGGTCGGCGCGCAGGGGGGGAACCGGTGCGTGTAGGCCGGTCCGTGTGGGCGTCCGTGTTGTCTGCTCCGCCGGGGTTCGTAGTCTGCTGCCGTCTCGATTCGGAGGGGGGCTCCGGGCCTGAGCAATGAGCGTCCTCAGCATTGCCCAGTCGGCGTCCGAAAGTTGGGAGGGGTGGTCAGCCACGCCCCCCGCGGCGATTCCGTTTGGATGGGCATCGAGGATATGGTCGCCGTCCGAGTCAGAGCCTCCCGAAGAGGCCTCTGAGGAGGAGGCGAAGCGGGCGGGTTTCGTCCTTGTCCTGGGCGGTTGCTTCCTAGCAGCCCTTCGTCGCCGACCTCGTGTTGACGCCGCCCTTGTCCTCTTCTTCACCATGGGTGGGTGGGGTGCCAGCGTCTCCGTACTGCGGATAGTGGCAAAATAAGCGGGCGGCCATAGCAGGACAGTAAGTGAAACAAGGCTTAGGCATGCAAACAAGTAACATTTAGCCTTGTAAACAAGTCATGCAAAACTGAAAGAAAATAACTAAATGCAAAAGTGGGAACGGACACGGTGAAAAAGCAAAAGTAACTTAAATAACGTAAAATAAATAACTGAGAGAAACAATAAACGGAATAATGGCAACTTAAACAAAACCAAAATAATGGGAGACGGAGGAAGCAAAAATAGGCCAACAGCACCCTAAATAAGTAAAATAAATAAGGTATTAAATGTAAATAATATAGCCGAGAAAGCAAAGCATGGCAGAAAAAAAAAAAAACACTGAACCAGAGAAAAGTAAAATAAATAAATGTAAAATAATTAAAGGAAGTAAACTCGGGGAACTACAATAAAATTATAAATAAACCTTAATTAGTTAATGAACTTTTAAAATAAACTAAGCGAACAGACAATGATAAATAAAGAACTAAAATTTAAAGAAGTAAAACTAAAAATAAAAGCCAGGACATAAACTAAAATTAAAATGGAAAGGGCATAAGAAGTAAGTAGAATAAACGTAAGAACAGAATGAAAAATAAACGCAAAAGTGCGCCGCGAGCAGAAGTATAAGCAAAAGGAAATTAAATAAAGTAAAAAAGGGGACGAAGTGTAACAGAAAACGGGGTAAGGACATAAGAAACTTAACAAAATAAGAGTAGCTGGGAAAAGCAAAAAGTAGGCGATAGCACAGAACCAGAAATAAGTAAAATAAAATAAAGTGTAAATAAATTAAAGTAAATAAACTCGGGAAACTAAAATAAATTTATAAATAAACCTTAAGTAGTTAAAACTGCAAAACACAAAACAAATAGACAATAATTAAGTAAAGAACTAAAATAAATGTAGTAAATAAACTAAAATTAAAGCCCGAACATAAGAAACTAACAGCAAAACGGGATAAGGGCATAAGAAGTAAATAGAATAAATAACGTAAAACGGAATGATAAATAAATAAACGCAGAAGAGGGTAGCGGGCGAGCAGAAATAAAGGCAATAGTAAATTAAATAAAGGAAAAGGAGAACGAAGTGTAACAGTAAAATGGAAAAAGGACAAAGTAAACTTAACGAAAGTAAGGATTGACGGAGAAAACGAACATTGTAAGCAAACACAGAACCGGAAAATAAGTAAATAAAATAAATAAATGTGCATAAAATACAGTAAATAAACTAGGGGAACTAAACAAATTTATAAATGAACCTTAAATAGATAAAACTTCCAAATAAACATAAAATTAGACAAAAAAGGAACTAAATAAATATAGTAACTAAATACAAATTTACTGACTAGCCGGGGAAACCGACAAAAGAGGCGTTGACACAGAAGCGGAAATAAGAAAATAAACATAATGTGACACATAAAATAAATAACATAAATGCGGGAAACTAAATAAATGTAACTAAACCTTAACTAGTATAACTTTAAATTAGGCAAAACATAATTAAACAAAATTAATTAGAGAGCGAAAGAAACCCTAGAATTAAAATTAACCTGTACGTAAGAAAACTAATAATAAAATAAGGATAAGGGCAAAAGAAGTAAGTAGAATAATAACGTACAAAACGGAATGAATAAATAAAAGCAAAAGTGGGTAGCGGACGAGCAGAAATAAAGGCATAAGGCAGATAAATAAAGTAAGTAAAATGAAGAGTAACAGTAACAGGCAAAGGACAAAGTAAACTTGACAAATAATGAATAGGCGGAGAAAGCGAAAGTGGCATAACACGGAACGAGAAATTAGAGAATAAAATAAATAATGCGTAAAATTAAATAGGAAATAACTCTGGAAACTAAAATAACTTTATAGAAACATTAATTAATTAATAAACTTAAAAACAAATTAAACATTAACTAAATAAAGTACTAAAATTAAATAAAGTAAAATTAAATTTAAAGCCAGGACAAAATTACCCAATAAGGAAATGAAAGGCAGAGACAGCGTGCAAAGCAGGAGAAACGAATAAATGGGGCAGGAACCGAAAGAGGGCATAAGTAAGATAAAATGCATAAGCGGTCACAATAAGTAAACAATTACAAATAACACAGCAATACGAAACGTAGCAAAAAGTGAAAGCTGAGAGCAGTCCATGACAAAAGAAAGAGCTGAAATAAAAACAAGTGTCGAATAAACGGAAAATAGGCAAACGAAAGAATGTGGAACAGGAACTGAATAAGGACAAAGAAACTAAAATTAATATAAGTATAGGCCACGGGGAACAAATAAAACGTAGGCAGTAACCCAGAAAAGTCAAAGTAAAATAAACAAAAAATTAAAATACTAATGAAGAATAAAGTTCGAAAAAGCGCATAAAAGTGCACAGGACAACCAGGAAAAGACAAAAGAACTGATAAAGGGAATCAGTAATTACAAGAATACGGGGAAGATAAATGAAAAAAAGTAGCAGAACCCTGAAGAAAGACGGAAAGAAATTAAGGAAACTGAAGGATAATTAGAGAAACAACTACAAGAGCAGCAGAAAACCAGAAAACGGCATAAGAAAACGTAAAATAACGAATAAACGGAAAGGAAGAAATCGAAGAGAAGTGGAGCAGCTAAATAAAGAAATAGTAGCAAAGAAAAGAACCAAGACTGCCTAACGGAAAAAGCGGACAAATGAGAACAGGACAAAGAAGAGAAGACAAAATAACTGGAAAAATTAAATAGAAAATAACGATAACCCCTAAAGCAGGGAAAAAGACGGGAGAATAACGGATAGAACGGAAAGAAAGTACATAAACGAGATGAGAGCAGGGGAGCCAGGGGGGGACAAAGGAAGACCGAGAAATAAATAACAAGAATATCGGAGAAAAAATGAAAAAAGTAGCAGAGCCCAGGATAAGGAGGAAAAGAAATTAAGGAAAAAACTGAAGGCTAAATTAAAGAAACGACTAAATGAGCAACAGTAACAGAATAATGACAAGAAATTAACAGAAATTAACAAACAAAGGAATTAAAGAATCGAAGAGAAGTGGAACAGCTAAGTAAAGAAATAGTAGAAAGAAATGGACCAAGACTGCCTAAAGTAAGACTGAACGAAAGAATGGTATAAGTAAAAAAGGCAGGAGAACGCAGCAGGGGAAAGACAATTAAAATAAGAGGAAAGGTAAAGCACCAACACCATAGAGGGAGCGAGAGCGGACCCCAGGCAACGAAAACACGATACTTCCTTCAGAAGCGGACGTAGGGAAGGCACAAACGAACGTCCTCTCCTCCGGCGCGGAGCGGAGGCCAACTGCACCCCTAGGGACGGGGTGGAGACGGAGGTAGGAGCACCAAGTGAGGAGGCGGAGGGAGGAGCGCCAAGCTTCCACTCCTAAGCTGCAGAGCCCAGCCGGAGAGCCTCCCAGCGTCCCCTGCTGTATACGGCCGTCCTAGGGGACTGCTGCTGGAACGTCAGCTTGCCCCCAAAGCTGGAACAGCAGCAGCTGGCCCGCCAGTGTAGGCGGAGGGAGGAGCACCAAGCTTCCACTCCTAAGCCGCAGAGCCCCCCCGCGTCCCCTGCTGTAGGCGGCCGTCCTAGGCGTCTGCTGCTGGATCGTCAGCTTGCCCCCAAAGCTGGAGCAGCAGCAGCTGGCCCGCCGCCTGTAGGGACGACGACGCTGGGACATCCAGGCGTGTACACCAACACCTGGGCCGGGGCGTCCCACAGCGTCCCCTGGGCCACCAGCTGGTTCCCGAGCAGGGAGGTGGCCGCCAGACCAGGTTCCCGCATGAACTGTATGGGCCACGGGGGGGCCCGCCCGCCCCCCCGTATCCTCCAGCCCAGGCAGGGCGCAGCCAGCTGTGGCGTCAGCACTTGGCCCCCAAACAGGGCCCGTAGGAGCTGGAACACGGCTGGGGCACGAGGTCGGGGAGGCGGGGGATGGCCCGGGGGGGGGGGCAAGGACCACAAGGGGCACAGGGGCCCAGTAGAGCAGCAAGGCACGGCACTAGCCCGGGGGGGCATGCCGCTGGGCACACGGCTAACGTGCAATCCTAGCCTAGGAGGTGGCCACTCTCCTCGTGCGCACCGCAGGCGGGGCCATACCTAGGGGCCATACCTGAGGTCCTGTTGCGTGCCCGACGCCCCAGGGGGGTCGCTCTGGGAAGTAGATGGGCCTCCAAGGGGCAGGTCCAATATAGAGCGGGGGCCGCAGCTGCTGTTGTTGGGTCCATATTGTGCTCTGCAGGCTTCTTATCGTGTGGAGCGTAGCAGAAGTGTTTCGTGTGAAGCGTAGCGGAGAAGAGTGGAATGAGGGAGAAACTGCTCGTGCGTTTGCTTAAATGTGCGCCCCACCCCCCCACGGCGCGCGCAGCTCTCCTGAGCGCTGCGTATATGTTTATTCTCGCTCCCAGAATTCCCCCGCTTAATTTAAATTATGCAGGGGCCATTTTTCTACATTCAGCACCAACATTATAGTGAGTAAATATATCATATTTCTTCATTACTTACGTAATGTCAGAAAGCTTTGGGTAGATCTGGGTAGCTTTGAGTAGATTTGGGTAGTTTTGGGTAATTAGACAGACCGGGTGTGCGTCGGTGTGTATTCCTCTAGTTGTGCTTGTGGGGGGGTTGGGCTTTGGTTCTTTGGTCCCGCCTCTCAACTGTCAATCAACTGATGTACAGGTTCCTGAGCCTATTGGGGTCTATCATATCTACACTTGAAACTGTGTATGGAGTCTGCCTCCACCACATCACTTTCTGATGCATTACATTTGTCAACTACTCTTACACTCTAAAAGTTCTTTCAAATATCTCTGTGGCTCATTTGGCCACTCAATTTCCACCTGTAATTACCTAAGTGTAGTTACAGGATGAGAGCTACGCTCGTGGTGTCCCATCTTCCCAGCACTCTTTGTCATATAACGCTTTGAAACTACTGATGGTCTTGGCCTCCACCACCTTCTCACCTAACTTGTTCCAACCGTCTACCACTCTGTTTGGGAAAGTGAATTTTCTTATATTTCTTCGGCATATGTGTTTAGCTAGTTGAAATCTATGACCTCTTGTTCTTAACCCTCAAACCGCTAGGGGCCCAAATGGAATTCACACCCACAGGCGCAACAAAAAAAAAATAAAAAAAATTATTTCGTCTTATAGAAGTGTTCATTTTTGCTCCCTGATCACGGAAAAAATAACAAAAAAATCGTAGGTGGCATATTTTAGCCACAATAGGGTAGGGAAGTGTGGCAAAAAAGGGGCGTTAGCAGAGCCTTCGCCAGACGAGGTCTACTCTGCCCGAGCTGTCAGGCGGCAGTTGCCACAAATATATTATTACCTAATTATTTCAATGTCTCTGATTTTTTCTTAGTTTTTTTGCAGTAATATTATTCCATACAGTGAATTGTGGTATATTTATATTATAAAATGTGTGAACCATCGCTGTACTCAAAATTATGGTGTTCATATTAGTGATTCAATTATTATGTTCATAAAACAATAAACAAATAGTTTTGCTGTTGTTACACTATATACACAGGTTATATATAAGTATCTGCATGTTTTGTTCACCATAACGAACTACTAAGTTGGTCTTGTGAGTCAAAAAGCAACGAGGAGTGACCGCCAAACGCCAGCGAGCCACTCACTGCCACTCCCTCACTCAACACCACCTCACTCACCCTCATTAACCTCCCACAATACTGTTTTTGCATTTATTCACTATACACAGACGTTACATATACGTATTTACATGTTTTGTTCACCATAACTGTACATCTAAGCTTGTATGGTGAGTAAAGGCACAAAGACGTAGCTACTCACACAGTCAGCTGATCAGCAGCCGCCCTCAAGGCCAGACGCACTAATATTTCTCCTCCAACAATATTGGTTGTGGTGTTATTATGCTATATACACACATTATATATAAGTATCTACCTGTTTTATTCACCATACTTGTACAAATATGCTGGTATGGTGCCCAAAGACCACAGTAGCCATCAGTAAACAACATGCCAAGTCGTGCAGACGACGCTCCTCCCTCACCAAAATGGCGGCTCCCAACCTACTCCTCTCGCTGTTATCTCACACTATACACACGTTATATATAAGTATCTACATTTGTGTTCACCATAGCGAACCACTAAGCTGGTATGGTGAGTGCAGTCAATAAATGGTGGCCACACACAGTCAGAAGACGACGCCACAATCCTCCCTCCACAGCCTTACTCCTCTTCCATGAAGCACAGCGCTAAATATCACCACAATCATGCTGTTATCAGAATCCTAGTCAGTTTTATCACAGTCAGGGGGCTTCAGTAATACTATCACTGATATATAATAGCAGTATCACTTATATTTTGGCATTTGTAGGCGATGCTGTGGTCACAAGCTGAACAGCGGTGCTGTGAGCTCGTGCTGCGTGCGCCAGCCTTGGTGGCTTGCTCAATACTGACGTTCTAATACCCAAGAATGTTGGGCTGGATTTTTTTTCTAGGTGGCATCTGGCAACTATCGGTCGTGGCTGTACTATAGCTGCCCCTATCCCAGGCGGGGAGTTTCAATTATAGCGCTAGACACGAAATCATATATAAATGATGTGAGCGGTTTCGGTGTTGTCACTGATATCATTTATATATGATATGCGCAGTTTGAGGGTTAAAGTTCCAGGTCTCAGGAATTCTTCCCTATCGATTTTATCATTCCTGTTACTATTTTGTTTGTAGTGATCATATCACCTCTTTTTCTTCTGTCTTCTAGTTTTGGCATATTTAATGCCTCTAACCTCTCCTTGTAGCTCTTGCCCTTCAGTTCTGGGAGCCACTTAGTAGCATGTCTTTGCACCTTTTCCAGTTTGTTAATGTGCTTCTTAAGATATGGGCACCACACAACCGCTGCATATTCTAGCTTTGGCCTAACAAAAGTCGTGAACAATTTCTTTAGTGTTGTAGTAAAAGTGTTATTGTATTATTGTACCCGGATGGATGCTCGCTTGACTGTTTTGTTTGGATGCTCGCTTGACTGTTTTGTTTGGATGCTTGCTTGACTGTTTTGTTGTTGTCAGACCAGCTGTGTCGTGCCTGTGTACAGGTTAGTTTATGTTCACTCCTAGTTAATTTCTATTTGTTCTAGTGTTAGTCATGTGTACTTTGCTTATTATATTATATATCTTAAGCACTGTTAGTCTTTATAAGTTTTGTATAATATATGGCTTGTGTATTGCAGGATGTAACTGTACTGTAATTATTTGTTCAATAAAGCCACATGTCTGGCAATGCTTCTCCTTTACCTCAATTTATTGAACAAATAATTCAGCCAGTGAACATGGAGCGGTTACTACGGCCCGAGCGGTTTGCTACTGACCCAAACGCCACCAACGCCGCTCAAGAATGGCGTCACTGGCTCAAGACGTTCCAAAACTTCACTCTTGCAGTAGAAGAAAATACTCCCACCGTGGACAAGCTGTGTCTCTTAATAAACTACGTTGCTCCACGTGTGTTCGACTACATAGCTGACTGCACTACGTATGATGCTGCTGAAAAATCCCTAACAGAACTGTTTGTGAAGCCCAAGAATGAAGTATTCGCAAGGTATGTGCTTGCAACACGGCGCCAAGAACCCGGTGAGTCACTTGATCAGTTTCTTCAGGCTTTAAAGTTATTAGCTAAAGATTGCCAGTTCAAAGCAGTGACTGCTGTAGAAGCCAGTGATAACTATGTGAGAGATGCTTTCATTAATGGGCTAGGTTCTGCCACAATAAGGCAGCGCTTACTTGAAAATAGAACTTTAGACTTACAGTCAGCCTTTGACCAGGCTCACACTCTAGAAACGGCACAGAAACTTTCTGCCTCTTATGCTCAGCCAGGGGTTACAAATGCTGCCATGGCACTCTCATTAGACCTGGAGGACTTAGGAGGACAAGAAAGTGCAGAAGAAAAAGTTGACACAGTTTCTGCAGCTACACCTAGTAGTTTTAAGTGCTTCTTTTGCGGTTACACTCGACATCCTCGCAGTCGATGTCCGGCTAGAGAGGCTCTGTGTATGAATTGCAAGAAAAAGGGTCATTATGCTAAGGTCTGCCGATCTCTGAAACAGACTAATAGTGCTTCAAACACCCAACATTCCGCTGCTATGCTTGCTACTTTAGCTGGGACTTCGCCCGCATGCCTCAATAAATCAGTGCTTAGCTCTAAGATCAATGGTATTCCAGTCAGTGCACTGATTGACACTGGTAGCTCTGAGAACTTTATTCATAAGAATATTGCCGAGCAGAGTGGGTTACTCGTCTATCCTGACAATGGGGCAGTTTCTATGGCTACTGTATCGTTCTCTTCAAAATTCCTGGGTCAATGTTCTGTAGACTTAGAATTACAAGGAGAAACTTACCATGGTGTGAATCTCAAAGTGTTACCCGGTTTGTGTGCTGATGTGATTTTAGGTCATAACTTTTTACAAAATCATTCTGTGCTTGAGATGGTTTTTGGAGGAGATAGACCTCCTCTTAGAATATGTGGATTAGCTGCCGTCAAAGTTCCGGCTCCATCTCTCTTCAGTAATTTAGCACCAGACTGCAAGCCGATTGCTGTAAAATCCAGACGCTATTCTGAGGCTGACAAGTTGTTTATTAAATCTGAGACCGCTCGGATGCTACGTGAAGAGATAATTAGACCCAGTCATTCTCCATGGAGAGCCCAGGTATTAGTAACTAAAGGAGAACATCACAAGAAAAGAATGGTTGTAGATTATTCACAAACAATCAATCGATTCACGGGGCTGGATGCCTACCCCTTACCACACATAGATGAGATTGTGAATAATGTTGCTAGATTTAAAGTATACAGCACTCTGGACTTGAGAAGTGCTTACCATCAAGTGGGTTTAACAGAGGAAGAAAAACCCTATACAGCCTTTGAAGCTTGTGGGAAGCTTTTTGAATTTAATCGTATCCCTTTTGGGGTCACTAATGGAGTGGCTAGTTTTCAAAGGGTAATTGATGGCATCCTTGAGAAAGAAGGAGTGGAGGGTACCTTCGCTTACGTTGATGATGTCTGTGTGTGTGGAGAGTCTGAGGAAGACCATGATAAAAATCTGAAACATTTTATGGACGTTGCGAGAAGATATAACCTGACCCTGAATCTTGAAAAGTGTAGTTTTCGACTCAGGTCTATAAAGCTGTTGGGATATCTTATACAAGAAGGAGAAATTAGACCTGACCCGGAACGCCTCGAGCCACTGTTAAAACTTCCACTACCAAGTAACACAGGTTCTTTACGCAGAACAATGGGAATGCTTGCACATTACTCTCGTTGGGTGCTGAGTTTTTCTGAGAAGATCCGTCCTCTCTCTCATGCCAATGATTTTCCCTTATCTGCTGCTGCTGCGAAAGCTTTTGAAGGATTGAAACAAGACATTGCTGAGGCAGTGGTTCGAGCAATCGACCCAACAACTCCTTTCACTGTGGAAACCGATGCTTCAGATCATGCTATTGCCGCTACCCTAACCCAGAATGAACAACCAGTAGCTTTCTTCTCCCGAACACTTTCAAATAGTGAACAAAGGCACTCATCAGTGGAGAAGGAAGCGTATGCCATTGTGGAAGCCCTAAGGAAGTGGCGACACTATCTTATTGGTCGCCATTTTCGGCTTGTGACTGACCAGCGCAGTGTCGCTTTTATGTTTAACTCTAACTCAGCTGGTAAGATTAAAAATGATAAAATTGCTAGATGGCGAGTCGAACTCTCCTGTTACCACTATGACATTGTATATCGCCCAGGTAAAAAGAACATACCAGCTGATGCATTCTCACGTGTATGTGGTGCCACCAGTATGGATGAATTAAAGGAATTGCATGACAATCTGTGTCACCCTGGAGTGTCTCGTATGGCTCATTTTGTCCGATGTCGAAATCTGCCTTATTCTGTGGAGGAAGTGAAGAAGATGACTAATTCTTGCTCTGCATGCTCTGAACTTAAACCTCGGTTTTGCAAGTTTGACTCTGGGCATTTGATTAAAGCTACTCAGCCATTTGAAAGACTCAACATAGATTTTAAAGGACCACTTCCATCACATTCAAGGAATAAATATATCCTTACTGTTGTAGATGAATTCTCTAGATTCCCTTTTGCATTCCCTTGTTCAGATATGACTACTGGTACAGTAATTCAGTGCCTGGTGCAGTTGTTTGCAATCTTTGGTATGCCTGCATATATACACTCTGATAGGGGAACTTCGTTTATGTCGGAGGAGTTGAAAGATTTTCTACTAAAAAAAGGGGTAGCAACTAGCCGTACGACTCCTTACAACCCTAGAGGAAATGGCCAGGCTGAGAAGTACAATGGGATTATTTGGAAGACAGTGCTGCTAGCTCTTAGGACGAGAGGCTTAGATGTATCCCAATGGGAAGTAGTTCTTCCTGATGCACTCCACTCTATTCGATCACTGTTGTGCACCTCTACAATTATATACATCGGAATATGCCCATGTCAAGTTCCCGGATGGCAGGATTACTACTGTATCATTAAGACACCTCGCACCCATGGCCACAGAGGGCTGCGAGAGTTTGGACCCCAATCTCAACATTCAACAGCAACACCCAGCGATTGTGAAAGATGGGGTAAACCCCAACCCGCCTCATCCTGAACGGCCTCATCCTGAACTACCTCATCCTGAACTACCTCATCCTGGACTACTTCGTTCCGAACCACCTAACTTTGAAACACCTAATTGGAAACCTTTCTCTGATGTAACACTCCCTCGAGAAGGTGGTATGCAGAAACCGACTGGAACACTAGAGGCATCAACTTTGCAGGAGTCCCTTCGACGATCTGGAAGGACGCGAAGTACTCCTACTCATCTTCGGGACTGTTACTTAAAGCTAGAGGGGGTGAATGTAGTAAAAGTGTTATTGTATTATTGTACCCGGATGGATGCTCGCTTGACTGTTTTGTTTGGATGCTCGCTTGACTGTTTTGTTGTTGTCAGACCAGCTGTGTCGTGCCTGTGTACAGGTTAGTTTATGTTCACTCCTAGTTAATTTCTATTTGTTCTAGTGTTAGTCATGTGTACTTTGCTTATTATATTATATATCTTAAGCACTGTTAGTCTTTATAAGTTTTGTATAATATATGGCTTGTGTATTGCAGGATGTAACTGTACTGTAATTATTTGTTCAATAAAGCCACATGTCTGGCAATGCTTCTCCTTTACCTCAAGTGTATCGCCATCCATGTATTTAAAAGCAATTCTGAAGTTAGAAAGCGTGGCATAGGCTCCTCGCACAATATTCTTTATGTGGTCCTCAGGTGATAGTTTTCTATCTAGAACCACCCCTAGATCTCTTTCTTTATCACAATTCTTTAAAGATTTCTCACATAATATGTAGGTTGTGTGGGGGTCTATGTTCTCCTATTCCACATTCCATAACATGGCATTTATTAATATTAAATTCCATTCGCCAAGTGGTGCTCCATATACTTATTTTGTCCAGGTCATCTTGAAGGGCATGGCAATCATCTAAGTTTCTTATCCTTCCTATTATCTTAGCATCATCAGCAAACATGTTCATATAATTCTGTATACCAACTGGCAGATCATTTATGTAGACAATAAACATCACTGGTGCAAGAACTGAACCCTGTGGTACTCCACTTGTGACATTTCTCCAGTCCGATACATTGCCTCTGATAACTGCCCTCATTTTTCTATCAATCAGAAAATTTTTCATCCATGTTAGAAGCTTACCTGTCAGCCCTCCAATATTTTCCCGTTTCCAGAACAACCTCTTATGTGGAACTCTGTCGAAAGCCTTTTTTAGGTCCAGATAGATGCAGTCAACCCAACCATCTCTTTCCTGTAATATCTCTGTGGCTCGATCATAGAAACTGAGTAAATTCGATACACAGGATCTTCCAGATTGAAAACCATACTGTCTGTCTGATATATCATTTCTCTCCAGGTGTTCTACCCATTTAGTTTAAATTATTTTTTCCAATGTTTTGACTATTACACTTGTCAATGATACAGGTCTATAATTAAGGGGATCTTCCCTGCTTCCACTTTTGTAGATTGGAACTATGGTAGCCTTTTTCCACACATCAGCTAAAACTCCTGTAAACAGGGATGCCTGAAAAATCAGTTGAAGTGGAATGCTGAGCTCAGGTGCACATTCTCTCAGAACCCATGGTGAAACTCCATCTGGACCAACTGCTTTGTTCTTACTGAGCTCCTTTAGCTCTCTTGAGCTCCTTTAGCTCTCTTGAGCTCTCTGGCCCTCTCTACAAATCACGGGACCCAGAATGTGGAATGACCTTCCCAACCATGTTAAAAACTACCTCTCTCAACCAGTTTAAGATAAAAACGAAGCACTGCCTAATAAATTCCCTGTAACCTACCTTACCCCTCTATTGTCAACCCATGTCTGTTTTCTTAAACAACGCTGTTTGTCGACCTAATTGTATTTGTGCTGCTGCTTTGAACATGGCTTTTTCAGCCATGTTCCCCCCTTTTTTATCATTATTTTTATTTGTTCTCAACACATTTTATTCTTTATACTCAATTAGTATTAAGTTTTAGTCATTAATATTTTTCCTGCCCGAAACGCTTTGCGTAATAGTGGCTTTAGGCATTGTATGTACTAGCTCTATCTATAAATCGATCAATTTATGTAAAATCTCTTGTATGTATGTACTTTACCTGAATAAACATTTATTTATTTATTTATTATTTATTTAGCATTTTTTTCCACTTCGTCTCCCCCCTCCCCGCTCGGCCCGTTGCTGCCGTGAGGGGGGCTTAGTGGGCGGCTGCCGGAGGGTGATGCTCCTTGGGGCGGTCCTCTGTCCTTTTCTAGCCTTGTGCTCCTGCTGCCGTCCTCTCCAATTGTGCCGAGCATATTTTCCTTTTCCTTCTGTTTCGTTTTTCTCCCCCTCTTCTCCTATCTGCTTGTCGTTTCCTGCTGACCTTTTGCTTGTTTTAGATCTTTCTTTGGACTTCTCTATTTTGACGCCCGGATGCTGGGGGAGGCATACTCTTGCACCCGTAGAACTGTAGTACCCAACGTCGAGAGCGAGGGGAACCTTTTATTGTCAATCCCCCTTTCGTCACTGAACCCGATTTCGACGGACTGTCGGTTCTTAAGGTGGCGTTTGTGGGGCGTATACTCACGACGCATCCCTGGGGGGCCCCGGCATGATCGGCGATAGCTTCTTGTTGGGTGTCCTGCCTCTAATTGTGGCTCCATGGTGGGTGTGGGGGCACATTCGTGAATGAATCTTCCTTTTCGTAGCGATGATAAATATTCCCCCTGTTTCTGCTTTAACTTCTCAGGCTCGTGGGGTGGGCGACCAAGCCCCCGAGTCGGTCCGTGTTGGAAGACCGAGCTCTGTAGCCTCCGCTACATTGGGCCCCGACCTTGCTCCTCCTTTGACTTCTCCGACTCCTCCCCTCGGCTCCCCTCCCTCTGTGGTTGGGTCGAGCCCCAAGCCCCCAGTGGTGACTACCTCGTCCCCTGACACGGCTTCGTCTCTCATTGTGACTACTGCATCTTTTACCCCCGTGACTTCCGGGGGTTCTCATCGCCGTTCCCGCCACGGCCGCACTCACACGATCCCTTCCCGTAATAGTACTTACAATGCCCTGTTTGGTCCTGCTACATGGACTAAATACTTTGATCTCCACCATCTGGATTCTATTCCTCCTGACGATTTCTCCCTCCATAAACACCTTGTTGATTCAGTAGATGCCTCTGTTACTTTTAACTCCACCAGTTCCAGTACGCGTGTCGTCGTTGCTCCTTCTCAGGATGCAGCTACTCGCTTAGCCGCTTTGTCCTGCATTGGGGAGACCCCTGTTTGGGTTTCCAAAAACGCTCGGTTAAATGCCAGTGTTGGCACTGTTCTCCTCCCACCCCAAGTTGCAACTGGTGTTCGGGACCTCAATGATTGCCATGAAGATATTAAACATATCCTCGAAGCCCAAGGCCATTCTGTCCTCCAGGTGGACACGTTTACTCGACCCCCTCGTGGTCGTCGCCGTCAGCCCCTTCGAGTTGTCAAAGTCACCTTTGATAGTAGAACCCTTCCGCCCTCTGTTATTCTTGCTGGTGCCAGATGCTCCGTTCAGGAGTACATTCCCTCTCCTAGAATTTGCAATAAGTGCTGGAAGTTTGGGCACGGTGTCCTCAAATGCACCAGTACTGTGTATCTCTGCCCCTTGTGTGGGGACGATAGTCATTCTAAGTCCGAGTGCACTTCTCCCCAGGCTCGCTGTCTCAATTGCGGTGAAGCCCACCCTACCTTCTCACGCTCGTGTGTGCACTATAAACTCGAGGAAGCCGTCCTCAACTTGAAGCACCGTGATCGTCTGTCTTTTCCTGAAGCGAGACGCCAAGTTCGTCGTCTCACCCCTTTCGTGGGCGTCTCCTACGCTCGCGTGTTGCGTTCTACCTCTCCTCGTCCTTCCCGTCTTCCTCAGTCTCACAACCGTTTCCAGACCTTAAACCCGACCACACCCACCACCCCCTCCCCTGTTCCTTTGCCTCCTACCCCAGATGGTCTCCCTCCTGGTTCTCCATCTGGGATTTCCCCCCTCCCTCGCCAGTCCGCCTTATCTCCTTTGTCTTCTTCCCCGTCTCCCCCCACTCTTTCTTCCCGACCCTCCACGCCGCCTGTCTGTCCACGCTGATATCCATCATCCTCCCAGCGATCTTCGTGTTGTTCGCTCTCGTTCCTCTTCTCCTGCTGAGACCATTGAGTCTGTCGCCCAGTACGTTGTTACTGGAACACCTGTCTCTTTGAGTCAGAAACGTAAGCCTGGATCCTCTCCTTCTTCCTCTCCGGCGGGTAAGAAGGTTTCGCTTTCTTCCTCGCCCCCTCCCTCTGCCTCTGTCCCTCCTTCCCCTCCCATTTCCGTGGTCGAACCCCGTCTCTGATATGGAGGTTTCTTCTGCCCCCGCTTCCCTCTCTGTTGCTGCCCTTCCTGAGGTGCACTCCCTGCTTTCTGCCCCCCCTCCTCCGCCTGTCCTTGCCTGCCCCTCTCAACTGTCTCCTCCTCTTCTGGACCCCGTCAGTCCGCCTCTGGTCTGTTCTCTCGCTCCCTTCTCTCTCTCCTTACTAAGTTTACCCATGCCCCCTAACCCTGATTTTACTGACCCTGCTCCTGACCCTGACCCTACTCCGGACCCTGATCCTGACCCTGATCCTGAGATTCTTTCTTAAACTGTGTTCCTCTTTACCTTCATTTCTTTCTTGTTCTCTATTCCTATCCTATCTCTTTGATAATGTCTATTCTTCAGTGGAATATTCGTGGATTTTATGCCAACTTCCATGAACTCCAACTTCTAATTGCACAGTTTACACCACTTTGTGTTTGTCTCCAGGAACCAATGCTTGGTGCTCGTCCTGGTCACTTTCGTGGTTATTCCTTTCTTTCTCCCCCCCCAGCTCTTGCTGGGGCCCATAACTCTACTGCTCTCTTAATTCGATCTGATATTCCCTTCGTCCCCCTCCTCCTTCCGTCCCCTATCCATTGTTCTGCTGCCCGTGTTTTTGTGGGTAAATGGTATACAGTCTGTTCCATTTATCTCCCTCCTAATGTCCCTCTTTCCCTTCCTGATCTTAAGCACCTCCTGGACTCCTTGCCAGAGCCGGTGCTCCTTTTGGGTGATTTCAACTGTCGACATTCCCTATGGGGTGATGTTCTGACAAACACCCGAGGCCGTCTTCTCGAACCGTTCGTCCTCGCTTCATCTCTATCTCTTCTGAATTCTGGTGAGCCCACTCATGTGGACTCTCGAACTCGCACCCTTTCCTGTCTTGATCTTTCTCTCTGCTCGTCGTCCCTCTACTTGGATTTCACGTGGCAGGTTCTTGATGACCTCCATAACAGTGATCATTTCCCCATCCTAGTTTCCTTTTTCTCTTTCCACCCTCCTCTTTCCTTTCCTAGGTGGCAGTTTGCCAAGGCTGACTGGTGCCTATTCACCCTCCGTGCTACTCTCTCTGACCTCTCCTCTCTGCCTCTTCCTCGCGCCCTCCTCCTTTTTTATGACACAGTCTTCAATGCTGCCCTCAGCTCTATCCCTCGCTCTTCCTCCCGGGGCACCCGGAAGTGTGTTCCCTGGTGGAATGCGGACTGTGCTCGGGCTGTCCGCTGTAAGCGTGCAGCCTGGAAAAAACACCGCCGCCGGCAGACGGCTGATTCTTTTATTCTCTTTCGGAAGGCAAGTGCGGTGGCCCGTAGGACCATCCGTGCTGCTAAACGTGAGAGTTGGAAATCTTATGTTTCCACCATTTCATCCGATACTCCTCTCCCGCAGATTTGGAAGAAGGTCCGCAAGATTGCGGGCAAGTTCGTTCCGGATGTCTCGCCAGTTCTCCACCTCCGTGGGACTCTTGTGGCGGATCCAGTGAAGGTCGCGGCCGAACTGGGTTCCCACTTTTCTTCTGTTAGCTCTGGTTCTCATCTTCCCAGATCCTTCCTTCTTCGTAAGCCTGTTCTTGAATCTTATCCTTTAGATTTCCACACTCATCTCCGCCTTCCCTATAATGACCCTTTCTCTCTTTCTGAACTTCAGTCTGCCCTGGCCCTCTGCGGATCTACGGCAGCGGGCTCGGATGACGTTCATTATGAGATGCTTCGCCATCTCCCTCCGTGCACGATTCAGTATTTACTGAATCTGTATAACCAGGTCTGGGAGTCGTCGTCCGTCCCTGTGGACTGGCTCGATGCTGTTGTACTCCCTATTCGGAAACCAGGGTCTCTCGGTACGTCCCCTCAGGACTTCCGCCCTATTGCTCTCACGAGTTGTGTTTGCAAGCTGTTTGAGCGTATGGTAAATGTCCGTCTCATGTGGTTCTTGGAACACCATCACCACCTCTCTCCTTCCCAATTTGGTTTTCGCAAGTGCCGCAGCACGACTGATGTCCTGGTGAACTTGGAGGTCTATATTCGTACTGCTTTTGCTGCGAAGACCTCCGTTGTTGCTGTCCTTTTTGACCTGGAAAAGGCTTATGACACGACTTGGAGATACCATATTCTGTCCCAACTTCGTTCTTTTGGCCTTCGTGGTAATCTTCCTCTCTTCCTTCAAAACTTTCTCTCTCGTCGTACCTTTCGAGTTAGGCTTGGTGCCACTCTCTCTGCCTCTTTTCGGCAGTGTGAAGGTGTGCCCCAAGGTAGTGTTCTGAGTACTACGCTTTTTCTGGTTGCCCTCAATGGTCTCCTTTCCTCCGTTCCTTCTGGCATCTTCTCCGCTCTTTATGTTGACGATCTTACTCTTTGCTGTCGAGGTGATGATTCGCCTCTCCTTCAACGGCGGCTTCAACTTGCGATTGATGCCGTGTCCTCTTGGGCCACCAATCACGGCTTCAAGTTCTCTACTACTAAGACTTGTGCCATGACTTTTACTCGGAAGCGGGTCGTTCTTCGTCCCTCTTTGTCACTTTATGGTCATCCCCTTGAGTACAAGGATTCCGCAAAGCTTTTGGGGTTATTTTTTGACACTCGTTTGTCTTGGTCGCCCCATGTCTCTTACCTCCGTGTGGAATGCTCTAAGGCTCTTACCCTCCTTAAGGTTTTGTCCCATACTTCTTGGGGAGCGGATAGGCGCACGCTCCTCTATTTGCATTCCTCTCTCGTGCTGTCTAAGCTTGATTATGGTTGTCCTGCATACTCTTCTGCTTCTCCTTCTACTCTTCGCCGTCTTGATCCTTTGCACCATACTGGGTTGCGCCTCAGCTCTGGTGCTTTTCGTTCCACTCCTACCCTCAGTTTGTACGCTGACACTGGCTTTCTGTCTCTCCAGGATCGCCGTGATCGTTACAGTCTTCGCTATCTAGCGCGATCCTTACAGCATCCTCACTCTCGCCTCTATCGTGCTTTGACTTTTACCCCCCCTGTAGTTCCTGTTCCTCTTCACCTCCTTCCTCTTTCTGTCCGTTTGTCTCGCTTACAAGATTCTCTTTCGGTTCATCTTACTAATGTTTCTCCTCGTATTGTTCCCTCCTTACCCCCGTGGAGGGTCCCCCTTCCCAAATTTTGTACTTCTCTGACCCGCATCACTAAAGCTTTTACCCCTCCTACAGTTCTGAAACGCCTCTTCCTTGAGCACTTTTCTTCTCACTCCCACTCCGTTCCCATCTTCACCGATGGGTCAAAGTCTGCTGATGGTGTGGGCTACTCTGTTGTTTTTCCTGACCAGACTTATATGTGTCGCCTTCCTCCAGAGGCTAGCATCTTCACAGCAGAACTCTATGCTATTCTCTATGCTCTTCGTCTCCTGCTTTCCTGGAGACAGTCCTCCTTCGTGGTAGTAGTTGACTCTCGTAGTGCCCTCATGGCTTTAGGGTCCTTTAATCCCGTTCACCCTGTGGTCATCGAGATTCAACATTGGCTGTTTCTTATCTCCAGTAAATTTAAGTCGGTTGCGTTTTGCTGGGTTCCCAGCCATGTTGGTGTCTCTTTAAATGAGCGTGCGGATACTGCCGCTAAGGACGCTATCCGCACTTGTCCCGTCTCCCGTAAAGGTGTTCCTTATTCTGACTTTTACCCAGTTATTCATGCCTCCATCCTTGCCCGTTGGCAGCGTTGTTGGTCTTCTGTTATTGGTAACAAACTGCGTACTCTCAAGAGTCGTGTGTCCCAGTGGCCTTCCTCCTGCCACCATAACCGACGGTGGGAAACGGCTCTGGCTAGGTTACGTCTTGGCCATACCCGTTTAACTCACGGTCACTTAATGGAGCGCCGCCCTGCTCCTTATTGTCCGAATTGCATTGTCCCTCTTACGGTCGTACATATCCTTGTTGAATGTCCTGACTTCCAGGACGAGCGTGTGTCTTGTTTTCCGACTGCCCCCCGCAGTCGTTTGTCCCTCGATAGAATTCTTGGCGACTCTGATACTTTTGATATCGTTCGCCTTATGCGTTTTTGTTCTCGTATTGGCATCCTTGGTGATATTTAGCGCCCTCTGATTATCCCGCATTTTTGATGGTGCTACATAGCCTTCCCGTGTGGTGCCTTCTATTGATAATTACTTACTTACTTCCACTTCGTCTCTAGACACCTCTATGTGCTCTATATTGTTCTCTGGAATTCTTATTGTGTCTGCTTCCCTGAAGATTTCATTTTGAACAAACACACTTTAGAACTTTTTGTTTAATGTTTCACACATTTCCTTTTCATTTTCCATGAATCTATTTCCCATTTTCAACCTCTGATTATTATCCTTTACCTGCAATGTGTTGTTTATAAATTTATAGAATAGACCTGGTTCTGTTTTACATTTGTTTGCAATCCCTTTTTCAACATTTTTTCGGCCTCTCTCCTCACTGCCGTGTAGTTGTTTCTCGCATCTTTGTATCGCTGGTATGTTTGGGGGTTTGGCCTCTTCCTGTATTGATTCCATTTTTGGTCTCTGGCCCTCTCGCAATTTCTGTTGAACCAATCCTGTGTCCTAGTTCGGCATCTCTGTTTTAGTATATTTTTTTTTGTGCCTTTATCATATATTTCACAAAACTTGACATACATCTCATTCACTTCCTTGCCTAGCAACAAGTCTGTCAAATTATACTCACTAAAAATACTGTGTTCCCCTTCTTCCACCCAGAGGTGGTACTCCTTCCCAATTTAAAATATTGTGTAATATATATATATATATATATATATATATATATATATATATATATATATATATATATATATATATATATATATAAATATATATGTCGTACCTAGTAGCCAGAATGCACTTCTCGGCCTACTATGCAAGGCCCGATTTGCCTAATAAGCCAAGTTTTCCTGAATTAATATATTTTCTCTAATTTTTTCTGATGAAATGATAAAGCTACCCATTTCATCATGTATGAGGTCAATTTTTTTTATTGTAGTTAAAATTAACGTAGATATATGACCGAACCTAACCAACCCTACCTAACCTAACCTAACCTATCTTTATAGGTTAGGTTAGGTTAGGTAGCCGAAAAAGTTAGGTTAGGTTAGGTTAGGTAGTTAGGTAGTCGAAAAACAATTAGTTCATGGAAACTTGGCTTATTAGGCAAATCGGGCCTTGCATAGTAGGCTGAGAAGTGCGTTCTGGCTACTAGGTACGACATATATATATATATATATATATATATATATATATATATATATATATATATATATATATATATATATATATATATATATGCAAACAAGCCTGAATGGTCCCCAGGACTAGATACAACTGAAAACTCACACCCCAGAAGTGACTCGAACCCATACTCCCAGGAGCAACGCAACTGGTATGTACAGGGGCGCCTTAAACCACTTGACCATCACGACCGGACATAAGGAAGTGATAGCCGAGGCTATATGAACCACTTCCCCGCCGGCACTCGGATGGTAATCTTGGGCATAGCATTTATCAAATCACCTCATTTTTTGGGGCAACACGTGAGGAACACAAATGCAAACAAGCCTGAATGGTCCCGTGTGAGTTTTCTGGGGTGTGAGTTTTCAGTTGTATCTATATATATATATATATATATATATATATAATATATATATATATATATAAATATATATATATATATATATATATATATATTATATATATATATATATATATATATATATATAATATATATATATATAATATATATATATATATATATATATATATATATATATTTGTAGCAGTCTTTCCTGTAGACATACTGTATATTATTAAATATGACCGAAAAAGTAAGATTAATAATTCTAACACGAATTTTCTCTATATTTCTTATTTATTTATTTATTTATTTATTTATTCATATACAAGAAGGTACATTGGGAATGTGAGAATATATAATATGGTAATTACAATCTTGTAAAGCCACTAGTACGCGCAGCGTTTCGGGCAGGTCCTTAATCTAAGAAAATTTTTAGTAGGTAAATACTAGCAAAAATTATAAAAAAGAAATGATAACAGTTACATGGCAAGAAAAGAAAAAAAAAAAAAAGATGAGAGAAAATTGTAGGTACAGTATAATAAAGCACTTAGGTAGCTAAGATTGATTGCAATGAAAGCTTGAATGGTAGTTGACAAAATTTGGTAGGCACAATACAGCAAATGGCTAGCACATAAAGGAAGACAGCAATGAACACAATGATAAGGTTGTTTGGGTTAAATACATAAGAATTAGGAGATTGGGTAACACTAGATACAGAGCAAAAATAAAGCTCAATGTAGGAAACTAAGAAGATGAAATTAAGTACTTTTTGGTTTTGTTTTTAAATAAGGCAAAAGTTTACAGTTTTTCAATTCACTAGGGAGTGAGTTCCATAGACTAGGTCCCTTAATTTGCATAGAGTGTTTACACAGATTAAGTTTGACCCTGGGGATATCAAAGAGATATTTATTTCTGGTGTGGTGATAATGGGTCCTATTACATCTGTCCAGAGAGAGTTTCAGAGCATGGTTTGCATTTAAGAACAGGGTTTTGTAGATGTAGTTGACACAAGAGAATGTGTGGAGGGAGTTAATATTTAGCAAGTTTAGGGATTTAAACAAGGGAGCTGAGTGTTGTCTGAAAGCAGAGTTAGTTATTATTCTGATAGCAGATTTTTGCTGGGTGATGATGGGCTTAAGGTGGTTTGCAGTGGTAGACCCCCATGCACAGATACCATAATTAAGATAGGGGTAGATTAGAGCATAATAGAGAGAGAGGAGAGCAGAGTTAGGAACATAATATCTGATTTTGGAGAGTATACCAACTGTCTTAGAGACTTTCTTAGTTATGTGTTGAATGTGGGTGCTGAAGTTGAGTCTCTTGTCTAGGAATAGGCCAAGAAACTTGCCATCATTTTTATTACTGATGTTAATGTTGTCTATCTGTAGCTGAATTGCATTTGATGATTTGCTTCCAAATAAGATGTAGTAAGTCTTTTCGATGTTTAATGTTAGTTTGTTAGTTGACATCCATAAGTGGACTTTTTTTAATTCATTATTCACAACATTATTTAGTGTATGTGGGTTGAGGTCTGAATAGATAAGAGTAGTATCGTCAGCAAACAATATAGGTTTGAGAATATTAGAGACATTAGGCAGATCGTTTATATATATAAGAAATAGAAGAGGTCCTAAGATACTGCCCTGTGGCACTCCAACGGTAATTGGTAGAGTGGAAGAAGTTGTTTCATTGATAGTTACATATTGGTGTCTGTCACTAAGATAGGATCGGATGTAGTCAAGGGCAAGGCCTCGGATTCCATAATGCTGGAGTTTAAGTAAGAGGTAGTTGTGATTAACAGTATCAAAGGCTTTTCTTAGGTCAATGAAGAGTCCAATCGGAAACTCATTTTTGTCAAGTGCTGAGTAGATTACGTCAAGGAGACTAATGATTGCATCGTTGGTGCTCTTTTGGGACCTGAAGCCAAACTGGCAGGGGCTGAGTATGTCGAATTTTACGAGGTAGGAATAGAGCTGTTTGTAAATAATTTTTTCAAATATTTTTGATAGAATGGGTAGATTTGATATTGGTCTATAATTGTTTATGTCCGCCGGATTGCCTCCTTTATGGACTGGCGTTACTCTTGCTTTTTTGAGGATATCAGGGAAGGTGTGACACTCTATAGATTTGTTGAACAGTAGGGCTATGGGTGGGGCAAGGGCATGGGAGGCTCTCTTGTATACAATGGACGGAATTTCACTGGTGTTCCCTGCCTTTGTTTTTAGAGAGTGTATGATGGACACAACATCTGCCGGGCTGATTGGTGAAAGGAGTAGAGAGTTTGGATAGCTGCCTGAGAGATATGTGTTAATATGTGTCTGAGTCTGTGGGATTTTACTGGCAAGATTAGCACCAACCGATGAAAAGAAACTATTAAATTCATTTGCCATTTCTAAATCAGTTGACGGTATATCCCCATCCTTGTAGAGTTTTATTTGGTTATGTGAGTGTTGTTTAGTTCCTAGGATACTAGAGATGGTTTTCCAAGTGCTTTTCATGTTGCCTTTTGCTTCATTGAATCTATTCACATAATATGCAAGTTTTGCCTTTCTTATGATACTGGTAAGCATTGATGAGTACCTTTTAGCTACTTCCTTTGAAACTAGGCCAATCCTAAGTTTCTTTTCATATTCATGTTTCTTGTTGATTGAATTGAGAATGCCGCTTGTGAGCCATGGATTGTTTAATCTTTTGTCAGTTACTTGCTTGGTAAGAAGGGGACAATGAAGGTTGTAGAGGCTTAGAGTTTTGGAGAGGAAGAGGTTAGCTAATGAATTTATATCCTGGGTATTATTGAATTCAGAATCCCAGTTAATATTGTGAAATGCATCTGTAAGATTGCCCAAAGCTGATTCACTGTGTAGCCTAAATGAAAGTTTCTTGCTTTTTGGTGGTGTTATGTCCATGTTCGCTATGAGAAAGGTAGGATAGTGGTCAGTTGTTCTGTCGTAGATTATACCAGATACAAGGGGAGCTGTTATGTTTGTCCATATGTGGTCCAAGGTAGTGGCTGATGTTTGAGTGACTCGGGTAGGTTTGGTGATTGTGGGGATTAGCATACAGGAGTTCATGCTGTTAAGGAAATAGTCAACTTGAGAGCAATTTTGTTGACCCAGGTCAATATTAAAGTCTCCTCCCAGAATGATGTGGTTTTGTTGAGATTGTTGTTTATAATAAGATTACTTAGGTTGTCTGAGAAAGAAGCTATGTTAGTATTGGGAAATCTATAGATGGCTCCAATAGTCAATGAGGATTTAAGGGATTTAATTGTAAACTGAGCAAAAGTATATTCACAGTAGTCATCTCTGTCACTAATAATACTGTTGCAGATAAATGTATCTCGGTAATATATAGCTGTGCCACCACCTTTTTTATTGGCCTACAGTTATGAATGGCTTTATAACCAGCTAAGTTGTAGAGTTGGGTATAGTCTTTATTTAGCCAAGTTTCTGTTAGAATAATGAACGATAAGTTAGTACCTAGTGCTGTGAGTAATGCATTTAAATCGTCAAAATGTTTACCAAGTGATCTAACATTTTGGTTGTAAACTGATAAACAGGTGTTATTTTGGAGTTTGTTTTTAGCCTGGTGTGCTGTGAAATACTTGCAATAATGATGATCAATGTGCTGGTTGGTGTAGATATGAGACAGAAGATTTTGATCAGGATCAATATCAGTGTGCATAGAGATGCAGAGGGATCACGATACAAGATACATGATATAGCAAAACACAAGAATAAAAGCAAATACAATAAATAGTAACAATTTAGAAGTAAATAGAGATCCAATAGATAGCCAGGAAGGACACAGAAGTTAGATAAAATAAAAAAAACAAAAAATCAGTAGAGACTGACAATATAAATGTAAATAAAAAATAATAAAAATAATAATCATAAAGTAAAATGAACTTGAGGATAATTAGCTTAGTAATGGTTAATTAAAATCCTATAGTTGGTATGAACCTAAGAAAACAAAGTGAGCTCAAATAGATAATTCCGAAAAAAAGAAAAAAAAAGATATATATTACTCAGATATATGTATATCTGAGTAAATCTTGAATTTTACTCTAATATAAATCTAAGTGTAAAAATAAACAGGTGAGAGTATATTAATGTGGAAGATTTTACTATGATACTGTGGTAGATGATATAAACAATTATACTATTACTTAATTCCAATAAATGATTACAAGAAACAAATACCAAGTTACTTTAAATATAACAGGGTAATAAGATCCCTAGGTTTAGTGACAAGGGGATTAACTAAGAACAAATAATTAAGAGTAAAAAAACAGGCATAGATGACAAACAAAAAATAAAAATAAAATAAAAATAAAAACCTTTGGAAAGGAAAGGCAGAGCTTAAGTACACTTTGGTTGTATGTGAGACTACAAATTATGATCTGGTTATTCAGCTGATATCCCACAGTCAGCCAGGAAGGAAGTGAGGTGAGCCTCAGTGGTTATGACATAAGTTTTTCCAGAGTCAGTCTTCCTAGCTATTATTTTACCATCGCGCACAAAACAATGTTTAATAGCAGGGGATTTTTTGCAGATTCCACGTAGTTTATATAAGAGATTTTGTCTGAATCTGGTTAGACATTCGTTCACATAAACATTGGATTTCCCACCGACTGCAGCAGTGATAAGGTCAGACTTGCGGGAGCAGCTATCTAACTTCACACGTATCTTCCTGTTATTTGTGCCAGATGATTTCGTACCCACTCTATAAGCTGACTTGATGTCACTTGCTTCGATTGAATAATTCAGCTTAGTACGCAATTCCTGGATCACGATGGCAGTACAGTTTTCCCTGTCAGTTTCATGGGGAAAATCAAGTGATGAGATGATAACAGAATCAAGGAGCTTAAGTTGATCTGATTCGTCTTGGGTTGTAGTGTGTTGCTGTTGTAGGGAGTTAAAATGGTTCTCTAACTTTTGTAACATCTCTTCTTGCTTCTTAGAGGTTTCTGCTGATTTAGAGTTAGTAACCGAGATCTGCAGAGAGCTTAATTCCTGTTCGAGGTGGCCGACTCTGGCAGACAGATCTTGGTTAATCTTGTGCATGGCCAAAGCATCACTCTGTAGCTTCATTATCAGGTCCGACTGCTCTCGGATTATAGACTTTTGGTCATCATGTATCTGAGTCAATAATTTGAACCATGGATTATCAGCGAGACGCTTAAAGTCAGAACATGGGGAGGCAGCTCGTTTAAGTTGCTCCATATGGTTACTTAACTGTTGCATGGCTCGAGTCGGCGACAACGCTTCACTCAGCTGGGAAGGTTTGTTATTGTTGACGCAGGGAGGGTCGGTACCCCCCCCCGGTTGCCGCTAGGGGGGAGACAGCCGCGTTATTCCTGTTGCTAGCTTGGCTGGTTGGGTTCATCCTGATAGGTGTGTTGTCTTTCTTTGCAGCCTTACCGAGCTTAGAATTGTTTTGCATGATAGCAGCAGAGATGTACGCAGGCAGATGGGGTAGACTTGTTGATGTGGCAGCAGCGAACGTCAGGTTAGCTTCCTCCAGGGAGCACCACTAATGAGGTCGAGATGAGCTAGTAGGTTAGGTTTTGTTGTATATTTCGGTCACATTTAGGTCACTGGGTACTTAGCTGCCTTCTGGGGTGATTACATCATGTTTGGGATGATGTAGGCTCAAGGAGCAGCGGATAAAGTTGGAGGGGCAGCAGGGTCGTCAGGAGCGGATGAGCGTTCCTTTGTTTTTTGACCTCAATGATCAAGTCTAATTTAATAATAAAAAACTCCCCTGGTACAGCAGGTTGTGTGTATTCGATTCCCTGCAATGATTGTGAGTCTTTGTACCGTGGACAAACAGCAAATCTTACAATTACGTATGTCCCAACATGCTTATAGTATAAGAACTGCCCAAACGTCTATAATGCTTTGTATCTACATACAAGTTTGTGTGATCACACTATTAATTGGGATGGGGCGAAAAGCATTGCCAATTGCAATGGCTTTGTGGAACGGAATTTAATTGAGTCTGTGCATGCTAATTAGTCAATGTCCAAATCTTCTCAATGTTAGTACTGGTATGTACAAACTTGACCCAGTTTTAAGTTACAATATTACACAACAGCTTAAGAAAAAACTTTGAAAGGGAGGCATACAATGTCTCATTACAATTTTATATTCATTTATTGTGTGTTCATGAGGCTTTTCCTTAATCTTTCATCCTTATTCTCTGACCGCTTAATCCTCTTTGACCTTTCCTGTTTCTGGTAATCCTTTCCCCAGAGATGGGTTGGTCAGGTCCAGGTGCTGGCCTGTACCCTCTCTCTCTTTTTCCAGCCAGTCTGGTGTTGACAACGGCTGTAACAAGCCGAAACGTTCATCTCTCTTCACAATTTCTTTGTGTTTTTTTTCCGCATATATATATATATATATATATATATATATATATATATATATATATATATATATATATATATATATATATATATATATATATATATATATATATATATTTATTTATTTATTTATTTATATTTGTGTGTGTATAAATCTCATTTTTTCATTAATAAGCCTAGGTATACGCAGCATTGTGCTGCTACCCCATTCTATATGAAGATTTACAAAGTGTAAATAAAAAACTGGCTACAAGTTTATCTAATATCCGCACCTCACAGACTTCATGAAAAAATTAACACATAATGAATAGAATGACAATGGAGTGTTGAAAACAAAGTATAACCACAAAGGAAAATTAAGACAGGAAATTAAGCACTTCCGTGTTAATGAACACATCAAAGCAAAGTACAATGCCTTAAGCCAAATTGATGCTTTAGTCAGA
Organism: Procambarus virginalis; assembly: GCA_020271785.1. Taxonomy (NCBI): domain Eukaryota; kingdom Metazoa; phylum Arthropoda; class Malacostraca; order Decapoda; family Cambaridae; genus Procambarus; species Procambarus virginalis. The sequence goes on from WNGS01168929.1 coordinate 57,474, forward strand.
GAGCGCTCCCTTTCCCAGATTATTTACACTGATGGATCCTTGCATCAGTCCTATGGTGCAGCTGGAAGTGCAGTTGTTGTGACAGGGAGAGATGGTTCCATCTCCCATGAGTGTGGAGCGAGACTAAGTAACTGGGCCTCCACTCTTCAAACAGAATTGGTTGCCATAATCCTTGCACTAGAGCGCGTATATGAATCCAAAGTTGACACGCTAATTGTAAGTGACTCCTTGTCATCCTTGACTGCCCTCAGCTCCCCAAGGCATAACTGTGACGTGCTTATCTCTGAAGCTAGACACAGATATAGTGAAATAATCAATGATGGAGTCAGAGTTTGTCTCCTGTGGATTCCTTCCCATATTGGTCTCCGAATGCATGATAGAACTGATGAGCTAGCCAAGACTTTTGCTCGTAAAGAGGGAATTGATTACCAACTTGGACTGCCTTTCAGCAGCCTGAGGGCAGTAATATCCCAGGAACATCAACTAAATTTCGGAGGCTTGAGGCAAAGTGAAATTCACACCAGTTACTCCATCTATCATCATTCTATTATGCATGAAGAACCGCACGTCTATGGGTCATCCAATAATGTTAGCAGACTTCTAGATGTTACCACTGCTAGGCTTAGGCTCGGCTACAAGTACCTCTGGGAGTTTGTAACATCTGCTGATGTAGACTTGACTAAATGTAAACTCTGTCAGCAGAACTATTCGCATACTTTGCGTCATTATATAATGGAATGTGAAAAAATTGCGGAATTTAGAGATAACACCATCAATAGTGTCCAAGAAATGTGTAAGTACTTCATTCACAATGATGTGCTGCCCGAAATTTTAGTGAAGTATCCAAAATTTGCTTACTGTAGGTAATGCATGCACATGACTGTAAAGCTGCCGCCCAGTTGGGTGGGTGTGCAGCAAGACTAGTAACTGTGTGACTCACTATAGATGTAAAGTGCCTTGTAAAGTGACTGTTGTGAGCCTCTTGTAATGTCACTTGTGACACCTCTTTGTGTCACTTGTGACACAACGATTCTTGATGTGTGTATTTGTGTGGGTGATTAGATATGTATGTGTATGTATATGTGTATACGTATATATATATATGTACATGTATGTATGAGGGTGTGTACATGTGTATACAACATTGATAATTTTGTAACTAGCGTCAAACATTGTTATTTGCTTAGCTAAACGAACTAGAGGGTTCAGTTCCTGAACCGATTATGTGCCTCTGTATCCTTTACACCACCGCTCACGGGATGGGTATGGGGTGCATAATAAAGAAAGAAATTGAATTGAACACATCAACCAAAGTATATTATGACGTGTTGATTATCACGAAAGTGCTTAAGTAAATTTCCTGTTTGATTTTTCCTTCGTGGTTATACATTGTTATATGTATATATTTTCAGATTATAATTCGTAATATGTAAATATCTCAGAGTGTATTAATGTACATTCGTATTTTTTTATTTTACAACACATTTTTTTTGTACTTTTTATTTTACAACAATAATACAACATAAACAATAACTTTGTTTAGTATTTATTTATAATAACATTTTATTTTACAAACCCATTGTAACATCTTGTAAATATATAACTATTAATATTTTTATTGGTAAATGTTAAGGATAAATAGGCAGGTTTTGGGCAGATCTAGACATGACGAAAGGCTTTGCGAGTTAGTGGCTTAAACAGAACGTAAGAACACCAATGTTATGCACTCTCTCGAGAAAATGTATCTTATTGTATATAAATGAATAAATAAATTCGTTTGTTTAATTCTAATGCTTGTAGGCGAGAACAGTTGTGAACGCCAGCTAACGCACAAGTACATGAGCGCCCAAAATACTTTTACACAAAAGACATATACAGACAGGCATGTGGCTTCTGACTTCATTTTTATTGATTAATATTAAATATTAGGCGCTTACCTATAATAGTTATCATTTTATACAGGTATAACTATCACATAATAAATATAAAAGGAGTTTATCCAAAACTGACACTAGAATTGTTGTGTTTTGTGCGTTGTGTCGTGTTTGTGGGCATTCGGGATGTGTTGTGTTTACGCTGGCGGGCGCCGTCCTTACCAACTCCGGATTATGTCTATTACATCACTAAACTTCATTTAATAACTATATGCCTGTTAAGTAGAACATTTTAATTGTTAGTAGAATTATATTGTCGTTTTAATGTGGAACACGTACAAATAGGCGAAACGTCCAAAGCCGGTGCCCGAAGTGGTAAAATTATTAGTGTGCGATGCTGTCAATGTACAGTGTGTCTTGTATCCGGTGATGAGAGGGTAAGCGACCGCCGCCATTTTGGCAGCGCCTGCCGGTAATGTCCTGCACGAGCATTACGAGAAACCTTGACACAAACTGCACCTATCATAAAGAAGAAACACCACACTTCACTGCCAAGTGCTCACATCAAGTCTACCTCTAAGAAACAACTCTCAAACCTTGACGCTTCTCCCAACATCCGGGGAAGAAAACCTTCACACAAACTGCACCTGTCATAAAAAAGATGAAAACTCATCAGTGTTCACAGTGTCCGAAGGTATTCACCCGTCCTTCACATGTGAGGCGTCACATGTTAGTGCATTCAGGTGACAAACCTCATGAATGTCCAGTGTGTGGGAAAAGATTCAATCGTCTTGGACATGTGAAGACTCACATGTTAGTGCATTCAGGTGAAAAACCTCACGAATGTCCAGAGTGTGGGAAGAGATTCAGTCTTCTTGGAACTATGAAGACTCACATACAAGTGCATTCAGGTGACAAAGCTCATGAATGTCCAGTGTGTGGGAAGAGACTCACTCGGCGTGGAAGTATGAAGACTCACATGTTAGTACATACTGGTGAAAAACCTCACGAGTGTCCAGAGTGTGGGAAGAGATTCAGTCGGCGTGGAAATATGAAGACTCACATGATGATGCATGTGGATAAGAGACCTTTTCAATGTGCCGAGTGTGGCAAAAAATTTAGATTACGTAGAACTATAATAAGTCATATGTTAGTGTATTCAGGTGACAAACCTCACGAGTGTCCAGAGTGTGGGAGGAGATTCAGTCGTCTTGGATATATGAAGACTCACATGTTAGTGCATTCAGGTGACAAACCTCACGAGTGTCCAGAGTGTGGGAGGAGATTCAGTCGTCTTGGAGATATGAAGACTCACATGTTAGTGCATTCAGGTGACAAACCTCACGAGTGTCCAGAGTGTGGGAGGAGATTCAATCGTCTTGGAGTTATGAAGACTCACATGTTAGTGCATTCAGGTGACAAACCTCACGAATGTCCAGAGTGTGGGAAGAGATTCAGTCTTCTTGGAAATATGAAGACTCACAGGATGGTGCATGTGGATAAGAGACCTTTTCAATGTGCCGAGTGTGGCAAAAAATTTAGATTACGTAGAACTATAATAAGTCATATGTTAGTGCATTCAGGTGACAAACCTCACGAGTGTCCAGAGTGTGGGAGGAGATTCAGTCGTCTTGGATATATGAAGACTCACATGTTAGTGCATTCAGGTGACAAACCTCACGAGTGTCCAGAGTGTGAGAAGAGATTCAGTCGTCTTAGATATATGAAGACTCACATGTTAGTGCATTCGGTGACAAACCTCACGAGTGTCCAGAGTGTGGGAGGAGATTCAGTCGTCTTGGAGATATGAAGCCTCACATGTTAGTGCATTCAGGTGACAAACCTCACGAGTGTCCAGAGTGTGGGAAGAGATTCAGTCTTCTTGGAAATATGAAGACTCACAGGATGGTGCATGGGGATGAGAGACCTTTTCAATGTGCCGAGTGTGGCAAAAAATTTAGACAACGTGGAAAAATAATAAGGCACATGTTTGTGCATTCAGGTGACAAACCTCATAAGTGTCCAGAGTGTGGGAAGACATTCAGTGAGCGTGGAAGTATGAAGAGGCACAAGATGATACATGCAGATAATAGGCTAAACACTTTGTGTGTGGAAGATAATTAAGAGAATGTTGAAGGATAATGAGGCACATAATGGTATATAAATTTACCTTTAATCTAACAGTGTGGTATCACAGTGTCAGTTGGATGTTCTTCAAAGGTAATTCTATTTTGTTTGAGAAATACACTTCACCATGAAAGGTAAAGATCTGAAGATATTTTATTATATTGTTCTTTTATGAAAGTTAGATGACCAAGCAAGAACTAGAGAAGCTGTCACTTAAGTATAGAAATATCTCTTTAATTTAGCAAAGGTAAAATAAAGCTTTAAATGTTTTTCTACATATTTATATAAATAATGTGCTTCCTTTTTTTGCTTTCTGTGGAAATTTATTTAAAATGTAATATACTCTGTAGCTAAGTTATGGACATTTTTGTTGTAATATTATTTAGCATTGTAGTTGGTGAAGAAGACAATCTGAGACATACATAAGGTGAGACCATTTGATTGGTAAGGAAATGTATATTTATTAAGGAATTTTCTCATCAGATTCATATGCAAACTGATGTCCATTTTTTATTTTTTGTTTAGGCCTATTTATGAGTTCTACTCTTGATTATAAATATTTCACAAAGAGTATATTGAAGGCTGATTGGCATTTATAGCTGTCAGTCAAGTTAATATGAAATTTAAATTATATTACTCTAGAAATTTATCACTCTAAATTTACCAGAAATTTATTACTCTAGCCTAACTTTATCAGTTATGCTGTAATTGTCTGGGAATAATATTTTACCTGATTTACCTGAGAGGCCACTAACCCGAGTGGCCTCGATGAGAACAGGAAGTCGCTAGTTTGTTGACGGTTCCCTTCCCCTCTCAGTTTGCCTTCATGATTTTTTCCAGGTATACAGTATTTTGAAATTGAGCACAGTTTTGGCATTTATGGCTTCGGTGGGACGGCAGTTTCATCGATCAATAACCCTGTGGGTGAAAAAGCCTGATTCAAATTCAAATTTTTATTCAGGTAAAGTACATACATACACGGTAAGATACAAAAGTTGATGGATTTATAGATAGAGCTAGTACATACAATGCCTAAAGCCACTATTACGCAAAGCGTTTTGGGCAGGAAAAACACTAAGACTAAACTTAATACTAATTGAGATTAAAGTATAATATACTTTAATAGTATAATATATAATAGTATATATGTTTAGTATAATATAATATATAGTATATAATAGTATAATCAAATAACAGATAGTGATGAAGAGATGAGTAGTATTTTTAATAAATATTTTGTATCTGTATTTATAAAGAGAACTTAACAATATGCCTTCAGCCAACAAGTCTATGGGGTGGGGACGAGGACAGGTTGACGAGTTTAGCAGTTACCAGGGAGGATGTTAAAACAAATAGTAAAACTCAAACCAAACAAATCCCCAGGGCCGGATGAAGTGTTTGCCAGAGTGCTGAAAGAATGCAAAGAGGAGCTTTGTGACCCACTGTCAATCATATTTAATAAATCATAGAGTCAGGCACAGTGCCAGAGTTTTGGAAAGTTGCTAATGTGATACCAGTTTTTAAGAAAGGAATAGATCACTTGCGTCTAATATCGACCATTAGCTAACGTCTATTGTGGGAAGTTACTCGAATCTATAATAGCAAATAAAATTCGTCTTCATCTTGAAAACATAAATTAATAATGAGTCGCAACATGGTTTATAAATGGCCGTTCATGTTTAACAATTTGTTATCTTTTTATTCTAGCATAGTTGAGGCAGTTGATAGTGGTAAGGATTGTGATGTTGTGTACCTTGACTTTAGCAAAGCTTTCGATACAGTGCCACATGAAAGACTGATAAAAAGATAGAGGCTCATGGTATTGGGGGTGCTATATTAAGCTGGATTAGGGCATGGCTATACCAAAGGAAACAGAGAGTTAGTATAAATGGAGTCAAGTCAGAGTGGAAAAATGTGGTAGTGGAGTGCCTCAAGGCTCTGTCTTGGGACCTCTGTTGTTATATATATATAAATGATTTAGATTCAGGTTTGAGTAGCAACATTTGCAAATTTGCCGATGATACGAAAATCGGTAGGGAAATTAATTCGGAGGAGGACTCACTATCACTTCAAGTTGATCTAGATAGGGTTTTGAAATGGTCAAAGGACTGGCAGATGCAGTTTAATGCTGATAAATGTAAAGTTCTGAAGCTAGGTAATGATGATAGAGTTACAAGATACGAGCTAGATGGTGTTGAGATTGCGAAGTCGGATTGCGAAAGGGATCTGGGAGTTATAATTAGTAAGAATTTAAAACAAAAGGATCAATGCATGAATGTTCGTAATAAGGCAAATAGGACACTCGGATTTATTAATCGCAGCGTAAGTAACAAGACACCTGGTGTGATTCTCAAGCTATATCTTGCTCTGGTTAGGCCCCATTTAGATTATGAAGTTCAGTTTTGGTCGCCATATTATAGAATGGATATAAATTCACTTGAACGTGTCCAGCGTAGGATGACTAAGTTAATTCCCCAAATTAGAAATCTTTCATATGAAGAAAGATTAACTAAGCTTAAGTTGTATTCACTGGAAAGGCGAAGAGTTAGGGGTGACATGATAGAGGTTTACAAGTGGATGAATGGACATAACAAAGGGGATATTAATAGGGTATTAAAAGTATCAACACAAGACGAACACGAAACAATGGGTATAAATAGATAAGTTTAGATTTAGGAAAGACTTGGGTAAATACTGGTTCAGTAACAGGGTTGTTGATTTGTAGAACCAATTACCGCGTAACATTGTGGAGGTGGGGTCCCTCGATTGTTTCAAGCTTGGGTTGGACATGTATATGAGTGGGATTGGGTGGTTATAAATAGGAGCTGCCTCGTATGGGCCAATAGGCCTTCTGCAGTTGCCTTTGTTCTTATGTTCTTAAGCCATGAGAATATTCCCAAGATCATTCTTATGGCCAAGAAAATACTATTACTGAGATAATGATGACTGATTGAACTTACAGAGTACTGGGGAAGAATTTCAGAGATAAATGAAGCTTCGGCGATTATATAGAGGCGAGGGAGCTAATGAATTAATCCTCTTTTTAATTAATGGGATCCCTCGATTGTTTCAAGCGAGGGTTGGACATGTATATGAGTGGGATTGGGTGGTTATAAATAGGAGCTGCTTCGTATGGGCCAAAACTGTCACAGAAAAGCCATTACTTCACTATCTTCTGGAATGTGAAGCAACCAACGACCTTAGAAGAGCTTTAAGAGTTCCTGAATCTTGCAGTGGCCACCCTGAAGCCATCAACAGAGCCACTCTCCTGGTCAACAAAGGTGTCCAGCAGCTGGTCACCCTCATAAAGACTGTGAAGCAATATCCTCCCCCGCGATAACAGCTTGATGATTGAATGCAACCTCATAATAATGAAAAGAATTACGGAAAAAAATGTACCACTTACGGGCTATTCATGCCCGTGCCACCTCTTGGGTGGCTTAATCTTTATCAATCAATCAATATGGGCCAATATACGGGAGACATCTCCCGTCACGCAAGGTGCAGTCGCACCTCCACTGATCTCCAGTATTAGCTATTGATACTGGTAATGGCTCAAAAGGGTCACCACTTACGGGCTAATCATGCCCGTGCCACCTTTTTGGTGGTTTAATCTTCATCAATCAATCTATGGGCCAATAGGCCTTCTGCAGTTACCTTTGTTCTTATGTTCTTATGTTCTCTCACTTCAGAAGTGGGAAGAAATGTCGCAGACTGAACTCCAAGCTGTATTAGAAGGATTACAGGAATTAATCAAATGTGGTAAAAATTAATGTTTCTTTTTAGACAGTAGAGGAGCGTTAGTCTTCCAATAGCAAACGACCAGTACACCAGAATATTGTGAGCGAGTGTAGAGAGAGAACGTTAAGACATTAGACAAAAATGGGTATAAAGTAAGGTTCATGTGGATCCCTTCACATGTGGGAATACTGTTGAATAAGGCAGTTGATGAAATAGCGAAGATTGCCTCGGAAAAAATACTTGTCGATGTTGTACGTCAGAAAACTGTGAAACAAGTAAAGACAAGAATCAAGATGATCCAAGAGGACGAAGAAAAAGTTTAGAAAATGTCAATGGTGGACAGTAGTAACACACTTAAGAATTATGCAATAATAAATATAAATTCGTCCTTCACCTATGGCAGAGGAAAGTCTACTTGGAACGATTCAATTTACATGAGATTAAGAGTACGATACAAATATATCTGGCAATACGGTGTTGATGTCAGTGAAAAGGATATGGAGTGTAAATTATGTAGTATGGTGCACGCCCACACCTTAGATCACTGTGTATTAGTGTGTAGTATGGTGCACGCCCACACCTTAGATCACTATGTATTAGTGTGTAGTATGGTGCACGCCCACACCTTAGATCACTATGTATTAGTGTGTAGTATGGTGCACGCCCACACCTTAGATCACTGTGTATTAGTGTGTAGTATGGTGCACGCCCACACCTTAGATCACTATGTATTAGTGTGTAGTATGGTGCACGCCCACACCTTAGATCACTATGTATTAGTGTGTAGTATGGTGCACGCCCACACCTTAGATCACTGTGTATTAGTGTGTAGTATGGTGCACGCCCACACCTTAGATCACTGTATTAGTGTGTAGTATGGTGCACGCCCACACCTTAGATCACTGTGTATTAGTGTGTAGTATGGTGCACGCCCACACCTTAGATCATTATGTATTAGTGTGTAGTATGGTGCACGCCCACACCTTAGATCACTATGTATTAGTGTGTAGTATGGTGCACGGCCACACCTTAGATCATATGTATTAGTGTGTAGTATGGTGCACGCCCACACCTTAGATCACTGTGTATTAGTGTGTAGTATGGTGCACGCCCACACCTTAGATCACTAGACCACAATCGACTTGAGAATGGTCCAGGACGGACCGAAACGTCGTCGTCCCTTCACCTTCTAGTGTGTGGTCTGGTCAACATACTTTAGCCACGTTATTGTGACATCGCCTGCACTTAGAACACTATGTATTAGAGAGTCAACTTATTGATAACTATATAAATAAGGAAATAATTAGTGTGTCACATCAAATTGTTTGAATGTGTGATAATAATATGATAGACAGAATACTTAGGAGCTACAAGCATTTTGCACCAAAAGTGTAACACTTATGTGCTGTGTTTACTATATTAACCTGCAATGTTAAATGTGATGCTTGTACTGTGATTTGTAGATTTGTACTCTGGATTTGTGCGCCGCTTGGGGGACTTGAAGAAGCGCAGGGTAGAAATAGCCTAAGATGTATTTTGTTGTCTCAAACAACGTACTTGAAGTACCCTCATCAATCATCGGGGGATCAACTTTTCAACGACGAATTGTAGAGATTTGCAGGCGATGAGTCACAATAACGTTGCTAAAGTATGTTGACCAGAAATGTTGTAGAGATTTCATATAATTTTATGTAATGTACCTCACCTACAAGAGAGCTTATATGCCACAGATGCATCGCAAGTAGTTCAGTGTTTCATGCCCGTGCCACCTCTTGGGTTGCTTAATCTATCAGTCATCGATTCGCAAGTAGTCAGTGTTGATCACTCTGAGCTACGAGACGCTCCGATACATCCTGAGCGAAGGGATTTACTTCAAAGAAGTTTCCACCGTCTGATTGTTTCCGTCTGCAGTCACCTGTACCCCAACGGCACCCAGGTAAGCTATAAGATGGTTTGATGTGTACATGATGGGACCATTATACATTTGTCTTCAACCCGATGATACCCAACGGCACCCAGGTAAGCTATAAGATGGTTTGATGTGTACATGATGGGACCATTATACATTTGTCTTCAACCCGATGATACCCAACGGCACCCAGGTAAGCCATAAGATGGGTTGATCTGCACATGGGGACATGTGGGTCTTTCTTAACCGCTCTTCATATCAGTGAGCTATGTGGATGGATTTTGTTGCTGTGGGCCCTCCTTAACTGCTTCTCATGTTCGCGCACTCTGTCCTCCTGTTATGCTGGATAGGTTAGGGTTGGTTTGTTATAGTTTGCCACTCTCAAGGTTAGGTTGGGTTAGGGTTGGTCTATTCATATGCAGGTTTCTATTCATATGCAGGTTTCAGTCCAGGGTTAGGCACCATTTGGTCTGGGAGACATCTCCCGTCACGCAAGGTGCAGTTGCGCCTCCACAGATCTCCAGTATCATCTTTTGATACTGGTAATGGCTTAAAATCTTTGGCCACCACTTAAGGGCTATTCATCCCGTGACACTTCTTAGATGGCTTAATCTTCATCAATCAATCAATCAGGGTTAGGCTACTTCTCTTAAAGTCGCCCTTGCGAGGTGGTCCTTCAGTGACTTGCCTCGTTTCCATGGTATCATAGGTGCAGCTGGTGCAAGGGTGCTCCAGGATGGGTGTTCCCAGTAGTTGAGCCACTCCCAGACCCCTGCCATTTTGTTCTTGAGTGGACCTGCAAGTCCTGGGAAGAAAAGGGTCGTCAGGAACCATCTCTTCTCGTCCGTTCGTGGTACTGTCGATAGGAGTATCTCCTTCCTTGTTTTGGTGCTGAGATTCTCTCGTGCTGACTGCATTATCTCCTGATAATGTCTCCCGATAACCGCTTGTCTCCGGATAGTCGCGGTCCCTAAACATCTGCCATAAGTCCTCCAGCTGGGGCTGCAAAGTCTCTAACTTGCTATTAATTCTCTTTAGAAGACCTAGAGAATAGGGTAAGGATTTCTTTAGGGCTAGTGGGTGGTTCGAGTCGCACCTCAGGTATGAGTGGAGGTTCATTGGTTTACAAATGCTTTTGTGTGGAAAGCTCGGAAAGAGGTTTATTTCCGAGCTTTCTCTTCAGAGTGAATTTCAGATTACCGTATTGACCCATGTGAAGAAGGCTTGTAGGTGATCTCCACCCGTCATCACTCAAAATATCGTTAATGTATCTGAAATACACTAACGGGCTGTCTATGTGATGTGATAGACTATGTGATGTGATAGACTATATGATGTGATAGACCATATGATGTGATTAGACCAGTTTATGTGATCATTGTCGACTTCAGAGGGGCGAAATGTATTGTTAAAAGTAAGGGTTTCGCTGAACGAAATGTGATCGAGTCCGCATGATTCAGATCAGATCAATCCGCTCTGATCGGATCTGAATATTTTGAAACTTTTCCAATATTCGTTATAAATTGTTTTGTCTGTTAGTGGCCAGAAGTGTCGAGTGCACTTTCTCCAGGGCCAGATATAAGGAACTGCAGTCCAAATTAACATCAAACTTTGCATGATGAGGATGGACAATTCTTTGAAGTATCTGACTCAGTGTGATGGCTACTGATCTTCAATCTTTGATAAAGAAAATTCCTCCTTTCAAAATCATTTAGGACTGGTTTAAGAAATTTTAAATGCAGTTATAGGCGGGATCAGAGTACATTGACAATTGTTGCCTTGCAACATATCACAAGAGGACGAAGCGATGCGACTGTGATTTGTACACATTACATTATATAAGCATAAATAATCATCATTGAATTTTCTAACATTGGTAGCCTAATTGGCTGAATTTTCGTTTAAATTGGCCAAAAAAGTAGCAAGTGCTTAATGGGCTCTCAAAAGTAGCCCAATTCGCTACTTATAGCACAATGTGGCAACACTGTTAAGATGGTAAAAGAAGCCTAGTAGTTGGGTGCTCGTCGTCGGTGCCGAGGATCGAATCCCCAGGTTTGGGTTTTCGTCCTGATGTTGGGAATGATCTCCCTTCATGTCCGTTCCGCTAGCCAGCGGCTGGTCCTGCTGATAGAAATGTTCTTTCGACGAAGTACTGACAGGGAAGTGGGAAGGAGGTGCTGCCTTTAGCAGAGTGTGCAATATAATTCTGGAGTTTTTCAAGGACCTCCTCACAATAGTAGAGCACAATATCCACCCTTTCCTGACCAACGTCGATGGGTGTAATAGCGACTCCGTCCTTTAGGATCTTCAAAGGTCGCTTTTGGTGTAAGCCTTAATGTGGAGGGAGGTAGTTCTAACTTTGAGACGTTTGTGGGCATCGTAACCACCCCCTGAACGGGTCGCAATAGCGATGGGACGTGCTTTACCCGGCAATGCTCATTACATAAGGAGGCCTTCGTCTACTCCCGAGTATGCTCAGGAAAACAGTAGGGTTGACCTCCAAGGTATTGCGCCTTGCCTAGAGTAGAGTGGTTTTACCGGCAGCTATGTACACAGCGTGTTCTAAGTCAGAAAACATCCATGTTTAAGGTTATGGCTGGGTTGTTGATTGAGTCACACGCTAGAAAATTGCTCCCC
>WNGS01168929.1:70761-95435 GCA_020271785.1 Procambarus virginalis
GCGCAGCCATCAGTTGCTGGCTGGTACTCGGAGACGTAACATGGGAGCTAAGTCTGTGTCTTTTGTTTTCTAGCTTTTAGTAGTTATTTGTTCTGGGAGAGACATTTTTATTTGTTATTTGTAATAAGTGAATCAGTGATCATCTGTGAGTATATATGTTGCAATATAATATTTTTAAACTTATGCATATTTCTTCTTTCCTAAGAAATATTTTACTTGTTATTCTCTGTACTTGTCATGGAGTTATACTGGTGACCCGCTTATACAACCTTAGTGATTACCCTAGACTAGTTGATTTCAGGTTGTTGGTTACGAGCCTTAACAAACGATAGGTAACATAGAGATATGGGGGCCTGTGCCGGGAAATATTGTTCCCACTTAAACTTAACTGTGCTAATCTAACCTTGCCTTCCTAGGTACCAGTGTCTTGTGTGTTTTCTGCTATTAACTATTCCATGTGCCATGCAAGCCTTCCTGTGTGTCAAGTAACAACGTTTCACGATTTTGAGGTAAGTCATCCTATAACTTTTGTTTGTGCAGTGAGGCCAAGCGAATTTTCAGTGTGGTACAATTTTACAGTGAAGTGCAGTGCCAGTGTGTTTATTATTATTATTGTGAATCAAGTGCCAAGTGTTAGTCACGATGGAGGATCAAGTGTTGTTGTTGTTGGCTCAACCAAACTTTGAGGGAATTAAAAACCTAACAAAGTCTGCGTTAGTAAATATGGCCAGTAAGCTAGAATTAACCGCCAGAAATAGCATGACTAAGGCACAAATTCTGAGAGTCATAGTGACACATTTTGTTGAGAACCAAGAATTAGGAGAAGAATTCTGGAGGAAGTTAGAGAAGAGTCAAGTGATCAAATTGCTTTAGGCGTCTTGAGTTAGATGCACAAGTAACGTATGCTAAACTTGAGGCTCAAGAAAAAGCCAACGAATTTGCAAGACAACAAAAAATATTAGAGATTGAGGCTCAAAAGCAACAGACATTATTAGAGCTTGAGACTAGGCGTTTAGAAGTTGAGGCACAAAAACAGAGAGTTTAATTGAGTTGCAACTAGAAGCAACAAGGAAGCAACAGCCGAAGAACACACTAGGCAATTAGAGATTCAACAACAAATGGCTGACACTAATTTCAGGCTTGAAACACAGCGTATGGCAGCTGGGCATGGAAATTCTAGTAATGTTTCAATTAATAATGATAATAATCCCATAAGGATGAATAAATATATAGAATTACCCAAGTTTAATGAGGAGGATCCTGAGGTTTTCTTTGCACATTTTAATAAGATTGCCATCAGTATGAACTGGCCAAGGGATCAATGGGTAGCAATTATGCAGTCTCAATTTAAGGGGCGTAGTCAGGAGGTTTTTACATCCCTACCTGACGCTCATAGTTTTGATTATGAATTTGTAAAGAAAAGCATCTTAAATGCTTATCAATTAAATCCAGAGGCACACAGGCAAAAATTTAGAAACCTAAGGAGGGTAAGTGATCAGACAATAGCTGATTTTACTCGTCAAAAGACGAACTATTGCAACAGATGGTTAAAGTCACTTTCAGTAACAGAGTTTGATGCTTTAAAGAATCTTCTTATCATGGAAGAAGTATTGTCTTGTCTCCCAGACAAATTATCTACTTTTATGGCAGAACAAAAGAATGTAACAGACATTTATGAGCTGTCAAAGCTCGCTGATGAGCATGAGTTGTTGACTAAGGCCCAGTTTACGGCCACTTCACCTAAGTCTAGTCGTAGAGTAAATTACAATGCTCACAGAACTCCTTATCATTATAAGCCCACTCCTAGTCCTCCAGTTACTCCCGTGAACTCTTCTCTTACTAACACTAAGATTGTTACTCCACTGCCAGGATCATCTAAGCCTAGTAATGCTCATTCTAAACCTGCAGTTGGTTCTACCAGTGTGCCCACTTTCAAGCATTGTACACATTGTAAGAGAAGGGGTCATGTGATTACTTCATGTTTTAGTTTGCATCCTGAACTACGGCCCACTGGTCTTATTATGAGTAAAGGATTGCAACATATTAATTCTTCATGTACTACAGTCAATCCCAATTGGATGGCTGACTTTAAACCATATATTTCAGGTACATTATTATGTAATAATGGTAACCATAAGACTGTTCAATTACTCCGTGATACTGGAGCTTCACAGTCTCTTATTGCCCAAAATGTACTTGCTGATGTTGACACCCGAGATCTGGGTGAAGTTGTACTTCTCCAAGGTATTGCCGGTAGAGTACAACCTGTGTCTTTGATGCAAATTAATCTTGATTCTAAATATACTTCAGGATGGTGTAATGTTGGTGTAAGTAAGCAACTGCCCATTCCTGGGGTAGACATTATTTTAGGTAATGATTTTGGCAACCGACAGGTTGCAGGGCCCAAGTGTCCCATAATGTTAACCAATCCCCAGAATGTATTAGCTAAACCAGAGGCAGATGATATTATTTACCCTGCTTGTGTGGTAACTAGATCAATGGGAAAAACAGGTGAGAGTAATTCTGATTTCACTGAGGTTGCTGTTCCCAAGACCAGGACCCCTTCAGAAAAGGAGTGGGAGGTGGATCTTGAGGATTCTTTTATGACTCGACTGGATGATGAGAGTGAGGCAGTAGTAGAAGCCCCGCCGAACCTAAGTCACAAGGAAAGTGAAGGTGAGGAGGCTGAACTATCTGTACCTTGCCCGCTTGTCTCCAGTGAACCAGTTGTCGAGAGTGAGGCCGAAGTAGCTATGGCTCCATTTTATTCTGATCAATCAGGAAAAGAGATCAAGCTACTAGGTTCTTGCCCGCTCGCTGCTGAGTCTGAGTCATTGCCCTTAAGTGTTGAACAGACTACTGATCCTAGTTTAATTAAGTGTATTTCTGAGGCACCTGATAATGTTGATGCATTGGAGGAAGGGACGGGTTTCTTTTTCCAGGATCGACTTCTGATGAGAAGGTGGAGACCCAAGGGAACTCCCTCTTCAGATGATTGTGAGATTAGAACCCAACTCGTTGTCCCCAATGATTATCGTAGGCAGGTCTTGCAAGCTGCACATGATGACCCCATGGGAGGTCACCAAGGTATCTCAAATATGTACCATAAGATATGCAAATATTTTTTCTGGCCTAAGTTAAAGAAAGACGTGGTTAGATATTGTCATAACTGTGTACCTTGTCAACTTGTTGGAAAACCCAATCAATCTGTGCCTAGAGCACCATTGCAACCTATTGTAGTTCCTGATGAACCATTTACTCATGTTGTAATTGATTGTGTAGGTCCTTTACCTAAGACTAAGTCGGGTAACATGTTTTTATTCACTCTCATGTGTATGACTACTAGATTTCCAGAAGCTTATGCTCTAAGGAATACCCAAGCTCATAATCTCATCAAGTGTCTTGAACGCTCTTTTCCTTGTTTGGAATGCCTAGGGTTATTCAGAGTGATAATGGGGGAACTTTTGTTCTAAAGTTTTCAGAACTTTTTGCGAGTCCCGAGGGATTCAGCACAAATTGTCTAGTCCATATCATCCACAAAGCCAAGGTGGGCTTGAACGTTTCCACCAGACTTTAAAACAAATGTTGAGGACAACCGGAGAGACTTATCCACGTAATTGGGATGAGAATCTCCCCTTCGTGTTGTTTGCTGCGAGAGAAGGGTTACAAGAGTCTTTGGGATGTTCACCTTTTGAACTCGTGTTTGGTCACCAAGTGAGAGGTCCTCTTAAAATGCTCCACGAAAAGTTGTTGGGAGATGTCTCTGTTCATCAGAGTGGTTTGTACTTGAGTAAGGTCAAGGACAAGTTGTGTCGGGCTCGTGAGTTGGCGAAAGAACATCTGGGAAGAACTCAACAAGCCATGAAATTACGATATGACAAGAAGTTCAAGGCTAAACTCAGGTCGTTTGCTGTCGGAGATTTGGTGTTGGTGTTGAAACCTCGTTTGGGGACTTCCATGTCCCATAAGTTTGCAGGACCCTACCAAGTGGTAGAGAAAGTGGGAGACCTAACTTATAAAATAATTAACCCTAATCTTTCAGAACCACAAATGACTGTGCACATTAACAGATTAAAGCTTATGTTGGACCAGGTGTAGTAACTTGTTTTAGTCAGAAAGAGTACACACCTGAGGATCATTGCAGTGAGGGAAATGATGTTAATATTCAACTTCTCAGTTCCAGTTCCAATGGCCCTCCGCCTTGGTGCCCCAATTCACACTGAATACAAGTGTATTGCAACAGGGTGGAAGCAGACCAATACGGACTGCATGGGTTGCATTGCGGAAGCACAAAGGGCTGGCATGCAAGACACAACGAGGTCAATGACATCATCAAGAGAAGCCTCGTCTCAGCTAAGTGCCCAGCGGAGAGAGAACCTCGCATCCTATGGGTCCAGAACCCGGATTTCCCCACACTGCGCCCCTGATGGCATCACCATATACTCATGGAAGGAGGGTAGACAGTTGGTGTGGGACTACACATGTGTATCCACCCTGGCTGACACCTATGTACACTTCGGAGCTGATCAAGCAGGTGGGGCAGCCAACCACAGGGAAACAGCAAAATCTCTCAAATACAGGCGACTGGCAGGCCAATACCTCTTTGTTCCCATAGCGTCTGAGACGCATGGCCCCTGGGGCAAGAGTGCCTTGGGATTTCTCAAGGAATTGGGTTCCAAGCTCATCGACGTCACCAGAGACCCAAGGGCTTTGCAGTTTTGTTTCAGCGCCTCAGTGTGGCGATCCAGAGGGAAATGCTTGCTGCGTCCTCGGTTCCTGTCCGGAAGCGGAGGAGCTTCAAGAGATCCATAACCTTTAGGCATTTGTCTTGTATGTTTGTAACCTTTAAATACACAATAAAGCATAAAAAAAGGAAGGGGGGGGTAGGAGAAAAGCACACAGAAACTGTATTGGAGGGGACCTACATTCCCTCCAATGCGTTATGTGTGATTTCCTTCGAGGCTATGGGTCCCCCTTCTTCCAGCCAGAGGTGGTACTTNTCCTGGAATACACATTACCAACAAACACACAGGTAATTACACAACACTCGCCCCACTACCGAAACTGGCGAATCACTACGAAAACAACACAACCCCCTGGACGCAAACCAGTGGCCCCCTTACCGAGCTCAGATATTAACACCAAGTAAGGCATCCAGCACTTCCACTACCACGATAACATCATTTATATTGCCAACATTCAAGGTATAAAAACACGCAAATCCAACAAAGTTCACTTTATAGATGGTCTCCTTCATGAGGCAAATGCAGTGTTTGCAGCCCTAACAGAAACCCACACAAAGGACTACCATGATGGTGAAATATGGATCTCAGAGTACAATCTTTTCAGATGTGATAGGAAACACCGGGGGTGGGGTCAGCCTATACATCAAAGACACACTCATCTGTACTGAGCTGCTAAACACCTCAAATGATATGGTGGAAGTGCTGATAATCAAAATAGAGATTATAAATGTAGTTATTGTCCTTGTATATAAGTCACCGGAGGCAAACCCTCAGCAGTTTAAAGACCAACTAATGAAAGTAGAACACTGCTTGGAAAACCTCACAAATCCAGCTCCGAACATCATCCTGCTTGGGGACTTCAACCTACGGCACCTGAAATGGAAGCACCTGGCTAATACAGTAATATCAGAAAGAATACCAGGAAGTAGCCTTAATGAACAGGCACATGCAAATGACCTGCTACGGATGTGCGACAGGTTTGCCTTAAACCAGCAAATAGTAGAACCAACCAGGAAGGAGAACACGCTGGACCTCATTTTCACTAATAATGATGAATTGATCAGGAACATAATGATTACAAATACCTGTTACTCAGATCACAACTTAATTGAAGTTATGACAACCATGGGGAATAGACCTTCAAAACCAGTCCAGATTCCCGGTGGAGGAGATTTCAGCAAATTCAACTTCAATAATAAACAGATAAACTGGGAGCAAATAAACCAGGACTTCACAGAAATAAACTGGGAAGAACAGCTAGGAAATGCGAACCTGAACCAGTGCCTGGAAAAAATAAGCTCAGTAGCACTAGAAATATGTACAAACCGCATCCCCCTAAGAAAAAAGGAAGAGATGCAGATTGGAACGAGAACGTCGTTCCCTATATAGGCGAAGAAAACGAATCGCGGTACAACTTGAGAGTCGCACCCTATCTCAGGAACGGCGAAGAAGGTTAGGTAGCGAAATAGGAAAAATTGAACTCAAGCTACAAGAATCATACAAAACGCAGGAGAGGGAAAGAGAGCAAAAGGCCATCAGTGAAATAGAGAGAAACCCGAAATATTTTTTCTCCTATGCAAAATCAAGATCAAAAACCACATCTAGTATCGGGCCCCTGCGAAAGGAAGATGGAACTTTCACCGATGACAACAAAGAAATGAGCGAGCTACTGAGGAAGCAATACGACTCTGTCTTCAGCGAGCCATTAAACGCACTAAAGATCGATAACCCAAATGAATTTTTCATGGATATGATACCAACATCAAATCATATATCAGACGTCACCCTATCCCCACTGGATTTTGAAGAAGCCATAAACAGTATGCCTATGCACTCCGCACCAGGCCCGGATTCTTGGAACTCCATATTCATCAAGAACTGTAAAAAACCACTATCGCAGGCCCTTCACATTCTGTGGAGACAAAGCCTAGATACTGGCGTTATTCCTGATATACTAAAAACAGCAGAGATAGCACCACTTCATAAAGGAGGAAATAAGGCAGAGGCAAAAAATTACAGACCGATAGCACTAACATCGCACATCATAAAAATTTTTGAGAGAGTGCTAAGAAGTAAGATCACAAAATACATGGAATCACAGCATCTCCATAACCCCGGACAACATGGTTTCAGAACAGGGCGCTCTTGCCTGTCGCAGTTGCTGGACCACTATGATATGGCATTAGATGCTATGGAAGACAAACAAAACGCTGATGTAATTTACACAGATTTCGCAAAAGCTTTTGATAAATGTGACCATGGTGTTATTGCCCATAAAATGCGCTCAAAAGGAATTACCGGAAAAGTAGGCAGATGGATCTACAATTTCCTGACCAACAGAACCCAATGTGTAATAGTCAACAAAATAAAATCCAACCCGTCAACCGTTAAGAGCTCAGTCCCCCAGGGTACTGTGCTTGCTCCAGTACTTTTTCTCATCCTCATATCGGACATAGACAAGAGCACAACCTATAGCACTGTATCATCCTTTGCAGATGACACTAGGATCTTCATGAGAGTAGGCAACATAGAGGACACGGCGAACCTCCAGTCAGATGTAGATCAGGTCTTTCTATGGGCTACAGAAAATAATATGGTGTTTAACGAAGACAAGTTCCAGCTCATGCGCTATGGAAAAAATGAAAATATAAAAACGGAAACCACGTACAAAACTCAGGCAAATCATAACATAGAACGAAAAGGCAATGTAAAGGATCTGGGTGTACTCATGTCGGAAGACCTTACCTTTAAAGAACACAATAAAGTAGCCGTCACAACTGCAAGAAAAATGACAGGTTGGATAACAAGAACTTTTCACACTAGAGATGCTATACCGATGATGACACTTTTCAAAACGCTTGTGCTCTCTAGAGTGGAGTACTGCTGCACAATGACAGCCCCTTTCACTGCTGGTGAAATTGCTGACCTGGAGAGCGTGCAGAGATCCTTTACTGCTAGAATCCACTCGGTAAAACATCTAAACTATTGGGACCGACTAAGAGCCTAAATCTGTATTCCCTTGAGCGCAGGCGGGAGAGATACATAATAATTTACACGTGGAAAATATTAGAGGGGCTGGTCCCAAACCTGCACACAGAAATAACATCACATGAGACCAGAAGACATGGCAGGATGTGCAGAATACCCCCGTTGAAAAGCAGAGGTGCAACTGGTACTCTGAGAGAGAACTCTATCAACATCAGAGGCCCGAGACTGTTCAACACGCTTCCACTACACATAAGGGACATAACTGGCAAACCCCTCACAGTGTTCAAGAGAGAACTGGATAAGCACCTCCAAAGGATACCTGATCAACCAGGCTGTGACTCATACGTCAGGCTGCGAGCAGCCGCGTCCAACAGCCTGGTTGATCAGTCCAGCAACCAGGAGGCCTGGTCGATGACCGGGCCGCGGGGACGATAAGCCCCGGAAGCACCTCAAGGTATCAAGGTAAGGTATCCTCCTTTGTACGCGCTGAGGAAAGTGTGCCAGGCTCGCAAGTCGAGCTTCGCCTCCGCGTCCAGCTGGCAGGGGCGTGAGGGACGCTGTACACCACGGGTGAGCGGGTGAAGACGTCGGAGGAAAGCCCGTCCCCCCGGTATGACTGACGTGGCGAATTGCAGTTTGCCGATAATCCCTTGCAGGTCCCGCAGGGGAAGGCTCTCGGCCCGCAGTGCGTCTTCCACTGCGGTCGTGTACTTCGTCCTCTTGTCGTCCGGCAGCCTTGTCTCCATACGTCGTGCGTCGATTTCAAGTCCAAGGAATGTGAGGCAGTGGTGGGGGCCTGCAGTCTTGTGGGGAGCCAGGGGTACGCCTAGGCGCTCACAGAGGGCAATGAACACCCGCAGGCTCCGCAAGCACTCGTTGTAGGTAGAACTCACGAAGAGGAAGTCGTCTAGCACCTTTACGACATCCCGCACGCCGAACTTCTCCGCAAGGATCCATTGCAGGGCGTCGGAGAACGTCTCGAAGATCCTGCAGGAAGGAGCCGCCCCCATGCTGAGCATTTTTTCATGGTAGTACCGCCCTCCGTAGGCGAAGCCGAGTAGGTGGTAGTCGCTGGGGTTGACTGGGACGATCCTGAACGCCTCTGCTATGTCGCATTTTGCCAGATGCACCCCCCGGCGAGCGTCTGACCACCAAGCCCACCGCGTCGTTGATGGACTGGTAGGTCACAGTTGTCTTTTCCCGCGGGATGTTGGCGTTCACGCTCTCGGAGGTATAGGGGTAGCTGAGGTTGTGCAGGAGCCTGTATTTTCCCGGCGTAGACTTCTCTCTCAGGGCTATAGGAGAACACTTGAAGTTCTCAAATGGGGGGACCTCAAAGGGGCCCGCTATGCGCCCCAGGCTCAGTTCCTTGTCGAGCATAGGCCCCACTATATGTGGCAGGGCTGTAGTTGCTGGGGGGTTAGATGAGGAGAGGGGTGTCCGTACCCCTTCGTAACCTAATAGGAAACCCCCCCGGAAGCCTCCGACGACATAGTCCCGGAGGGGGTAACCCACTAGGAAAGCATCAAGTGCGTCTGCGTCCACTGGCGTTGTGACGTGTGTCTTTCTTCCTGCTCCTGTCCTGAGTGGGGCGACGGGGACGATTCTCCTTGGCGGCGGCGACTCGAGGCTTGGCCTGGGGGCACGGGCAGTAGGCAGGATGTCGCTTGTGGCAACGCGGGCAGTAGTGCTTGAAAGTGCATGAGGGGACGGAGCAGCCTGCTCCGGTTGCGTGGAAGGCGTAGCAGTATCCCGGCGGTAGTCCATAGTCCCGGGTAGTAGAGAGCGAACGTTCTGCTGGGTAGGCGGCGGCGCGAGGCGCCACCTGTATTCGCTCCTGCGCTGCACGTTGTACCGACCGAATTTCCAGGTCGAGCCTTAGCGCGGTCCAAGAGCAGCCCAACCTCTCCTTGTCCCACCTGAATGCCTCGTCGTACCACATCCAGTCGCCGCGGAGGTTGCGCTTCATGGACTTCACGTAGCGGACGTAAGTGAAAAGCGCCCGGCCCTCGGTGGGATGTCGCTCCAGGTAGATTGAATCGAAGATGTCGAAACCGTGCCCCCACTGCTCCGGCGTCAGAGGCGGCAAGTTCTTAGTGGATAACTGGGTCTCCGAGAGAGTGGCATGGCGTGTCTCCGAAGGCCTGGCATCGCGTTCGTAAGCCAGCAGCTCGCGCAAGTCGATGTACTTGTTTGCCCAGACTTTCTCTCTTAGGGCCAGTGGAACGTGCTCGCCTAGCATGGTGACGGTGTTGCCTCGCATCCCCCAGGGCTGTGCCTCCCAAGGACTAGGGGTAGTGGGGAACAAGCTCTCTCGGCGGTACTCACCGTTGGAGGACGTGCTGGAAGAGCTGTGTCGCCGCCTTGACGTGCGGCTCCTCGCCCTTGACCGTGGTCGGCGCGCAGGGGGGGAACCGGTGCGTGTAGGCCGGTCCGTGTGGGCGTCCGTGTTGTCTGCTCCGCCGGGGTTCGTAGTCTGCTGCCGTCTCGATTCGGAGGGGGGCTCCGGGCCTGAGCAATGAGCGTCCTCAGCATTGCCCAGTCGGCGTCCGAAAGTTGGGAGGGGTGGTCAGCCACGCCCCCCGCGGCGATTCCGTTTGGATGGGCATCGAGGATATGGTCGCCGTCCGAGTCAGAGCCTCCCGAACAGGCCTCTGAGGAGGAGGCGAAGCGGGCGGGTTTCGTCCTTGTCCTGGGCGGTTGCTTCCTAGCAGCCCTTCGTCGCCGACCTCGTGTTGACGCCGCCCTTGTCCTCTTCTTCACCATGGGTGGGTGGGGTGCCAGCGTCTCCGTACTGCGGATAGTGGCAAAATAAGCGGGCGGCCATAGCAGGACAGTAAGTGAAACAAGGCTTAGGCATGCAAACAAGTAACATTTAGCCTTGTAAACAAGTCATGCAAAACTGAAAGAAAATAACTAAATGCAAAAGTGGGAACGGACACGGTGAAAAAGCAAAAGTAACTTAAATAACGTAAAATAAATAACTGAGAGAAACAATAAACGGAATAATGGCAACTTAAACAAAACCAAAATAATGGGAGACGGAGGAAGCAAAAATAGGCCAACAGCACCCTAAATAAGTAAAATAAATAAGGTATTAAATGTAAATATATAGCCGAGAAAGCAAAGCATGGCAGAAAAAAAAAAAAACACTGAACCAGAGAAAAGTAAAATAAATAAATGTAAAATAATTAAAGGAAGTAAACTCGGGGAACTACAATAAAATTATAAATAAACCTTAATTAGTTAATGAACTTTTAAATAAACTAAGCGAACAGACAATGATAAATAAAGAACTAAAATTTAAAGAAGTAAAACTAAAAATAAAAGCCAGGACATAAACTAAAATTAAAATGGAAAGGGCATAAGAAGTAAGTAGAATAAACGTAAGAACAGAATGAAAATAAACGCAAAAGTGCGCCGCGAGCAGAAGTATAAGCAAAAGGAAATTAAATAAAGTAAAAAAGGGACGAAGTGTAACAGAAAACGGGGTAAGGACATAAGAAACTTAACAAAATAAGAGTAGCTGGGAAAAGCAAAAAGTAGGCGATAGCACAGAACCAGAAATAAGTAAATAAAATAAAGTGTAAATAAATTAAAGTAAATAACTCGGGAAACTAAAATAAATTTATAAATAAACCTTAAGTAGTTAAAACTGCAAAACACAAAACAAATAGACAATAATTAAGTAAAGAACTAAAATAAATGTAGTAAATAAACTAAAATTAAAGCCCGAACATAAGAAACTAACAGCAAAACGGGATAAGGGCATAAGAAGTAAATAGAATAAATAACGTAAAACGGAATGATAAATAAATAAACGCAGAAGAGGGTAGCGGGCGAGCAGAAATAAAGGCAATAGTAAATTAAATAAAGGAAAAGGAGAACGAAGTGTAACAGTAAAATGGAAAAGGACAAAGTAAACTTAACGAAAGTAAGGATTGACGGAGAAAACGAACATTGTAAGCAAACACAGAACCGGAAAATAAGTAAATAAAATAAATAATGTGCATAAAATACAGTAAATAAACTAGGGGAACTAAACAAATTTATAAATGAACCTTAAATAGATAAAACTTCCAAATAAACATAAAATTAGACAAAAAAGGAACTAAATAAATATAGTAACTAAATACAAATTTACTGACTAGCCGGGGAAACCGACAAAAGAGGCGTTGACACAGAAGCGGAAATAAGAAAATAAACATAATGTGACACATAAAATAAATAACATAAATGCGGGAAACTAAATAAATGTAACTAAACCTTAACTAGTATAACTTTAAATTAGGCAAAACATAATTAAACAAAATTAATTAGAGAGCGAAAGAAACCCTAGAATTAAAATTAACCTGTACGTAAGAAAACTAATAATAAAATAAGGATAAGGGCAAAAGAAGTAAGTAGAATAATAACGTACAAAACGGAATGAATAAATAAAAGCAAAAGTGGGTAGCGGACGAGCAGAAATAAAGGCATAAGGCAGATAAATAAAGTAAGTAAAATGAAGAGTAACAGTAACAGGCAAAGGACAAAGTAAACTTGACAAATAATGAATAGGCGGAGAAAGCGAAAGTGGCATAACACGGAACGAGAAATTAGAGAATAAAATAAATAATGCGTAAAATTAAATAGGAAATAACTCTGGAAACTAAAATAACTTTATAGAAACATTAATTAATAATAAACTTAAAACAAATTAAACATTAACTAAATAAAGTACTAAAATTAAATAAAGTAAAATTAAATTTAAAGCCAGGACAAAATTACCCAATAAGGAAATGAAAGGCAGAGACAGCGTGCAAAGCAGGAGAAACGAATAAATGGGGCAGGAACCGAAAGAGGGCATAAGTAAGATAAAATGCATAAGCGGTCACAATAAGTAAACAATTACAAATAACACAGCAATACGAAACGTAGCAAAAAGTGAAAGCTGAGAGCAGTCCATGACAAAGAAAGAGCTGAAATAAAAACAAGTGTCGAATAAACGGAAAATAGGCAAACGAAAGATGTGGAACAGGAACTGAATAAGGACAAAGAAACTAAAATTAATATAAGTATAGGCCACGGGGAACAAATAAAACGTAGGCAGTAACCCAGAAAAGTCAAAGTAAAATAAACAAAAAATTAAATACTAATGAAGAATAAAGTTCGAAAAAGCGCATAAAAGTGCACAGGACAACCAGGAAAAGACAAAAGAACTGATAAAGGGAATCAGTAATTACAAGAATACGGGGAAGATAAATGAAAAAAAGTAGCAGAACCCTGAAGAAAGACGGAAAGAAATTAAGGAAACTGAAGGATAATTAGAGAAACAACTACAAGAGCAGCAGAAAACCAGAAAACGGCATAAGAAAACGTAAAATAACGAATAAACGGAAAGGAAGAAATCGAAGAGAAGTGGAGCAGCTAAATAAAGAAATAGTAGCAAAGAAAAGAACCAAGACTGCCTAACGGAAAAAGCGGACAAATGAGAACAGGACAAAGAAGAGAAGACAAAATAACTGGAAAAATTAAATAGAAAATAACGATAACCCCTAAAGCAGGGAAAAAGACGGGAGAATAACGGATAGAACGGAAAGAAAGTACATAAACGAGATGAGAGCAGGGGAGCCAGGGGGGACAAAGGAAGACCGAGAAATAAATAACAAGAATATCGGAGAAAAATGAAAAAAGTAGCAGAGCCCAGGATAAGGAGGAAAAGAAATTAAGGAAAAAACTGAAGGCTAAATTAAAGAAACGACTAAATGAGCAACAGTAACAGAATAATGACAAGAAATTAACAGAAATTAACAAACAAAGGAATTAAAGAATCGAAGAGAAGTGGAACAGCTAAGTAAAGAAATAGTAGAAAGAAATGGACCAAGACTGCCTAAAGTAAGACTGAACGAAAGAATGGTAATAAGTAAAAAGGCAGGAGAACGCAGCAGGGAAAGACAATTAAAATAAGAGGAAAGGTAAAGCCCTCAAAAAAGCCAGAAGTAACGCCAGTCATAAAGGAGGCATCCGGCGGACACATAAACAATTATAGACCCATATCAAATCTACCCATTCTATCAAAAATATTTGAAAAATTATTTACAAACAGCTCTATTCCTACCCGTAAAATTCGACATACTCAGCCCCTGCCAGTTTGGCTTCAGGTCCCAAAAGAGCACCAACGATGCAATCATTAGTCTCCTTGACGTAATCTACTCAGCACTTGACAAAAATGAGTTTCCGATTGGACTCTTCATTGACCTAAGAAAAGCTTTGATACTGTTAATCACAACTACCTCTTACTTAAACTCCAGCATTATGGAATCCGAGGCCTTGCCTTGACTACATCGATCCTATCTTAGTGACAGACACCATATGTAACTATCAATGAAACAACTTCTTCCACTCTACCAATTACCGTTGGAGTGCCACAGGGCAGTATCTTAGGACCTCTTCTATTTCTTATATATATAAAAACGATCTGCCTAATGTCTCTAATATTCTCAAAACTATATTGTTTGCTGACGATACTACTCTTATCTATTCAGACCTCAACACATACACTAAATAATGTTGTGAATAATGAATTAAAAAAGTCCACTTATGGATGTCAACTAACAAACTAACATTAACATCGAAAAGACTTACTACATCTTATTTGGAAGCAAATCATCAAATGCAATCAGCTACAGATAGACAACATTAACATCAGTAATAAAAATGATGGCAAGTTTCTTGGCCTATTCCTAGACAAGAGACTCAACTTCAGCACCCACATTCAACACATAACTAAGAAAGTCTCTAAGACAGTTGTATACTCTCCAAAATCAGATATTATGTTCCTAACTCTGCTCTCCTCTCTCTCTATTATGCTCTAATCTACCCCTATCTTAATTATGGTATCTGTGCATGGGGGTCTATACCACTGCAAACCACCTTAAGCCCATCATCACCCAGCAAAAATCTGCTATCAGAATAATAACTAACTCTGCTTTCAGACAACACTCAGCTCCCTTTTTAAATCCCTAAACTTGCTAAATATTAACTCCCTCCACACATTCTCTTGTGTCAACTACATCTACAAAACCCTGTTCTTAAATGCAAACCATGCTCTGAAACTCTCTCTGGACAGATGTAATAGGACCCATTATCACCACACCAGAAATAAATATCTCTTTGATATCCCCAGGGTCAAACTTAATCTGTGTAAACACTCTATGCAAATTAAGGGACCTAGTCTATGGAACTCACTCCTAGTGAATTGAAAAACTGTAAAACTTTTGCCTTTATTTAAAAACAAAACCAAAAAGTACTTAATTTCATCTTCTTAGTTTCCTACACTGAGCTTTATTTTTTGCTCTGTATCTAGTGTTACCCAATCTCCTAATTCTTATGTATTTAACCCAAACAACCTTATCATTGTGTTCATTGCTGTCTTCCTTTATGTGCTAGCCATTTGCTGTATTGTGCCTACCAATTTTGTCAACTACCATTCAAGCTTCATTGCAATCAATCTTAGCTACCTAAGTGCTTTATTATACTGTACCTACAATTTTCTCTCATCTTTTTTTTTCTTTTTTCTTTTCTTGCCATGTACTGTTATCATTTCTTTTTATAATTTTTGCTAGTATTTACCTACTAAAAATTTTCTTAGATTAAGGACCTGCCCGAAACGCTGCGCGTACTAGTGGCTTTACAAGATTGTAATTACCATATTATATATTCTCACATTCCCAATGTACCTTCTTGTATATGAATAAATAAATAAATAATAAATAAATAAACCAACACCATAGAGGGAGCGAGAGCGGACCCCAGGCAACGAAAACACGATACTTCCTTCAGAAGCGGACGTAGGGAAGGCACAAACGAACGTCCTCCTCCGGCGCGGAGCGGAGGCCAACTGCACCCCTAGGGACGGGGTGGAGACGGAGGTAGGAGCACCAAGTGAGGAGGCGGAGGAGGAGCGCCAAGCTTCCACTCCTAAGCTGCAGAGCCCAGCCGGAGCCTCTCCCAGCGTCCCCTGCTGTATACGGCCGTCCTAGGGGACTGCTGCTGGAACGTCAGCTTGCCCCCAAAGCTGGAACAGCAGCAGCTGGCCCGCCAGTGTAGGCGGAGGGAGGAGCACCAAGCTTCCACTCCTAAGCCGCAGAGCCCCCCCCGCGTCCCCTGCTGTAGGCGGCCGTCCTAGGCGTCTGCTGCTGGATCGTCAGCTTGCCCCCAAAGCTGGAGCAGCAGCAGCTGGCCCGCCGCCTGTAGGGACGACGACGCTGGGACATCCAGGCGTGTACACCAACACCTGGGCCGGGGCGTCCCACAGCGTCCCCTGGGCCACCAGCTGGTTCCCGAGCAGGGAGGTGGCCGCCAGACCAGGTTCCCGCATGAACTGTATGGGCCACGGGGGGCCCGTCCGCCCCCCCGTATCCTCCAGCCCAGGCAGGGCGCAGCCAGCTGTGGCGTCAGCACTGGGCCCCCAAACAGGGCCCGTAGGAGCTGGAACACGGCTGGGGCACGAGGTCGGGGAGGCGGGGGATGGCCCGGGGGGGGGGGGGAAGGACCACAAGGGGCACAGGGGCCCAGTAGAGCAGCAAGGCACGGCACTAGCCCGGGGGGGCATGCCGCTGGGCACACGGCTAACGTGCAATCCTAGCCTAGGAGGTGGCCACTCTCCTCGTGCGCACCACCCGCAGGCGGGGCCATACCTGAGGTCCTGTTGCGTGCCCGACGCCCCAGGGGGGTCGCTCTGGGAAGTAGATGGGCCTCCAAGGGGCAGGTCCAATATAGAGCGGGGGCCGCAGCTGCTGTTGTTGGGTCCATATTGTGCTCTGCAGGCTTCTTATCGTGTGGAGCGTAGCAGAAGTGTTTCGTGTGAAGCGTAGCGGAGAAGAGTGGAATGAGGGAGAAACTGCTCGTGCGTTTGCTTAAATGTGCGCCCCACCCCCCCCGGCGCGCGCAGCTCTCCTGAGCGCTGCGTATATGTTTATTCTCGCTCCCAGAATTCCCCCGCTTAATTTAAATTATGCAGGGGCCATTTTTCTACATTCAGCACCAACATTATAGTGAGTAAATATATCATATTTCTTCATTACTTACGTAATGTCAGAAAGCTTTGGTAGATCTGGGTAGCTTTGAGTAGATTTGGGTAGTTTTGGGTAATTAGACAGACCGGGTGTGCGTCGGTGTGTATTCCTCTAGTTGTGCTTGTGGGGGGGTTGGGCTTTGGTTCTTTGGTCCCGCCTCTCAACTGTCAATCAACTGGTGTACAGGTTCCTGAGCTATTGGGGTCTATCATATCTACACTTGAAACTGTGTATGGAGTCTGCCTCCACCACATCACTTTCTGATGCATTACATTTGTCAACTACTCTTACACTCTAAAAGTTCTTTCAAATATCTCTGTGGCTCATTTGGCCACTCAATTTCCACCTGTAATTACCTAAGTGTAGTTACAGGATGAGAGCTACGCTCGTGGTGTCCCATCTTCCCAGCACTCTTTGTCATATAACGCTTTGAAACTACTGATGGTCTTGGCCTCCACCACCTTCTCACCTAACTTGTTCCAACCGTCTACCACTCTGTTGGGAAAGTGAATTTTCTTATATTTCTTCGGCATATGTGTTTAGCTAGTTGAAATCTATGACCTCTTGTTCTTAACCCTCAAACCGCTAGGGGCCCAAATGGAATTCACACCCACAGGCGCAACAAAAAAAAATAAAAAAAATTATTTCGTCTTATAGAAGTGTTCATTTTTGTCCCTGATCACGGAAAAAATAACAAAAAAATCGTAGGTGGCATATTTTAGCCACAATAGGGTAGGGAAGTGTGGCAAAAAAGGGGCGTTAGCAGAGCCTTCGCCAGACGAGGTCTACTCTGCCGAGCTGTCAGGCGGCAGTTGCCACAAATATATTATTACCTAATTATTTCAATGTCTCTGATTTTTTCTTAGTTTTTTTGCAGTAATATTATTCCATACAGTGAATTGTGGTATATTTATATTATAAAATGTGTGAACCATCGCTGTACTCAAAATTATGGTGTTCATATTAGTGATTCAATTATTATGTTCATAAAACAATAAACAAATAGTTTTGCTGTTGTTACACTATATACACAGGTTATATATAAGTATCTGCATGTTTTGTTCACCATAACGAACTACTAAGTTGTCTTGTGAGTCAAAAAGCAACGAGGAGTGACCGCCAAACGCCAGCGAGCCACTCACTGCCACTCCCTCACTCAACACCACCTCACTCACCCTCATTAACTCCCACAATACTGTTTTTGCATTTATTCACTATACACAGACGTTATATATACGTATTTACATGTTTTGTTCACCATAACTGTACATCTAAGCTTGTATGGTGAGTAAGGCACAAAGACGTAGCTACTCACACAGTCAGCTGATCAGCGGCCCGCCTCAAGGCCAGACGCACTAATATTTCTCCTCCAACAATATTGGTTGTGGTGTTATTATGCTATATACACACATATATATAAGTATCTACCTGTTTTATTCACCATACTTGTACAAATGCTGGTATGGTGCCCAAAGACCACAGTAGCCATCAGTAAACAACATGCCAAGTCGTGCAGACGACGCTCCTCCTCTCACCAAAATGGCGGCTCCCAACCTACTCCTCTCGCTGTTATCTCACACTATACACACGTTATATATAAGTATCTACATTTGTGTTCACCATAGCGAACCACTAAGCTGGTATGGTGAGTGCAGTCAATAAATGGTGGCCACACACAGTCAGAAGACGACGCCACAATCCTCCTCCACAGCCTTACTCCCTCTTCCATGACACACGCTAAATATCACCACAATCATGCTGTTATCAGAATCCTGGTCAGTTTTATCACAGTCAGGGGGCTTCAGTAATACTATCACTGCTAATAATAGCAGTATCACTTATATTTTGGCATTTGTAGGCGATGCTGTGGTCACAAGCTGAACAGCGGTGCTGTGAGCTCGTGCTGCGTGCGCCAGCCTTGGTGGCTTGCTCAATACTGACGTTCTAATACCCAAGAATGTTGGGCTGGATTTTTTTTCTAGGTGGCATCTGGCAACTATCGGTCGTGGCTGTACTATAGCTGCCCCTATCCCAGGCGGGGCGTTTAAATTATAGCGCTAGACACGAAATCATATATAAATGATGTGCGCGGTTTCGGTGTTGTCACTGATATCATTTATATATGATATGCGCGGTTGAGGGTTAANAATCAGCCAGGTATTGCAAGATATACCTAATGCTGACAACATGTCTGATGACATCATTGTTTATGGCCGTACCCAAGCTGAACACAACAAAGCTCTTCGTGCAACATTGCAACGCTTACGAGAAAAGAATTTGACGCTAAGCGAGCAAAGTGTGAGTTCAATAAACATAAAATTGAATTCTTTGGACATGTACTTAGTGACAAAGGTCTGTCTCCAGATCCTAAGAAAGTTGCAGATATCAAGAATGCTGCACCTCCTTCAACATCCACTGAAGTACATAGTTTTCTGGGAATGGCAAACTACTGTTCTCGCTTCATTCCAGATTTTGCTACCATTACGAAGCCTCTACGTGAGCTCCTGAAGAAAAATGCATCGTGGTGCTGGAGCGATGTCGAGCAAAATGCATTTGATGCTGTGAAAGATGCATTAGTAGAGAATGCGACTGCTGCGTACTTTGATCCATCAATGGACACTGAGTTAACAGTGGATGCTAGTCCTGTTGGTTTAGGTGCTGTGTTAGCCCAACACAAACCTGGTGAACCAGATTCAAGAGTAGTAATTGCCTATGCCAGCCGTTCTCTCACAGATGTTGAGCAACGATACAGTCAGACAGAGAAGGAAGCTCTTGCTCTTGTATGGGGCTGTGAACACTTCAATGTGTATCTGCTTGGTGCACCCTTTACCACGATAGTCACTGACCACAAACCGTTGGAGACCATCTTCAATAATCCAAAGTCCAAACCACCAGCTCGCATTGAGAGATGGGCTCTTCGTCTGCAACCATACAACTTTACGGTGAAATACAAGCCAGGTGCAGGCAATCCCGCTGATTACATCAGTCGACATCCTGCCAACAGTTTCACCATCACCAAGCATCAGCAAGTTGCCGAGGAATATGTACACTCTGTAACCTGTGATGCAGTCCCTAAGGCTCTCACTCTTGATGAAATACGTACTGCAACCCTAGAGGACCCAACTCTGCAAGCAACAGTGGATGCATTGACTAAGAAAAAGTTTCCACGCATCCCACCCTCAGGAGTTGACCAAGATGCATTCAAAGCACTTGAACGCATCCAGACAGAATTAAGTGTTACGCAACAACGCGACACCGTGCTGCGAGGTACTCGTATCGTCATTCCAGCTGTTCTCCAGCAACGTGCTCTGAAGCTTGCACATCAAGGACACCAAGGTCTTGTAAGGACCAAACAGCTGCTACGAGAAAAGGTGTGGTTTCCTGGCATTGATCGTCAAGCTAAGGAAATGCATGATGCCTGTGTCCCTTGCCAAGCTGCAGTGGATACTTCAAGACCAACACCTCTACAACCTTCACCACTACCTGCTGCACCATGGATGGAAGTATCGATGGACTTCTGTGGACCGCTACCAACTGGAGAGTACTTGATGGTAGTCATTGATGATCACTCACGTTATCCAGAAGTAGAAATCATCACTTCCACATCTGCAAAGGCCGTCATCCCGAAACTTGACAAGATCTTTTCAAACTTTGGCATTCCTGAAGTTGTCAAGACAGACAATGGACCGCCATTCAATGGACAAGACTTTGTCAACTTTGCTGAGCATATTGGATTCAAACACCGCCGTGTGATGCCACTACATCCACAAGCAAATGGAGAAGTCGAGAGATTCATGCAACCTCTCATGAAAGCTGTACGCTGTGCTCATGCCGTAGGACGATCCTGGAAACAAGCTATGTATGCTTTTCTCAGGAACTACCGTGCAACACCGCATGGAACACTGGGCAAGTCGCCTGGCGAACTTTTATTTGGACGTCCTATGAGAATCGCACTACCTGTCATGCCAGCCAAAGTAACGGATAAACGTCTCGCTCAGAAGGATGCACTAGCGAAGGGCAAAATGAAAATTGCTCATGATCAACGTGCAAAGGAACAATTCATAAAGGTTGGAGATACTGTTCTCGTTAAAAAGAAAAAAGAGGGAAAGCTAGATATGCTGTATGATACAAAACCATATAAAGTGATTAGTATGAAAGGAACTATGGTAACAGCGAGTAATAGAGATCATAGTATAACACGTAATATGGCTTATTTCAAAGTGATTCCAACTAGTGTAGAAAATGATGAAGTGCAAAGTCGTGCAAAAGAAAAAGAAAAAATGAGTTATAACTCGATAAACAATTCATCGAGGGATGTTTTTCTATTTAAGGACTCTCGTCCAAAACGACATGTTAAACGCCCTACACGATATGATGATTAATTGTGTTCATATGTAATGCAAAGTATTTACTTGTTATGCTGAACTAAATTTAATATTGTTTGAATAATGTAGATCTCTCATTCAATATTTTGTAACTTTGTATTACAGTTTCTTTCATGTTTGTTTAACATTGCATATGTATTTTTAACATTGAAATCCTTTGTGGTAAAGATTGTTTAAATTCTTTGGGTGCTTAATTAATGTTAAATGTATGCAATATCTCTTGATATGTTAATAACTTACTTTGTGTCAATAACTTTGCTTTGTGCTACAAGCATGGTAGACATCCTGTATTCATTCTTTTTAAAGAAAAGGAGGGATGTCATGTTCACAGAAAATGGTACCATCCGTTTTCTATGTGCGGCGGCTGGACGC
Organism: Procambarus virginalis; assembly: GCA_020271785.1. Taxonomy (NCBI): domain Eukaryota; kingdom Metazoa; phylum Arthropoda; class Malacostraca; order Decapoda; family Cambaridae; genus Procambarus; species Procambarus virginalis. Next base: position 92,311 of record WNGS01168929.1, read on the forward strand.
TACTAGACAAGGTAAACAGCACACAGGACGCCTGCCAAGCTTGGGAGCCATAGTCATGTAATCGTTTATTATTATTAAAGTCAGTAACCAGGAATGACTTTACATCAACCTTACTACCAAGAGTATCTCAGCTATACACAGACACCACAGCGCCTTCCCCTGTAAGGCCAGGGGAAGCAGAGGAACCTGGGAGGTGGGTGGGCGTTTTGTAGTGTAACGTCCGGGAGACGGCCAGCAAGAGTGGCCGAGTCCCCTGGATGCGCTTAAATGCCCCAGCGTGATGCGCACGCAACCATGGACGGTTAGTCACAGATATGGTATTACGTTTTCTTCTGCCCCCAGAAATTTCGCCGTTTGCTTTGCATACAGCAACTATTTTCTGTGGGGTGGAAGAAAACGCACCATGTGGGGGCTTAATTTATTATTAATTATATAAATTAATTACTTAACATAATTATTACAAATTAATTACAAAATTAATTATTATATAAATTACTTACAAAGTAATTAATACGAAATTTATCACAAATTAAAATAATCATAAATGATTATTAATGAAGTTCTTGCATGAAGAAGCATAGGCTAATTATAACGACTAAATGGATAAATAAATACTGCCTCATAATGAATAGTGAATGGGCATAAAAAATTATACAGCAAATAATGGATAGCCGTTATCATGCTAATGTAATTCAATTGCCGTGAAATCTGTAATTAGACTGCGGTAATTCCAGTTCTTGGTATTCTTGGCTTATCACTTTGGGGGTTCCGTCGGAGCACCCCCAATCCCGTGAGGGCCAATTTAGTACCTAGTGCTGTAAGTAGTGCATTTATATCATCAAAATGTTTACCAAGTGACCTGACATTTTGGTTGTAAACTGATAAGCAGGTGCTATTTAGGAGTTTGTTTTTTGCAAGATTTGCTGTGTAATACCTGCAATAATGATGATCAATGTGCTGATTTGTGTGGATATGAGACAGAAGATTTCGATCAGGATCAATATCAGTAAGCATATAGATGCAATAATGTCACGATACAATAGGACATGTGATGCTCTGTCCACAGAGCATTCTCTCTCTCAAATCATATACACTGATGGTTCCCTACACCGCACCACGGGTGCAGCTGGAAGTGCAGTTGTTCTGACAATGGGCGATGGCTTGTACTTTGAGTGGGGAGTCCGTATAAACAATTGGGCCTCTACCCTTCAGACCGAACTATTTGCCTTGATCCTTGCACTGAAATGTGTACAAGTCTCCAAACTTGATACATTAATTGTAAGTGACTCCTTATCATCCTTAAATGCTCTCAACTCTTTAAGACATAACTGTAACATGCTCGTGTCCGAAGCTAGACACAAATACAACAAAATTATTAAGGATGGTAACAGAGTCCATTTCATGTGGTCTCCATCTCATGTTGGCCTCCGAATGCATGATAGAGCTGATAAGTTAGCCAAAGAATCTGCCTTTAAAGGAGCCGTTGAGTGTAACCTTGGATTGTCAATGAGCAATCTGAGAGCAGCAGTGCACCGAGAACTTCAACAAGATCTTGTAGATCTGAGGAAAAGTGAAATTGACACCAGTAATTCCATCTATCATCATACTATCATGCAAGAGGAGCCACACATCTATGGATCATCCAATAAAATCAGCAGACTTCTAGATGTTACTACTGCTCGGCTTAGACTCGGTTACAAGTATCTCTGGGAATTCTCATTATCTGCCGATGTAGACCTGACCAAATGTAAACTGTGTCAACAAAATTATTCGCACACCCTCCGTCACTATGTGATGGAGTGCGAAAAGATACGTGAATTTAGAGACAATTCTATAACCAATGTTCCAGCGATGTGTAAATATTTCATTCAAAATGATCTGCTACCAGAAATTTTAGCCAAATATCCCCAGTTTTCTAACTGTAGGTAGTAACTGAGTGATTGTAACCTATCCACCGCTGCCCACTGGATGGGGGGCGGTGTGCAGGACAAACATATAAATTTTGACACTAGCTCTTCACATGTCAGTTGCTTAATTTAGAACCTGTACTTGAGGTGGATCTCGAACCCATTGTTGATGTGACGACTTATATTGAATTTTGTAACTAGCTCATCAAGATTGTAACTTGCTTAGCTAAATGAATTGTGGGGTTCAGTCCCTGAGCCCATTATGTGCCTCTGTAACCCTTTCCACTACCGCCCACGGGATGGGTATGGGGTGCATAATAAATGAACTAAACTAACTAACTAACTAACAATAGGATAAGCAATTACAGGAACAAGTTAAATACTAAATCTGCTGTAAATAGAATATAAATGTAGCAAAACACAACAATAAATGTAAGTACACAAAAAATGAGCTCAATAATTAATTACAATAAATGATGTATAAATCAAATTACAATTAAATATAAAAATTATAATATTTATGAGCAAGATTTTACTAAGACACTGAGGTAGATGCTTACATATATCTAAGTCTGCTATAATTAGAGAATTATTATAGTAAAACACAACAATAAATGCAAGTACAGGTATACAAAAAAAATGGAACAATTTAGAAGTAGAATAAAGGACACTAGACAGCCATGAAGGATACACAAGTTTGGTGGAGAAAACAAAAAATCAGTAGAGACTGTCAAGATGAACATAAAAAAAAAATAGACAAATGATAATTGAAAAGTAAATTAATCTTAAAGATAATTAATTATATTTATATTAGTTTTTAACCTATAATTAGTATGAATTTAGTTAAGAAAACAAAATGAGATTAATAATTAATTTCAATAAATGACATAAATCAGTACATTTAAATTTAAAATTAAAAAGAATAGGGTAAAATTAGGTTTAAGAGTAAAATTTTACAATGATACTGAGGTAGATGCTTGCATAAGTGCATGGAGACTTGACTGATTACTTAGGAACTTATAAGTATGAGAGAACATTATTTATTTATTTATTTATTTATTTATTTATTTATTTATTTATTTATTTATATACAAGACGGTACAATTGGGGGTTAACAGAGAACATAGAAATTAAGTTTAATTTACATTCTTGTAAAGCCACTAGCACGCATAGCGTTTTGGGCAATTAAGTCCTTAAACTAAGCGGATGCGCGGATGA
>WNGS01168930.1:0-15044 GCA_020271785.1 Procambarus virginalis
AATCGACCTCAAGTACAGGTTTCTGAGGTTGGAAGAAAACAAGCTCAGATTGGGGACTTGTTTATTTTATAATAGTAGATAATAAATTAATAATAAATAATAAATTAATAATAAATAATAAATTAATAATAAATAATAAATTAATAATAAATAATAAATTAATAATAAATAATAAATTAATAATAATTATTATTATTATATATTAAATAATAATAATAAATAGTATAATGATGAACAATTATTTTTAATGAATCAAATAGCTAATAAGGGTGAATGATAAATAATTAGTTACTAATGCATAACAATAAAGTATTAAAGAATAATTATAATGAATAATCATTATAATGATATATATATATATCATATATCATGATATATATATGAATAATCATTATAATGATAAGGTATTAAATAAATTACAATTAATAGTTACATAAATAGTTAGTAATTNCACACTTCTCGCCTCTATACAATCCATTTCTTCTCCTTCAACTCTTCTTTTTCCCTAAAAGTTCTCTGAGCCCTGTACTACATCCTACAGCACTCGATCGTACATGTCGCTTTACCTCTCCTAGAGTGCTCGTAAGCATCTCTCCACACATACTGTCTCTTCTCCTTCCATTTCTCGGCTATTACTCTTCTTCACTATCTCTCCTCGCGTTTTCTGTGAAACAGTCAACTCCTGACATCTCAAACAACTTAACTCTACTATCCAAATGCCTCTGTGCTCGTGGACCACTTGACGCTCTACTCCCGTCCTCAGTATGTCCACATCCTTCCTCACTTCTGCTCAGCACAGTTGCACTCACCTTCCGACCCTTATTTCAGCAGGCTGGGGTCTACTCAGGTTCGCTCTCTTCACATGATTTTCTTTGGCTGGGCCATCTTCACTTTTGGCCTCACCGAGACTTCATCTTCCTGAGCTGGACCTTCATCAAACAGCCACGCTATATCTACGTCGATATCTTCTACCGGCTGAATAGACACTGTCTCATCTTCTCCAGCGTCTTCCTCGTCGGCCACCTCTGCTCTTCATCACTACCGAGACAGGGTACTCAATGGCTTGGCGGTCTCCTGACTCATCTCCTCGGATGTCAGTCAGGTTCACACTCTCAGGTGTCCCACCCGTGCCGTGGCCTTCTGGGCACTCCTCTGGCCAGTCTCCGCTATGACTCTGGCAACACCTTGTCCGCCCACAAGTCATTCCCCAGGATCATTTGGACCCCTGGAACAGGTATGGGGGGCACACTCCCAACATCACCTCCGCCGACACATATTCCGACCTTAGCTGGACAGTACAAACGGGCATGTCACTCTCAGACAATAACCCATATACTTTCATCTTTCTCCTGCCAGCTAACTCGTCGATCATTCCCAATCAGGCTTCTCGCAATCACGCTCTGATTAGCTCCGGTATCTCTTAAGATACCAACTTCTACCTCAGGTTGGCCTCCTATACTGATCCAACCTTTACTTATGAACGGCCTATACCTCTCGTTCACTAAGTTCACCATCTGTGGTTTGTCTCGGAACACATTAGTATATTTACTTCGGGGTCACACATGGCCAGGTCACAATTCTCTTGCCCTGCCGCAATCTCGCATCACGTGACCCAATCCGTTACAGTTGTAACATCGCACCTGGGAAAAGTATCTTCTATATGTACCAGAGTGGTTCTGACTTTGTCCACTCGCATGAGAGTTCCTCGGGCCAGGTATACTACTTGCACTCTGTGGGGCTTTACTGGACTCTTGATTTCCTGGATAATGATTTGTTTCTCGTTTAGCTCCTTCATCTTCACTTTCAGACGAAGTGCGCGACCTACTCTTCTGAGTTTTAGGGTACTTACGTTTATCTGCCCATTTATCAAAATTCTTCTCACCCCAGACTCTTCTGGGTCTTTCGTAATTTCTTCCTCCCCAGGCTCCACTGGGTCTGCCATTGCTGCGTCTCGCCTCGCTTCTTACTCTGTTCTCCCTCAAGCTCTTATATGCTTCCGTAATCATGTCCGCCCTATCTGCGGCATCTCTCACCTCCTTTATCCCTGCTTCTTGGATCTTGAACTTTGTTTCGGGATGCATCATCTCCAAGAACTTCTCCATGACCATCAATTGCTTCAGGTCAGCGTAAGATCCAACTCCAGCAGCTTCAATCCACTTCTGGAATCGTCTCTCCAGATCCCTTGCTGTCTCAGCAAACGTACATGCTCCAACTTTGATCATCTCTCTGAAACGCTTCCTATAAGCTTCTGGGGTTAACTGAAACGAGCGCAATATGCTGCTCTTTACTGTGGCATAGTCCTGGCACTCTTCTAGAGACAATTGGGTGTAAGCCTCTCTGGCTGCACCGGTCAGTCTTAACTGGACCAGCTGGGCCCATTCCTCCTGTGGCCATTCCTTGATGCTGGCCACCTTCTCAAAGTGCTCGAAGAAGCTCTCTGCCTCTTCTGGAACAAACAAGGGAATGTCCTTCTCCCTAACCCTAACATCTGGTGAGCGTGATACCTGGGTGGTGCTCTCTGGCAACCCATGTTCGATCCTTTGCTCAGCCAAGGTTCTATTCGCTTCTATTTGCATTTGTTTTTTCTCTCTTTTCGACCTCTAGTCTTGCTCTCCTTTTCTTTCTCCTGTTCCAACTCCAGTTCCCTTATTCTGGTTTTTCTTCTGCCTCTTTTTCATCTGGAGTTCTAATTTCATCTTTTCCAGCTGGAACTGTCTCTCCTTGTCCTCTCGTGTTGCTGCATCTGGAGCTCTAACTGGAATCTCTCCAAGCTCCTATTCCGGCTACTCCTGCTACTGCGGCTACTCTTGCTGCTCCTACTCGATCCCTGGGATCTCACTTCATCCAGCCCATCATCCTCCTTTCCACTTTCAGCTCCTCTCTGGGCTCCTAGCTCTGCCGCTTCGCTTTTGGCTCTTAACTGCCTAAGGATCTCATCCTTCATCCCAGCCACTTTAGATGCTTTCAACCTAAAGCCACACTTTTCTGCTATTGTTTCAACTGATCCCTCGTGCAACCTTCCAAGTCCTCAGGCTTGCCTGATTCACAAATGCTTGCACCTTATCCATCTTGTCCTGTGAGTCTTCCCAAGAGAGAGAATATACACCTGCGGTCACACAGTTTATCTATTTCAGCAAGGGTGTACAAATGCACTCTTGGACAGGGTGTGGGTGTGTCAGTTCACTCTCCCGGACAGGCCCCAATTTTTGTTGCGGTGGTGGATTTGGTGGTGTTACCGCTGACGAACCACCCAACCCACAACTCGACAAATGCTCATATTTCACTAGGAGATCACACTAGGCACTTCTGGCTCTTGGAGAGGGGCTCAACGTCACACGTTTAGGGGATGCGGCTCCAACACGCAGCCTTGTTGTCACGTGCACACACCCACTCGAGCCGCTGTGACTCCCCACTCTCCCTTATGGAATATGACCTCCTCAATCCCCTTTATCTTCCTAGACTTCTGTCTTACCCTGTCCACAGCAGTGGTCCTGTTTCTTGCTCTCTCTCTCTCTCCTTCTTTACTATTTCCTGGGAAGCCTCACTGGGACAAGTGCAAACACCAGCAAATTGAATACATTTACTGGACGAAGTACATAACAATACACGCATACATATAATAATAATGATGAATCCTATACTCTGTACTATTATAATCAGGTTGCACTCCAACACCATCAGAACTCTATCCTCAGCTTGCTAAGTGGTATCCTATCTCTTGGTATTATCAACCTCCTCAAGTAGATTAAGTCTTACAATATAATGTTACACTACCATCAAGAGAATGTATACATATATATATACCTATAAACACATATAAGGCAAATCAGCATTTGAAAGCAATAACATACATATATATATATCAGTATAAATGATCCGTGCCACACAACGAATCAATTGACCATTCTATCAGTCTTAGAACACATATATATCTGTAGGTACTCCTGCCTACGTCTGTAACTCTAAACTTCAATATACACTTCTTGGCACATAAATAGCAAACGATCACTCACCTCTCACTGCGTCGTTCACGCTAATGACAAACACTCTCACCTCCATACAAGTGATCAGTTAGAACTATTTCACTACCCTGACAACTTCAGGTTCCTCAGGGCTTAAACACCAGGATCCTCTGCAGCTCCTCCAGGCTGCTACCATGAAGATTCCTTGAACAACTATGGTGCCTCCCTACTCCTACTAGGGTCATCCACAGCTCTCCTGGCTGCTGCACCATAAATTTCCTCGAATAACTGTGGCACTTCACCACCTCTGCAGAAGCACGTGACACTCCTCCTCACTGCTTCTTCATAGCTCGGGGTCCTCTCCTCCCCTGCCTTGGAGTCTCATCAACCACTCCCTCTGTGCTGGCTTCCAAGTCCTCAGCAACTTCTTCCCCAAAGACAAACCACAGATTATCTGGTCGAGGGCGCTTCTCCCTCTGACAACGTCTGACGAGGGCGCTTGTCACAGCCCACAAAACTGTCTCTGGGCGGCTTAATACTCTCTCCTCGCCGTCCAGGACTTGAGACCACACGTCCTCAGCTCGACTCAACAGCTGGAACGTCTGCACCTTCTCTTCTCTTGGAGATAATATCGCTAGGGGTCCCTTCTGGCGGGAGTTCAACGAAGCGCGGCTTTCCCCTGCGATGTTCGGCCTCAAGTGAGGTCATCGCCCTCCACAAGCGAGCCTCACGCCCCCAGTAACTTGTCCACATCTCCTAACTGGTCATTTATCTGTTTTCTAGTGCATTGCCCATAATCTCAAACTTTTATTTAAATTCAACACACTATTTTACATCTGTGTTATCGCCTCTATAATTCCTGGACCTTCCAGTTAGGTCAGGCTTGCTGAATAACTCTCAAAGGGTGAGACTCGTTTCTCCTGCAGGCTGAGATCATAACACTACTCCCAAGATCTACTATTGGACTGTCAGCCCAGGGTACACTCCCTTGAAGGTCCATGTGGCTTTACCTCTCTCTAGCCACCACGTTATTAGTTGCCACCTTTCAGGCACTAATACTGATCGGATGGCTAAGGGTACCTTTCATATAAGTCTGTGCTGTTTACCACTCTTCAGGCAATAAGAACTAGGTGGTACTATGATGACCTTCGTGTATACTCATATAGAAATATAATAATGGAGGCGCACTTAAACACAATAATAAAATGTGTGAATTTACTGACACGAATTACATGATCACACATATGACTACAAGTAATACAAGAAATTGATAAAATAATAATAATAACTCTGGAGATTGTCAGCAACTCTTCTCTCACGTTCTCCAGGCTCCTTCAACTGGGCAGATAGACAGGAGTCACACACTCTCTCACAGAAGGGCCTCTTCACCACGTCAGCTCCTCTTCTTCACTGTCCTGCCTGCTTCACTGTTCTTCACACACACTGTCCTCTCTGACAGTCCTGGACATAAGCTGCCCTGCAGCCTATCCTACTACTGAAGTGTTAATGTCCTAATTCCACATACATAAGTGATTATTATGGTCTATCTAGCCTACTCATACAAAGGGTAATGAGAGGGAAAATGATCTACCTTAACAGTCCTGGCTCACGACGCCTGTCCCTCGATGGTGTGAGGGTCCCACGCTTCCTGAGTCGATCCTCGGCGATCCAGGAACGTTCCCACAGGTCCTCAGGTGTCGTGAAGCCTTCGCGTCGTCGCCGTTCCAATCCTGAGGTTCAGCTATCCCAATCCTGGTTCATCAATTGGCGCTGAGCTAATCGCTATATTCACACACACGTTCCTTCCACAAGGCGTTGCTCTTCATCCTAGGAACGGTGTCGTCCCTCCAACACCCTCAGTGGATGTGACCCAGTCACAGCTAAGCCTGTCCGCCACACCTCCCAGGCCCTCAACGTCCAGCGTCGCCACCCAGCGTCGCCGCCGACAATTTTCCGAGTTTGGCGCTTCTCTGCTCAATGAACTCGGTTCCTTTTCGCTTCCCAGAAGCGCGGGGTCTCCAATATATCAGGTGGGCTGCGATGGCTAGCTCTAATCCACTGAGAAAGGCCTGTAGAGCCTCCAATCCTTGAGAGCTGACTGAGGTGCGTCCTGTCGCCTCTACTGTCAGGTCAACTCTGACGTTGGCGCCGCCCGGGGCACTCGGTGACGTCACGGCGGGCTCTGATTGGTCGCCCGTGACCCAAGCCACCCAATCCGCACACGGCTAGCGTCCATTCCAAAACGTCATATCTGCAGTAGGGGATACTCTTTCATTTTCATCAGGGCGCCAATTTCCTTTTACTCACAACTTATAATGTAACCTTTCTCCCTTAACTGGCGGCCGAATCTGGTCGCCACACATACCAACAGACTTCCCTGTACCTCAGAGAAACAGTAGGGAGAGTCGATATGACTCTTACAGCAGGCAAATGAAAGAGATAGGAGAGGGCACCGTAACACCCCGTAGTAAGTAATGGCCACTGCTTGCAACAACAAAGCGGAGATGTTTCTGAAAAGGGGGACAAAGAAACAATTGCGCAGGCTGCGCGGAAAGTCTGTGGGCCATAAATTCTGGGGCAAAGAGGGGCTCCGCCTCATTCTGCCTGCCACCGCCGCTGCACTCGAAACTAAACTGCGCCACGCCTCAACGACACGTGGACCAGTACCCAGTCCTGCATTCATCTTCTGCCGATTCGGCAGGCCCCCCCCCCCCTGCCCTACTCTTCCTACTCTATAGGTAATGTGAAGTTTGCTGTTCAAGTTTAGTCAGGACTGTCCACAGTGTATGGCATGTGCTTGGCGCTTCCCGGCCCCCCCCCCCCCCCCCGCGGTCCGTGTGGGCCGCCTTAGTTAGTTCCCTAGGGCCTTCTGCACGTTTAGCCTGTCTTGAGGTATGCAGGCGCGCCTTTCAGTCTGTGCCAGGTGCTGCAGCGGCTGCTATTCTTGCTGCTGCCGCAATGCCCCGGGTCGGCGTGTGTTTGCGCCGTGTCCCGAGCAGCTCGCACCTGGTAGTGTTTCCTCCCAGGCGTGCACTAAGGGCGCCGGTCGGCTGCGTTCCCTATGCGTGCACCTAGGGGCCCTGGTTCGTGCTGCGCTCGGACGTGCGTGCCTGGCTGGGCCCCTGCGAGCTGCCCGGCGTCGCCCCCCACGGGGACAGGTTACTGTCCCCTAGGGCCGGCCCTAGGCCAGGTCCCCAAGCCCAGTCGGCGTCGCCCACGTGACTCGGAGCCCGTGGAGCGCTTGCCCCGGGCGTGCCTTTTGCTTCCTTCCTGTCCTCCCAGGCGTGCATTCTGGCGCCCGGTCTTCTGTGTCCCCTACCTAGGCATGTTCCTAGGACCATGGTGCGTGCCGCGCCTGGACGTGCACGCCCGGTGGGCTCCCTGTGAGCGGCCTGGCGGCGCCACGAGGCTAGGTTGCAGTGGTCCTATGCGCCTTGGGCCCGACCATTGGGGCCCATGCCTGGTCGACGTCGCCCACGTGGCATGGCGCTCCGAGGAGCGCTGCCCTGGGTTGTGTATCGCTTCCATCCTGTCCCTCTTGGGCGCTAAGCCACGTGAATTAGCGGCGTGGCCTTCCCTGGGGCGGGGGTCTGTCTGCCTTCGTGCCGTGCCCGGGTGTGCCCGCTTGTGGGGGCCTGCCTCACGCCCACGCCTGGTGGCGGTGCTCCCGGTCGGCAGGCCCTGAGGCTTCCTTGCCCTGGGGCTGCCTCGACGTCAGGCTGGGCTTAGCCGAGTGTCTCTCCGTCCTCTGCTGTTCTTGGCCCAGGCTGTCTCCCGTTCTATGGTCCGTTCTGCTCTATGGTCCCCTGTTTGGGGGTGGCTTTGTGAGCCAGGGCGCGCTCAGGCGTGCCTGGCGTGTTTTGCGTTCATCTGTATGCAGGTATGTTTGTATGGTATGTATGGTATCATGGTACTTTTGTTCCCAGACCTTTCATATGGCCGGTGTAGCCCGGTACATTTGTTCCCAGACATTTCGTCTGGCCGGTGTAGCCCGGTACATTTGTTCCCAGCATTTCGTCTGGCCGGTGTAGCCCGGCACGTTCATACCCAGACGTTTTCGTCTGGCCGGTATAGCCGGCACGTTTGTACCCAGACGTTTTCGTCTGGCCGGTGTAGCCCGGCACGTCAATTCCACCATGTTCGTATGAATGCTGTAGCATGGTACCCCCGTGGTTTCCTCGGTTGCAGTGTACGAGATGTTGGGCTGCCTGTAGTGCCCGGATATGCGGCCCCTTCTCCATCGCAAGTTTCAGCGTCCAAAATTGTAATTAATTTTGTTAATAAAGATGTTAATAATAATAAGCGTCCAGCCCTCGACGCCTGACGCCGTGCGGTCTGCCGCTTGGGCGACTTCTAATTATTGCGGTCATTTATTATTTATTTTGGCCCTTTTAACTACATAATCCTTTATATTTTAGACTTTCAGCTATGATTAGTTTCATTACGCTGCATTTTTAGGAAATTTATAGCATTGCTTACGCCTTATGCCTATAAGTTCTATTTTCGTAATTAAGAATTTGTATTTTCATGACAATTTAGTGAACGGGAGCCCGCTCCTGTTTTGGTGATTTACGTTCCTCCATCATTAACTGTACGCTTACTTAAATAACTTGTTATATTCTTAGTCTTTCAGTCATGAGGTGTATTAAGACTTTCATTTTATTCCTCAATTTAGCATTGCGCCTCTGGCTTTAGATTATTCTTGGACTTGAATTTATGAGTCATTTACCCTCAGCAATTTTGTTATTGCAATTTATGCATTGCGTTTGCTCCACGTTTTAATTAACTTTATTGCGCTGCAATTATGTTTGTTTAACTGTCGCTTTTGTTATTTAGTTTAAGTCAAATCAGCTAGGATGTGCTAGTTAGGTTATACTATGGTGTTTTACCCGCCAGTGGCTCGCACCAGGTGGTGGTGCCCACGTGGCTGGGCTGTCTGTGGCCCTCTGCCCTAGGTGCTGGCCCTGGGAGCCCTGGCGCGCCCTGGGGGGCGCCCAGCTCCCTTACGCCTGTGGGCTGCCCAGCTCCAATTACGCCTGTGGGCTGCCGTCACCCGCCTCCGGCCATACCACGTCGAGAACACCGGTTCTCCTGTAGTTTCCTTTGTTGCAGTGTACCAAACGTTCGTTGCTGATGTAGCCCGGATGTCACTGTGGCCTCCCAGGTCGCTACTTATCCAGACGTGTCGTCTGCCCGGTGTAGCCTGGAAGTCACAGCGGCCTCAAAGGCCGCTGGTTTATCCAGACGTGTTGTCTGCCCGGTGTAGCCCGGAAGATACTGAGGCTTCCCAGCCGACATCCTTCCTGTGACGAGTTAAGCCGGCGATGTTATTAAGTTTTATATTTATTTGGTCATATAAATATGCGGCCTCCCAGGCCGCTGGTTTATCCAGACGTGTTGTCTGCCTGGTGTAGCCCGGATGTCACTGCGGCCTCCCAGGCTGCAGGTTTTCCAGACGTGTTGTCTGCCCGGTGTAGCCCGAAGTCTCAGCGGCCTCCCAGGCCACTGGTTTATCCAGACGTGTTAATTGTCTGCCCGGTGTAGCCCGGGAGTCAGCTGGTCCCGAAGTTCCAGCTGAAGCGTTCCAGCTGACGTTGTGCCTATTATCACTCCTTTTCAGTTTATTGTATTTGATTGTATATATTTCGGCTCCATGTGTTAATCCCATTTTCTCTAACGAGTTATAGTCCAGCTTCATTTTGAGCGTACTTTGTTTTTGCAGTCGCACTTTCCTTACTGCTGCAGTTTCCCCCTTGGCACGTTGCTGCTAATTTTGTACCTTCGGTAGCTGCTGATGTCCTAGCTGTAGCTGCTCCAGCCGTCGATGTTCCAACTGTAGCTGTTTCGTTGTTATTCCAGCTGCTGCCTTGCTAGCTGCTGGTCTCCCAGCCCCTTTTGGCAGGGGGAAAGCTTAAGCTTTCGCACTAGTTCGTTCCCGGCGTTCCCTTAACGTTGGCTCCCAGGTTCTTGGTCCCTATTTGTCTACTTATTACTGGTTTCGCTTTATGTTTGTCTTAACTTTCGCTTATTGTCGCAGCGTTATTAGTTAAGTCAGTTAGGCCGAGCTGGTTATATTAGAGTATTGAGATTTATGGCCCCCCCCTCCCTGTTTCAGTTATCCTACTAACTTAAGCTTCGACACCCTGTTGTCGTGCGTGGCCTGCCCCCGTTTTGGTGACTTATAATTATTTATTATTTACACCATTTATTAATGTTTATTCATAAATATATAATTTATTACATTGTTAGGCTTTTTCCAACGACGTCGTCCCAGCTGTCGTTGTCTCAGCTGGTGTTACTGCAGAGGATGGGCCAGCTGGCGGCTCGGCCGAAGCTGTTACAGCGGGCGCCCTCCCAGCAGCAGCTCGTTTCAGCAGACGATGTTACAGCTGCTATCGTCCCAGTTCCATGTTATGATTCCCGGCAGCGGATGCCTCAGCTCATGAAGCTCCAGCTGAAGCGTTCCACCTGACGTTGTGCCTATCAATTTATCACTCCTTTCAGTCTTATTGTAATTCTTGTTTTCCCAGCGTCATGAATTGTTCCCGTTATTCTCTAATGACAGTTATATTCCAGTCTTTAGCCTAAATTGTTTTGCAGCTGGACTTCTCTTACCACTAAGGTCTTCCCTGGTGGCCAGTTGCCGCTATTTTTCTTCCTTCATCAGATGTTAATGCTCCAGCTGTCGATGTCCAGCTGCAGGTGTCCCAGCTGTGATGCTCCAGCCGCTGATGTTCCGGGGCAGGATTTTGCAGTTCAGCATTCGGCACCGGTCGTTCAGTTAATCCATTATTTTGCCCATTTTTGACTATTGGTGTTTGTTATACACGCTACGTTAATGTGGGTTTAAGGTTCAGGTACTACCCACGCTGCATGATTCTTTAACTTCAAAACCTTTAACTTCAAAACCAGTCCAGATTCCCGGTGGAGGAGATTTCAGCAAATTCAACTTCAATAATAAACAGATAAACTGGGAGCAAATAAACCAGGACTTCGCAGAAATAAACTGGGAAGAACAGCTAGGAAATGCGAACCTGAACCAGTGTCTGGAAAAAATAAGCTCAGTAGCACTAGAAATATGTACAAACCGCATCCCCCTAAGAAAAAGAGGAAGAGATGCAGATTGGAACGAGAACGTCGTTCCCTATATAGGCGAAGAAAACGAATCGCGGTACAACTTGAGAGTCGCACCCTATCTCAGGAACGGCGAAGAAGGTTAGGTAGCGAAATAGGAAAAATTGAACTCAAGCTACAAGAATCATACAAAACGCAGGAGAGGGAAAGAGAGCAAAAGGCCATCAGTGAAATAGAGAGAAACCCGAAATATTTTTTCTCCTATGCAAAATCAAGATCAAAAACCACATCTAGTATCGGGCCCCTGCGAAAGGAAGATGGAACTTTCACCGATGACAACAAAGAAATGAGCGAGCTACTGAGGAAGCAATACGACTCTGTCTTCAGCGAGCCATTAAACGCACTAAAGATCGATAACCCAAATGAATTTTTCATGGATATGATACCAACATCAAATCATATATCAGACGTCACCCTATCCCCACTGGATTTTGAAGAAGCCATAAACAGTATGCCTATGCACTCCGCACCAGGCCCGGATTCTTGGAACTCCATATTCATCAAGAACTGTAAAAAACCACTATCGCAGGCCCTTCACATTCTGTGGAGACAAAGCCTAGATACTGGCGTTATTCCTGATATACTAAAAACAGCAGAGATAGCACCACTTCATAAAGGAGGAAATAAGGCAGAGGCAAAAAATTACAGACCGATAGCACTAACATCGCACATCATAAAAATTTTTGAGAGAGTGCTAAGAAGTAAGATCACAAAATACATGGAATCACAGCATCTCCATAACCCCGGACAACATGGTTTCAGAACAGGGCGCTCTTGCCTGTCGCAGTTGCTGGACCACTATGATATGGCATTAGATGCTATGGAAGACAAACAAAACGCTGATGTAATTTACACAGATTTCGCAAAAGCTTTTGATAAATGTGACCATGGTGTTATTGCCCATAAAATGCGCTCAAAAGGAATTACCGGAAAAGTAGGCAGATGGATCTACAATTTCCTGACCAACAGAACCCAATGTGTAATAGTCAACAAAATAAAATCCAACCCGTCAACCGTTAAGAGCTCAGTCCCCCAGGGTACTGTGCTTGCTCCAGTACTTTTTCTCATCCTCATATCGGACATAGACAAGAACACAACCTATAGCACTGTATCATCCTTTGCAGATGACACTAGGATCTTCATGAGAGTAGGCAACATAGAGGACACGGCGAACCTCCAGTCAGATGTAGATCAGGTCTTTCTATGGGCTACAGAAAATAATATGGTGTTTAACGAAGACAAGTTCCAGCTCATGCGCTATGGAAAAAATGAAAATATAAAAACGGAAACCACGTACAAAACTCAGGCAAATCATAACATAGAACGAAAAGGCAATGTAAAGGATCTGGGTGTACTCATGTCGGAAGACCTTACCTTTAAAGAACACAATAAAGTAGCCGTCACAACTGCAAGAAAAATGACAGGTTGGATAACAAGAACTTTTCACACTAGAGATGCTATACCGATGATGACACTTTTCAAAACGCTTGTGCTCTCTAGAGTGGAGTACTGCTGCACAATGACAGCCCCTTTCACTGCTGGTGAAATTGCTGACCTGGAGAGCGTGCAGAGATCCTTTACTGCTAGAATCCACTCGGTAAAACATCTAAACTATTGGGACCGACTAAAGAGCCTAAATCTGTATTCCCTTGAGCGCAGGCGGGAGAGATACATAATAATTACACGTGGAAAATATTAGAGGGGCTGGTCCCAACCTGCACACAGAAATAACATCACATGAGACCAGAAGACATGGCAGGATGTGCAGAATACCCCCGTTGAAAAGCAGAGGTGCAACTGGTACTCTGAGAGAGAACTCTATCAACATCAGAGGCCCGAGACTGTTCAACACGCTTCCACTACACATAAGGGACATAACTGGCAAACCCCTCACAGTGTTCAAGAGAGAACTGGATAAGCACCTCCAAAGGATACCTGATCAACCAGGCTGTGACTCATACGTCAGGCTGCGAGCAGCCGCGTCCAACAGCCTGGTTGATCAGTCCAGCAACCAGGAGGCCTGGTCGATGACCGGGCCGCGGGGACGATAAGCCCCGGAAGCACCTCAAGGTATCCTCAAGGTAAGGTAACTTTATTGAACCCGTGCTTTTGTATTTGAGGTTATTAAACTAAGCATCTAGGTTCTCTAGTTGGCTGTGTTACGGCCCTCATGCCTCTTTGCTTCAGCATACATTCTGATAGGGGACTTCCTTTATGTCTGAGGAGTTGAAAACCTTTTTACTCAAAAAGGGGTAGCAACTAGCCGTACGACTCCTTACAACCCTAGAGAAATGGCCAGGCTGAGAAGTACAATGTGATTATTTGGAAGACAGTGCTGCTAGCTCTTAGGACGAGAGGCTTAGATGTATCCCAATGGGAAGTGTTCTTCCTGATGCACTCCACTCTATTCGATCACTGTTGTGCACCTCTACAAATGTACCCACCTGAACGATTCTTCCAGCATACAAGAAGGTCTACTTCAGGGCAAACTCTACCTACGTGCTTGCTTGCAGAGCCCTGTTCTCCTTAAAACGTCAAGTGCGGCAAAGCAAAAATGATCCTCTAGTTGATGAGGTTGAGGTCGTAGACGTGAATCCGGAATATGCCCATGTCAAGTTCCCAGATGGCAGGATTACCACTGTATCATTAAGACACTCGCACCCATGGCCACTGAGGGCTGCGAGAGTTTGGACCCCAATCTCACATTCAACAGCAACACCCAGCGATTGCGAAAAATGGGGTAAACCCCACCCGCCTCATCCTGAACTACCTCATCCTGAACTACTTCGTCCCGAACCACCTAACCTAGAACGCCTAATTGGGAACCTTTCTCTGACGTAACACTCCCTCGAGAAGGTGGTATGCAGGAACCGACTGGAACACTAGAGGCTTCAACTTTGCAGGAGCCCTTCGACGATCTGGAAGGACGCGCAGTACCCCTATACATCTGCGGGACTATGTTACTTAAAGCTAGATGGGGTGAATGTAGTAAAATGTTATATATTATCGTACCAGATGGCTGCTCGCTTGACTGTTTTTGTTTGGATGCTCACTTGACTTGTTTTGTATCGCCAGATCAGCTGTGTCGTGCTGTGTACAGGTTTGTGTAATGTTAACTTCTAGTTTAATTTCTGTATACTCTAGCTTTAGTCATGTGCAGTTGGCTTATTGGTATAGTGAATAGACAGTGCTTAACTGTGTATAAGTATAGTGTATTAATGGCCTACCTTGAGGATACCTTGAGGTGCTTCCGGGGCTTATCGTCCCCGACCAGGCCTCCTGGTTGCTGGACTGATCAACCAGGCTGTTGGACGCGGCTGCTCGCAGCCTGACGTATGAGTCACAGCCTGGTTGATCAGGTATCCTTTGGAGGTGCTTATCCAGTTCTCTCTTGAACACTGTGAGGGGTTTGCCAGTTATGTCCCTTATGTGTAGTGGGAGCGTGTTGAACAGTCTCGGGCCTCTGATGTTGATAGAGTTCTCTCTCAGAGTACCAGTTGCACCTGCTTTTCAACGGGGGTATTCTGCACATCTGCCATGTCTTCTGGTCTCATGTGATGTTATTTCTGTGGCAGGTTTGGGACCAGCCCTCTAATATTTTCCACGTGTAAATTATTATGTCTCTCCCGCCTGCGCTCAAGGGAATACAGATTTAGGTCTTAAGGCGTCCCAATAGTTTAGATGTTTTACCGAGTGGATCTAGCAGTAAAGGACCTCTGCACGCTCTCCAGGTCAGCAATTTCACCAGCAGTGAAAGGGGCTGTCATTGTGCAGCAGTACTCTACTCTAGAAAGCACAAGCGTTTTGAAATCTGTCATCATCGGTATACCATCTCTAGTGTGAAAAGTTCTTGTTATCCAACCTGTCATTTTTCTTGCAGTTGTGACGGCTACTTTATTGTGTTCTTTAAAGGTAAGGTCTTCCGACATGATACACCCAGATCCTTTA
>WNGS01168930.1:16044-44310 GCA_020271785.1 Procambarus virginalis
CAATTTTTCCTATATTCGCTACCTAACCTTCTTCGCCGTTCCTGAGATAGGGTGCGACTCTCAAGTTGTACCGCGATTCGTTTCTTCGCCTATATAGGGAACGACGTTCTCGTTCCAATCTGCATCTCTTCCTTTTTTCTTAGGGGGATGCGGTTTGTACATATTTCTAGTGCTACTGAGCTTATTTTTTCCAGGCACTGGTTCAGGTTCGCATTTCCTAGCTGTTCTTCCCAGTTTATTTCTGTGAAGTCCTGGTTTATTTGCTCCCAGTTTATCTGTTTATTATTGAAGTTGAATTTGCTGAAATCTCCTCCACCGGGAATCTGGACTGGTTTTGAAGGTCTATTCCCCATGGTTGTCATAACTTCAATTAAGTTGTGATCTGAGTAACAGGTATTTGTAATCATTATGTTCCTGATCAATTCATCATTATTAGTGAAAATGAGGTCCAGCGTGTTCTCCTTCCTGGTGGTTCTACTATTTGCTGGTTTAAGGCAAACCTGTCGCACATCCGTAGCAGGTCATTTGCATGTGCCTGTTCATTAAGGCTACTTCCTGGTATTCTTTCTGATATTACTGTATTAGCCAGGTGCTTCCATTTCAGGTGCCGTAGGTTGAAGTCCCCAAGCAGAATGATGTTCGGAGCTGGATTTGTGAGGTTTTCCAAGCAGTGTTCTACTTTCATTAGTTGGTCTTTAAACTGCTGAGGGTTTGCCTCCGGTGACTTATATACAAGGACAATAACTACATTTATAATCTCTATTTTGATTATCAGCACTTCCACCATATCATTCGAGGTGTTTAGCAGCTCAGTACAGATGAGTGTGTCTTTGATGTATAGGCTGACCCCACCCTGAAGCCGGTGTGTTCCTATCACATCTGAAAAGATTGTACTCTGAGATCCATATTTCACCATCATGGTAGTCCTTTGTGTGGGTTTCTGTTAGGGCTGCAAACACTGCATTTGCCTCATGAAGGAGACCATCTATAAAGTGAACTTTGTTGGATTTGCGTGTTTTTATACCTTGAATGTTGGCAAATATAAATGATGTTATCGTGGTAGTGGAAGTGCTGGATGCCTTACTTGGTGTTAATATCTGAGGCTCTGGTAAGGGGGCCACTGTGTTTGCGTCCAGGGTGTGTTGTTTTCGAAGTGATTCGTCCAGTTTCGGTAGTGGGGCGAGTGTTGTGTGGTGTAGTACCTGTGTGTTTGTTGGTAATGTGTATTCCAGACTTGTGGGTATCTCCCTTCCCCTCTGTAATCCTGTGGTGGTTCCATCTGACTGTTCCTCTCTCTTATATTTTCTGCTCTGTTTCTGCCTTCCTCTAAAAAATTGCCAGTAGTGTCATACTGATTTTCCCGTCTATAACGTTGTGTACCTCTCACGTGGAATTCCGGACACTGAAGATTGTAGCATTTTTTGTCCCTAATTGAAAATTGACATAATTTGGGGTGGAAGTATCTACACCCTGTTCCAAAACGGCATGTACCCCTCGCCAACATGTTCCTGCATTTTCGAGGATGCAGAAAATGGCATTTTGTTCCTAATTTTCCATATTTGCATATTCCTTTAGCGTAGAATTTGCAAATGTGTTCCGGTTTTGCGTTTTTCAAGGTATTTATATCTGTGTCTGTCTTGTCTACCTCTTTATTGGAGCCATCTCCGCTTTTCGTCCCAATTCCTTCATTTATGCACTCTGTCTCACTGTTGCTCACATCGTTTATATTACCTGACTCTGCAATATTGCTGCTATTATGTACTACAATACCCTCTTCCTCCACATTACTGCTGCGGTTCTCTAAACTATCTGTTCCTGGGTTTTGGTCGTTAACCAATGTTGTCTTATCCCAGTCTGCATATATCACTGGTAGCTTGTCTGTGAATGGTAATCTCTGTGACTCGGGAATGTTTTTCATCAGTTTAGTTATGTTCTCTAACATTAATCTGTCATCTTTGCAGACCCAGTAAATTCCTTGCCTTTTTGTGCATCCTGGAGATACTTCTGTACAGCCCAGGTGAAATCTCATGTTACAGATGCAACACGTTACGCCTACATTACGTTTTCCCAGTACTCCCGAGCACTCGCCACACCTCTCCATTGTCTGATGTATTGTGTTGTATTTGTGGTTTACTGTGTGGATCACTTGTTGATGTCAGTCCTTTTAACTCTTTATAAAGTTATATGTATATTTTTATATATTTAATATTTATAATACTATATGTATACCGTAGATTTGTAATATTATGTATGTTATTTTGTTCAAACTTTATGGCAGGTACTTAGCGTAGGGTAGCGAAGCTGGTCCCCGGTGCGGTACAGGTGACCTCTTGTCGTCCCAGGTTGATGTCACGAGTTTCCAGCTACTCGATTTATAACACTGATTTTCTTTGCTTGTATTCTTACAAGGGATTTTCCGCCTAATTTCCGGCTTGCAATGGTATTCACTCACTTTATTGCTAATTATTAGATTCACATTTCCATAGTACACTATATGATTTCCGTATTTTATCCCTGTGGGACGTGCCCTGGGGTAGGCCTCGCGTGGCTTGTGGAAACAGCCTACTGATGCCGCTTCTTGCCACTATTCTATATTTCTAGCATTCTATATTTATAATATTCTATGCACGATTTTCCTTCACTTCCAACTTATATGTTGTTGTGGTACCCGTTCCACTTCACTGTTCCACGAATCACCGTTCACTATTTTTTTTTCTCATACACGCACGTACACAAAGCCTCATGCACTGGCCCACACGTGGTCTCCCGTTTATTATCTATTTAACACAAAGTTCCGTTGATAATGACTGTTTTCAAATTTTCCAGCGGGTCACTATGCACTTGTTATGCCTGTAATCGGTAATCCAAGGCTGTGGTCCTAAGAAATCCCGGTTAATGTCACGATTTTAACGGAGCGCGAGCGGTACGACTTCCCTCCCTCAACGGTACGGTACGGTATATCCGTACTATGTAGCTATGTTGGTATTAGGAAATCTATAGATGGCACCGATAGTCAGGGAGGATTTAAGGGATTTACTGGAGAACTTGGCAAAAGTATATTCACAATAGTCATCTCTATCACTAATAACACTATTGCAAATGGAGGTATCTTTGTAATATATTGCAGTGCCACCTCCTTTTTAATTAGGCCTGCAGTTATGAATGGCTTTATAACCAGCTAAATTGTAGAGTTGGGTATAGTCATTACTTAGCCAAGTTTCCGTTAAAATGATGAATGATAATTTAGTACCTAGTGCTGTAAGTAGAGCATTTATATCATCAAAATGTTTACCAAGTGACCTGACATTTTGGTTGAAATGCGACTTGAGAATGGTCCAGGACGGACCGAAACGTCGTCGTCCCTTCAACTTCTAGTGTGTGGTCTGGTCAACATACTTCAGCCACGTTATTGTGACTCATCGCCTGCATTTTGGTTGAAGACTGATAAGCAGGTGCTATTTAGGAGTTTGTTTTTTGCAAGATTTGCTGTATAATACCTGCAATAATGATGATCAATGTGCTGATTTGTGTGGATATGGGACAGAAGATTTCGATCAGGATCAATATCAGTAAGCATATAGATAAAATAATGTCACGATAATATAAGATAAGCAATTACAGGAACAGTTAAATACTAAATCTGCTGTAAATAGAAAGTAAGTATAGCAAAACACAACAATACAATAATATAACAATACAATAAAAGCTTACAAAGTACTAAGTCTACTAAAATTAGAGAATAATTATAGCAGAACACAACAATAAATGCAAGTAAGTTACAGTAGTGCATATAATATATATATATATATATATATATATATAATAGTATATCAATGCAAGTAATTATAGTAAAACACAACAATAAATGCAAGTAAACAAGAGAATTGAAACAAATAGAAGTAGAATAAAGGTCACAAGATAGCCATGGAGGATACACAAGTTTGGTGGAGAGAACAAAAAGAAAAGTAGAAACTGACAAAATGAATATATAAAAAATTTGACAAATGATAGTTGTAAGTAAAATAATCTTAAAGATAATAAGTTTTATTTAGCTTAGTTTTAAACCTAAAATTAGTATGAACTTAATTAAGAGAATAAAATGAGATCAATAATTAATTTCAATAAATGATATAAATCATTGCAATTAAATTTAAAATTTAAAAAGAATAGGGTAAGATTAGATTTAAGAGTAAAATTTTACAATGATACTGAGGTAGATGCTTACATAAGTGCATGGAGACTTGACGGATTATTTAGGAAATTATATGAATGAGAGAACATTAGGTAAATGGTAAGGCAGAGACAGCACCTTGGACAAAGTTAGATTAAGTTAGGTTAGTGCTCACAAAGCATTCAGACTCTTGAGCTTGTTGTGGATTAAGTAACATTGTTATAAGTTTAACTACCCTTAGAACGAATAAAGTAAACATTATGATGCATAGGGAAGATGTTGTAATGTGTATAGCTGCACGATCAATTAGGCTCCTCCCGGCACCACAAGGCGGGAGCCTGGATCCGGTCGCTGGGAGCGGTCTTCTCTGTGGGTGGTCCGAGGTGTAAACAACTGGACTGTGTGGCTCTACACCTCTCTCCTTTTCCTCTTACTTATTTCCTTTACCTAAAGTTAAGTTATATTTATTATATTGTAAGTGTGCCTACTCTGGAAGCTTTATATTTGTGTAGACCTGTGGTAGTCGTCGCCAGTGTTTTGGGTACCCCTAGTGTGGTGTTTTGTTGTGTTGGGTTAGGTACCACGTGGGCGCTACCCTAAGCTACCCAGGCTTCAAGTAATTCAATAGTAGAGCTTTACCCTAGCTTGTGTTCAGTGTAAAACCTTGTATCCTGCCTACGTGGACCAAGGTTTTTAATGTAAGATAGTGTGGTAAAGTTATTATTATTATCGTTATTGGTGAGAATATATATGGGGGGGTTGTTAAGGGGTTAATAAATAAGTAAGCTAGAACAGAGTATCTCTTCTTCCTGTGTGGGAGTGCAACGATCAACCTCTAGCCTAGCAGGGTCTAGTAGCAAGCTATTATTACTGTGGATAATTTACTTTGGGGGCCGGGCCTTTTAGTTCTCCCATATTTGATACCTCTGTATTCTAACTACCCTTACCCCTTAATGTTACCAGTTCCCCCATAGCAAGCCCACCATTATTCATAACACCGTTACTACTCCATATGCTGTAGGAAAGTGGTCTGTCTGCATTATCTTGAATTTTGGAAGCTGTGCAGAGTCTGGCGTGAGGCTGATGGTCCTCTCCTGTCTCATACTGTTGTCCTGTGGCTGTGTTGTGGAGCGAGGTACATTGTCTGACATAAGAACATAAGAACATAAGAACAAAGGCGACTGCAGAAGGCCTATTGGCCCATACGAGGCAGCTCCTATTTATAACCACCCAATCCCACTCATATACATAAGAACATAAACAAACATAAGAACAAAGGCAACTGCAGAAGGCCTATTGGCCCATACGAGGCAGCTCCTATTTATAACCACCCAATCCCACTCATATACATGTCCAACCCATGCTTGAAACAATCGAGGGACCCCACCTCCACAATGTTACGCGGCAATTGGTTCCACAAATCAACAACCCTGTTACTGAACCAGTATTTACCCAAGTCTTTCCTAAATCTAAACTTATCCAATTTATACCCATTGTTTCGCGTTCTGTCCTGTGTTGATACTTTCAATACCCTATTAATATCCCCTTTGTTATGTCCATTCATCCACTTGTAAACCTCTATCATGTCACCCCTAACTCTTCGCCTTTCCAGTGAATGCAAATTAAGCTTTGTTAATCTTTCTTCATATGAAAGATTTCTAATTTGGGGAATTAACTTAGTCATCCTACGCTGGACACGTTCAAGTGAATTTATATCCATTCTATAATATGGCGACCAAAACTGAACTGCATAATCTAAATGGGGCCTAACCAGAGCAAGATATAGCTTGAGAACCACACCAGGTGTCTTGTTACTTACGCTGCGATTAATAAATCCGAGTGTCCTATTTGCCTTATTACGAACATTTATGCATTGATCCTTTTGTTTTAAATTCTTACTAATTATAACTCCCAGATCCCTTTCGCAATCCGACTTCGCAATCTCAACACCATCTAGCTCGTATCTTGTAACTCTATCATCATTACCTAGCCTCAGAACTTTACATTTATCAGCATTAAACTGCATCTGCCAGTCCTTTGACCATTTCAAAACCCTATCTAGATCAACTTGAAGTGATAGTGAGTCCTCCTCCGAATTAATTTCCCTACCGATTTTCGTATCATCGGCAAATTTGCAAATGTTGCTACTCAAACCTGAATCTAAATCATTTATATATATTATAAACAACAGAGGTCCCAAGACAGAGCCTTGAGGCACTCCACTTACAACATTTTCCCACTCTGACTTGACTCCATTTATACTAACTCTCTGTTTCCTTTGGTATAGCCATGCCCTAATCCAGCTTAATATAGCACCCCCAATACCATGAGCCTCTATCTTTTTAATCAGTCTTTCATGTGGCACTGTATCGAAAGCTTTGCTAAAGTCAAGGTACACAACATCACAATCCTTACCACTATCAACTGCCTCAACTATGCTAGAATAAAAAGATAACAAATTTGTTAAACATGAACGGCCATTTATAAAACCATGTTGCGACTCAATTATTAATTTATGTTTTTCAAGATGAAGACGAATTTTATTTGCTATTATAGATTCGAGTAACTTTCCCACAATAGACGTTAGGCTAATTGGTCGATAGTTAGACGCAAGTGATCTATCTCCTTTCTTAAAAACTGGTATCACATTAGCAACTTTCCAAAACTCTGGCACTGTGCCTGACTCTATTGATTTATTAAATATGATTGACAGTGGGTCACAAAGCTCCTCTTTGCATTCTTTCAGCACTCTGGCAAACACTTCATCCGGCCCTGGGGATTTGTTTGGTTTGAGTTTTACTATTTGTTTAAGAACATCCTCCCTGGTAACTGCTAAACTCGTCAACCTGTCCTCGTCCCCACCCACATAGACTTGTTGGGCTGAAGGCATATTGTTAAGTTCCTCTTTAGTAAATACAGATACAAAATATTTATTAAAAATACTACTCATCTCTTCATCACTATCTGTTATTTGACCTGTCTCAGTTTTTAATGGACCTATCCTTTCCCTAGTCTTAGTTCGATATAACTGAAAAAACCCTTTAGGATTTGTCTTTGCTTGCCCTGCTATACGAACTTCATAGTTTCTTTTTGCTTTCCTTATCTCTTTTTAACATTTCTAACTAGTTGTACGAATTCCTGTTCTAAAGTGACCTCCCCATTTTTAATCCTTTTGTACCAAGCTCTCTTTTTACCTATAAGATTCTTCAAATTCTTTGTTATCCACTTTGGGTCATTAGTAATCGATCTATTCAATTTGTGTGGTATACTACGTTCCTGTGCTTTGTTTAGAATATTCTTAAATACGTTATAAATTGAATCTACATCGAAATCCCCATTTACATCACCTATCGCTGGGTTCATGTCTCGCTCCAAGACCGGCCCACACCCATACCCAAGACTTTCCAATCAATTTGACCCAAAAAATTTCTTAGGCTATTAAAATCAGCTTTTCGAAAATCTGGCACTTTAACAGAATTTTCTCCTACAGGTCTATTCCATTCTATGCCAAATCTGATTTCTTTGTGATCACTGTTCCCTAGCTCACTCCCTATTTCGATGTCATTAATTTGTGTTTCCCTGTTAGTTAACACTAAATCTAAAATATTATTTTCCCGTGTTGGTTCCTTAATGTGTTGCGTAAGAAAGCAATCGTCAATTAATTCTAGAAAATCTTCTGCTTCACTATTCCCTGTTTTGTTCAACCAGTTTATTCCACTCAAATTAAAGTCACCCATGACATAAATACTGTTAGATCTAGATGCCCTAGATATTTCATCCCATAGATGCTTTGCTTCCATTCTGTCTAAATTTGGTGGCCTATATATAACTCCAATTATAATATTATTTGCTTTTTCGTTTAATTCTATCCAAATAGTTTCTGTGTGTGGCTCAGTTTTGATTCCCTCTTTGAGACTACATTTCAAATTGTCCCTAACGTATATGGCTACTCCACCACCTCGTCTAATATATCTATCTGTGTGAAATAGTTTAAATCCATTTATTTGATATTCGGCTAATAGTTCTCTATTATCAACATTCATCCACGTTTCGGTAAGTGCAATAATATCTATTTTTTCTGTGCAGACAAGAGCATTAATTCGTTAATTTTATTTCTTAGACTTCTACTGTTTGTGTAATATACCCTAAGTGAATTGTTATTTTGAGGCCCTTCTCTTTCCCTGATCATTTTGCCAATTCCTTTCTCCCGCAAACACATACTTTTATTACATCCTTCCTCCAAATCAATTCCCATACCTCTATCTACTAACAGTTTAAACCCAAACAAACACCTCTAACCACTTCTTCCAACGAATTTGCAACAGCAACAACCCAGCTCTCGATAGATGCACCCCATCCCGAGCATACATTTCATTTCTTCCATAGAAGTGTTCCCAGTTGTCTATATAAGATATTGCATTAGATTTGCAATATCTTTCCAGCCTGCAATTGACACCAAGTGCCCTCGACATCCATTCATTTCCCACTCCCTTTCTTGGAAGAATGCCACATATGATCGGGATTCCTCCCTTGCTCCTAACTAATTCTATTGCTGTCTTGAATTTCAGTATTAGTTCCTCACTTCTAACTCTCCCAACATCATTACCCCCTACACTAATACAAATAATGGGTTTGCTCCCATTTCCCGTCATAATATCTTTCATGTTTCCAACAATATCACCAATTCCAGCTCCCGGATAGCAAACTCTTAATCTGTTCCCCCTATCTCTGGCACAAAACGTTCTGTCTAAATACCTCACCTGGGAATCTCCCACAACCAAAACTCGCCTCGGTACCTCCTTAACTTTCTGAGCGCCCTGAGGGGCCCGCGCTTCGCCGCTCCTTGCTGATTTCTTTTCGGAGTGAACCGCTGGCTCACCACAGCACTCGTCCTCCAACACGGCAAATGAATTTGCCGTCTTTAGGGCGTCTGTAGGCGGCCTTGTCAAGGTCTTCTTAAGACCCCTGTCCCCAACGACTCTCCACGACGAGGTCTTCTTTATCTTGGTCTTCTTCGCCTCCCCCCGACGCTTCAGCTGTCGCACCTCCTCTCGTAAGAAATCCACCTCTGCTCTCAGAGCACCAACCAAGTTCACCAATTCCTCCAGTAATCCCTCCATCACTGCTACAATAACGCCGCTACAGTCGGAGCTCCAGCCAACACAACCTCTCACTGTGACAGCACCTATCTCACTGTGACAGCACCTGAACTTGAAACTCTGAACTCTGTTTCCTTTTGAAACTGGCTGGTGTATGACTGGTGCTGTCCTCTCCAGTCTCATACTGTCGTCCTGTGGCTGTGTTGTGAACAGAAAAGCATTGTCTGACACTGGCTGGTGTGAGACTGATGCTGTCTTCTCTAGGTCCATTACGTCTGCTGTCTTGCTGGTAGAAGCAAGTGGTGAAGCCTCGATGGCAGTTTTCTTCGGTGCCTGCTGCACTGCGGTCCACCATCCCTCCTCGTCTGAAGGCTGCTACCTTTTCCTCTTTCTCTTAGCCTTCCCCATGACTCTCTCCACGTAGTGAGGACCGAATCACTGCCCTACCTAATGCCTGAGACACTCCTAGGCCTGGAGAAATTCATTCCCCTCCAACGGAAGTCGTAGAATGATTCCCCCAGGTGGAATCAAGGATACCTAACACCTAAATGAGCTGTTTGGTCTACCTTTCCCTGTCAGGCTCAGTACACCGTCTAAGGTGCCCCCTTGTGGCGCTGCCCGCAGGGTATCGTCTCGCCTTTCAGGGTAGGACTCTAAGTGACCTGGTCAGTGATACGGTCCTAAAAAAAAAAAAAAAAGTGCGGTACGAGAGCTTGAGTCGCCTGCGTACTGGGTTGCGCAGAATACCAGTCAGCTGGGGAGCAGGTAATCAACAACGTTGTTTCTCCGTCAATTGTAGATGAAATCGGAATTGTTTCCTTCAAAACAAGATAATGTCTGGGTCTTGGAGTACTGATGTATTCTTCCTCACAAAACCGCGATGAATGGAGCTGATGGGTGCTCAGAATCGTGAGTTTTTCCGGGAACAAATCCGTGTGCGGCCAGCTAGCAATGGCGCCGGTAGCGAGTCCGATCTAGAGTCGTGGCAGTACTATCAGTGATTCTAGTAGGTCTAGTGATTAAGGGTATGAGGAAGCAGGAATTCATACAGTTGAGGAAGCTAACAGCAGTAGGGTGTTCAGGCTCGCAGAGGTCAATATTAAAGTCCCCTGCGATAATTAGATGGTTTTTGTTCAGTCTGTTATCGAGTATTAGATTTCTAAGGTTTGAGTTGAATTCGGACACATCAGTGTTAGGAATTCTATAGACTGCACCCACAGTCTTCCTGACACCCACTGAGTCTTCCTGACTCAGATGAAGGGGAAGAATAAACGCATCCTCAGGTGGGCATTGTACCTACAGGACATCAATCTGTCTATTATCCACCTACCGGGCCGGCTCACCGTGATAGCCGACGCTCTGTCCCGCTTGCCTGAGTAACGTTCATCTGAGCCACAGGAAGCCATATACCAATTGTCAGGCTATAGTTATTTTTTTTTGTAGGTTCTGTGACATTAAATATTCCGTGTCCAATTTATTTACTTCCCTGTTTTTTTTTTGGTGTATGTGTTTTTTTTTCTCTTTCAGAGAATTCCTTTGTACCTTTCTTGCAGAGAAATTGTTGTTTTTGATTGATTTTTTTTATGTCATAGATTTTTCTTTTTATTCTCTATATACTCTTACAAAAAAAATATGACTACTATTCTAGTAGTCACATATTTTTTTCTTCTGAAGGGGGGAGGAGTGTTACGATGCTGGGTTCCTCAGTGGAAACCAGAGGTCAAAATTGAGCTAAATAAACTGCCTTATAGTATTGGAAATGCATCACGAGGTGCATTTGTTTGTATCTTTCCTGCCAGACGTAAGACTATTCTTGTTTCTCAAAGAGCATTTAAAGACTAAGCTTGGGGTTGATTATTAAATAATAAAATAGGCACCAACTATGTTTACTAATACTTTCTAATCATTTGTAAAGTAAACCTGAGTAAACTTGGGATAGGAATGCTGTACGATTAGTTGAGTAGTCTGCTGGCAGTGAGTCTACGGAGGGAGAAGAGTGGAGATGCGCTCTCTCTCTCTGGCTGGCGTTCGTGGTGTCGAGATCTCCTCTGAGCTGCTCTGCAACCCTCTACCTTTTCTCCTCCTCCTTCCTTCCTTTACCTTGAATACCTGTAATACTAAGTTAAAGTTAAGTACGGTGTTGTTAAGTGTGCCTACTCTGGAAGGGAAAGATTTGTGTAGACCTGGAGTAGTATTTGCCAGTGTTTTAGGTACCCTAAGTGTAGTGTTGTGTTGGGTTATATTAGGGTACCACGTGGTCTCACTACCCTAAGCTGCTTCAAACTTCAGTTCTTAACCAGTAGTACTTTACCATAGCTTGTTCTCAGTGTAAACCTTGTATCCTGCTTATGTGGACCAAGACCTTTAACGTAAGATAGTGTGGTAAAGTAATTATTATTATTGTTATTGGTGTGAATGTATATGGGAGGTTGTTAAGGGGTTAATAAATAAGTAAGTTAGTAAAGGAGTATCCATTCTTCCTGTGTAGGAGATCTATGATCAACCTCTAGACTGACATTGTGTAGCCAATTATTATTCTGTGGATATTCCACTTGGGGGCTGGGCCTTTTTAGATCTCCCATATGTGATAACTCTTAATGCTAACTACTGCCCCTACACCCATGTTATACTATATCCCCCATAGTACAGACTCCCATTTATAACATACTCATAGATAATAACTATTCGGTGTTCTGCAGATCTAGATTTAGTTAGTTCCCGGCTATAAGCATATGTATTAATGTTATTAAGTTGCAGTTATAGTACTCAAAGTTGTACATGTCCATGTTACGCAGTTGTAAAATATAAAAGATATAGCCGCTTCATTAACAGGGTCTGCAGAAAATATTTACTTGTTCTACTAATAAATAAATAGGCCCCCATGCTGTTGGTGTCTTTTTCCTCCATGATCAGAAAATACAATGTAACGTACGATTATGTTACGTTGTTGGGTTGATTAGATACACAGTGTTTAGTGAGTTTCATATTTATTTAGTAGTCCTGGATACAGCAGTGTCGTAGACGTTGAGACGAAGCCTGGAGCAGAGCAGAGAGCTGAGTGAGGCCGGAGTTGTGGAGAATCTATGTGAGAGAGCGTGGCAGCTCAATTGGGAATTGTGAGTGTCTGAACTCGGGGAGCGTGGCGGCTCGATGTGGTTGTAGTCTGCTGTCTGCTCTGTGTCGAAGCTGTAGCGTCTTGGGTCGATTAGAACTGTACACGCCAAGTGCTACATTATTGACTGTGGAAATTGTCACTGTTCGCTATTCATCAAATCGCTTGCTTATATGGTGATTACACTTCAGCTCCCTCCAACAAGATGAGAAGAGTATTACCTGTAATTGGGAAAATGATTGTAGCTTCTGTAATTAGTGCTAATTGGTTATGCTATTAAGATAATGAGATAATGAAGCGTGTATAAGGATTACTCGCTACAGGACTCCCCCTGCCAGGGAATGGAAGAAAAGCAATATAACAAAAAATACGAGGCTACTGTTCCCTGGGTCGCTGTGGAACATGAGTCCATTACCAAAAGATGCAGGCAGTGTGTGGACAAGCTCGGTGTAGCAGGAGAGAAAAATGTGCATGATTGTTGCGTCCTTGGGTCGCTGGTGGAGCATTTAGATCCGGGGCGGATGGGCTCGGGCACCAGGGCAATAGGAGGTAATGTAGGCACGTAGTTAGAACAACGAGGGAATCCCTGCAAGAGCTGAATTGTCCTGGAGACGACGAAGAGTCGGAAACGCAAGCTGTAAGTCCTGTGCGCGCAAGGCGCTTGAGTCGGCAGAGTATCAGAATGCAGTGAACGTGAAGATGAATCTGACGAAAGAGCAGCTTTCGTGGGCGTCCCTGTAGAACAAACAGTGCTCTGGCAGCGACGGAGAGTCGGCAGGACAGGCTGTAGATCTCAAAGGATGTAGTTGCTGATTAAACTGTCAGATGAATAAGTAACACTCGCTGTGCAGCAAGCTGTAGTTGATGAAAATGCCGAGACGATCGCGGTGAAAATCATAGCTGTGGTGAGGGTGTTGGCAGCGTTCCGTGACAGGTGGCAGCGGTCCATAGCAAGCAACAGCAGGAGTGAAGGTCCCGTGAGAATCCATGTTGTAGTCGATCGTGGCTTGGCATCGTCGAAACTCTCTAGGGGTCACCAAATGGCCTCTGCTTTGCAACAACAAAACGGAGATGTTTCTGAAAGGGGAGACAAAAAAACAATTGCGCAGCGCGTCCCGTGCGGCTGTGCAGGAAGTCTGGGGCCATAAATTCTGGGGCAAAGAGGGGCTCTGCCTCACTCTGCCCACCACCGCCGCTGCACTCGAAACTGATGAAGCAGGACTTGCTTCATCAGTCTGCCGATTCGGCAGGGGCCCCCTGCCCTACTCATCCTACTCTAAGGTAATGTGAACTTTTCTGTTCAAGTTTAGTCAGGACTGTCCACAGTGTCCTGGCGTGTGCTTGGCGCCTTCCCCCCGTGGTCCGTGCGGGCCACCTTAGTTCGTTCCCTAGGGCCTTCTGCACGTTTAGCCTGTCTTGAGGCGCGCCTTTCAGTCCGTGCCAGGTGCTGCAGCGGCTGCTATTCTTGCTGCTGCCGCAATGCCCCGGGTCGGCGTGTGTTTGCGCTGTGTCCCGAGCGGCCCGCACCCGGTAGTGTTTACTCCCAGGCGCACACTAAGGGCACCGGTCAGCTGTGTTCCCTAGGCGTGCACCTAGGGGGCCCTGGTTCGTGCCGCGCTTGGACGTGAGTGCCTGGCCGGGCCTCTGCGAGCAGCCCGGCGTCGCTCTTGGCAGCGCCCCCACGTGAACAGGTTAGTGTGGTCCTACGCCCCTAGGGCCGGCCCTAGGGGCCCAAAGCCCGGTCGGCGTCGCCCACGTGGCTTGGAGCACGTGGAGCACTTGCCCCGGGCGTGCCCTTTGCTTCCTTCCTGTCCTCCCAGGCGTGCATTCTGGCGCCCGGTCTGCTGTGTCCCCTACCTAGGCATGTCCTTAGGACCATGGTGCGTGCTGCGCTCGGACGTGCGCGCCCGGCGGGCTCCCTGCAAGCGGCCTGGCGGCGCCACGAGGCCAGGTTGCAGTGGTCCTATGCTCCTTGGGCCCGACCATTGGGGCCCATGCCCGGTCGGCGTCGCCCACGTGGCACGGCGCTCCGAGGAGTGCTTGCTTGGGTTGTGTATCACTTCCTTCCTGTCCCTCTTGGGCGCTAAGCCACGCGAATTAGCGGCGTGGCCTTCCCTGAGGCGGGGGTCTGTCTGCCTTCGTGCCATGCCCGGGCGTGCCTGCTTGTGGGGGCCTGCCTCACGCCCACGGGCTGGAGATGCCCACGCCTGGTGGCGGTGCTCCCGGTCGGCAGGCCCTGAGGCTTCTTTGCCTAGGGGCTGCCTCGACGTCAGGTTGGGCTTAGCCGAGTGTCTCCCCGTCCTCTGCTGTTCTTGGCCCAGGCTGTCCCCCGTTCTATGGTTCGTACTGTTTAATGGTCCCCTGTTTGGGGGTGGCTTTGTGAGCCAGGGAGCGCTCAGGCGTGCCTGGCATGTTTTGCATTCATCAGGTATACAGGTATGTTTGTATGGTAAGTATGGTAACATACCTGCAGGTATGTTTGTTTCCAGACGTCTCGTCTGGCCGGTGTAGCCCGGTACATTTGTTCCCAGACATTTCGTCTGGCCGGTGTAGCCCGGTACATTTGTTCCCAGCATTTTGTCTGGCCGGTGTAGCCCGGCTCGTTCGTACAAAGACGTTTTCGTCTGGCCGGTATAGCCGACACGTTTGTACTCAGACGTTTTCGTCTGGCCAGTGTAGCCCGACACGTCAATTCCACCACGTTTCATACGAACGCTGTAGCACAATACTCCCGTGGTTTCCTTGGTTGCAGTGTACCAGATGTTGGTCTGCCTGGAGTGCCCGGATATGCGGCCCCTTCTCCATCGCAAGTTTCAGCGTCCAGCCCACGACCCCTGACGCCGTGCGGTCTGCCGCTTAGGTGACTTCTAATTATTGCGGTCATTTATTATTTATTTTGATCATTTTTAACTATATAATCCTTTATATTTTCGACTTTCAGCTATGATTAGCTTCGTTACGCTGCAATTTTAGGACATTTATAGCATTGCTTACGCATCATGCCTATAAATTTCTATTTTCGTAATTAAGAATTCGTATTTTCATGACAATTTAGTGAACGGGAGCGCCCTCCTGTTTTGGTGATTTATGTTCCTCCTTCATTACCTATACACTTACTTAAATAACTTGTTATATTCCTAGTCTTTCAGTCATGACGTGTATTAAGACTTGCAATTTATTCCTTAGTTGCGCAAGCCTCTGACTTTAGATTATTCTTGGACTTGAATTTATGAGTCAATTCCCTCAGAAATTTGTTACTGCAATTTATGCATTGCGTTTGTTCCACGTTTTAATTAACTTTATTGTGCTGCAATTATGTTTGTTTAACTGTCACTTTTGTTATTGAGTTGAAGTTAAGTCAGCTAGGATGTGCTAGTTAGGTTATATCTATGGTGTTTTACCCACCAGTGGCTTCGCACCAGGTGGTGGTGCCCACGTGGCCGGGCTGTTTGTGGCCCTCTGCCCTAGGTGCTGGCCCTGGGGGCCCTGGCGCGCCCGGCTCCCTTATGCTTGCGGGCTGCCGTCTCCCGCCTCTGGCCATACCACGTCGAGAACACCGGTTCTCCTGTAGTTTCCTTGGTTGCAGTGTCCCAAACGTTTGTCCGCTGGTGTAGCCCGGATGTCACTGTGGTCTCCCAGGTCGCTACTTATCCAGACGTGTCGTCGGCCCGGTGTAGCCCAGAAGTCACAGCAGCCTCAAAGGTCGTTGGTTTATCCAGATGTGTTGTCTGCCCGGTGTAGCCCGGAAGATACTGCGGCTTCCCAGCCGACGTCCTTCCTGTGACGAGTTAAGCCGGTGATGTTATTCAGTTTTTATATTTATTTGGTCATATAAATATGCGGCCTCCCAGGCCGCTGGTTTATCCAGACGTGTTATCTGCCCGGCGTAGCCCGGATGTTACTGCGGCCTCCCAGGCCGCAGGTTTATCCAGACGTGTTGTCTGTCCAGTGTAGCCCGGGAGTCACAGCGGCCTCCCAGGCCACTGGTCCCGAAGTTCCAGCTGAAGCGTTCCAGCTGACGTTGTGCCTATTATCACTCCTTTTCAGTTTATTGTAATTGATTGTTTTTATTTCGGCTCCATGTGTTAATGTCGTTTTCTCTAACGAGTTATAGTCCAGCATTATTTTGAGCATACTTTGTTTCGCAGTCGCACTTTCCTTACTGCTGCAGTTTCCCCCTTGGCCCATTGCTTCTAATTTTGTACCTTCGGCAGCTGCTGATGTTCTAGCTGTCGCTGCCCCAGCCGTCGATGTTACAACTGTAGCTGTTTCGTTGTTATTCCAGCTGCTGCCTTGCTAGCTGTTGGTCTCCCAGCCCCTTTTGGCAGGGAAAAGCTTCAGCTTTCGCACTAGTTCGTTCCCGGTGTTCCCTTAACGTTGGCTCCCAGGTTCTTATGGTCCCTATTTGTTTTTAATTATTATTGGTTTCGCTATTATGTTTGTCTTAACTTTCGCTTATTGTCGCTGAGTTATTAGTTAAGTCAGCTAGGCCGAGCTGGTTATATTAGAGTATTGCGATTTATGGCCCCCCTCTCCTTGTTTCAGTTATTCTACTAACTTAAGCTTCGACACCCTGTCGTCGTGCGGCCTGCCCCTGTTTTGGTGATTTATAATTATTTATTACTTACACCATTTATTTATGATTATTCATAAATGTATAATTTATTACATTGTTAGGCTTTTTTCCAACGACGTCGTCCCAGCTGTCGTTGTCCCAGCTGGTGTTGTTACTGCAGAGGATGGGCCAGCTGGCGGCTCGGCCGAAGCTGTTACAGCGGGCGCCCTCCCAGCCGCAGCTAAAATAAAAAATAAAATAAAATGTTTATTCAGGTAAGGTACATACATACAAGAGATTTTACATAAATTGATCGACTTATAGATAGAGCTAGTACATACAAAGCCTAAAGCCATTATTACGCAAAGCGTTTCGGGCAGGAAAAACATTAATGACTAAAACTTAATACTAATTGAGTATTAAGAATAAAATGTGTTGAGAACAAATAAAAATAAAGATAAAAAGGGGGAAACATGGCTGAAAAAGCAGCACAAATACAATTAGGTCGACTAACAGCGGTTTAAGAAAACAAACATGGGTTGACAATAGAGGGGTAAGGTAGGTTACAGGGAATTTATTAGGTAGTGCTTCGTTTTTATGTTAAACTGGTTGAGAGAGGTATAGTCTTTAACAGGGTTGGGAAGGTCATTCCACATTCTGGGTCCCTTGATTTGTAGAGCATTTCTAGTTTGATTAAGTCGTACTCTTGGAATATCAAAACTGAATTTATTTCTGCTGTTGTTACATCTGCTAACGTCCCAGTTTCATGTTATGATTCCCGGCAGCTGATGCCTCAGCTCATGAAGCTCCAGCTGAAGCATTCCACTTGACGTTGTGCCTATCAATTTATCACTCCTTTCAATCTTATTGTAATTCTTGTTTTCCCAGCTTCATGAATTGTTCCCGTTTTTCTCTAATGACAGTTATATTCCAGTCTTTAGCCTAAATTGTCTTGCAGCTGGACTTCTACTTACCACTAAGGTCTTTCCTGGTGGCCAGTTGCCGCTAATTTTCTATCTTCATCAGATGTTGATGCTCCAGCTGTCGATGTCCAGCTGCGATGCTCCAGCCGCTGATGTTCCAGGGCAGGATTTTGCAGTTCAGCATTCGGCAACGGTCGTTAAGTTAATCCATTATTTTGCCCATTTTTTACTATTGGTGTTTGTGTTATACACGCTACGTTAATGTGGGTTTAAGGTTCAGGTACTACCCACGCTGCATGATTCTTTAACTTATAAAACCCGTGCTTATTGTATTTGAGTTATTAACTAAGCCAGCTAGGTTGTGCTAGTTGCTGTGTCACAGGTCTCTTGCCTCTTGCTTCAGCTTACCCTGGCTTCGCATTTACCACTAGCCTACAACAATTTATTTCCGCAAAGGATGCATTGTTTTGTGCATGTTTGTTTTACTTTTGTTGTGTTTACAGTATGTTTGTTTATCTTTTGCTTTACCTTAAGTTATTAAGTAAAGTCAGCTAGGATGTGCTAGTCGCAGTGTTACGGGCCCTTGTCTCCTGATTTAAGATTTTCTGACCCTGCGTTTATGATTAGTTTCCTCTGAAAATTATTACTGTATATTACGTGTAGCCCTTGCAGCATAATTATGTTGTTTCTCCTGGTTACGTTATGTAGTTTATCATTTATGGCCTAAATGTTTACATTTAGCCTATCATAATTTATTATTTTATTTATTTTATTTATTTATATACAAGAAGGTACATTGGGTTTGTGAGAATACATAGCATAGTACAGTAATTACACTCTTGTAAAGCCACTAGTACGCGCAGCGTTTCGGGCAGGTCCTTAATCTAACAGATAATTTTAAGTAGGTAAATTCTATCAGAATTAATAAAATGATAAATACATTGCAAGAAAAAAAAGAGATGAGAGAGATTAGTAAGTATATTAAAGCACATTGGCATATTAAAGCTCTGATTACATTGACAGCTTGATTGGTAATTTAAACAAGATTAATAGACACCATACAGCAGATTGACAGCACATATAAGAAGACAGCAATGATCGCAATGATAAAGATGTTCAGATTGGGTACATAAAGATTGGGAGATTGGGTAGCAATAGATACAGTGCAGTTTTAAAGCAAAAGGTAAAAAACTATGAAGATGAAATTAGGTACTTTTTAGTATTGTTTTTTAATGATGCAAAAGTTGGACAGCTTTTCAATTCAATAGGGAGTGAGCTCCATAGACTGGGTCCCTTTATTTGCATAGAGTGTTTACACAAATTAAGTTTGACTCTGGGGATATCAAAGAGATATTTATATCTGGTGTGGTGATAATGGGTCCTATTACATCTGTCCAGGGAGAGTTTCAGAGCAGGATTTGCATTTAAGAACAGGGTTTTGTAAATGTAGTTGTAGCGAGTAATCCTTATACTCGCTCCATTATCTCATTATCTTAATGGCATAACTAATTATACAAGCTATAATCCTATCCCTATTTACAGGTAACGGTTTTTCCACCCTCCTATCTTACTGTGAGGTGTAGTCACCGTATTTAAGCAGCGATTTGAGAATAGCAAACCTCCCTCTCTGGAGGAGCTAATCTGCAAGTCCTTCGCACATACTATGTACAGGCAGTCAGATCAGTGATCGATTATGCAGCACCTGCACTCACAAATCTATCACACCAACAATGGAAAAAGCTTGAAGTTGCCCAAAACAATGCTATGAGAGCCGCACTGGGAGCCCCCATGTGGACCAGGCTTGAAACACTTAGACTGGAGACGGGTTTGCTCTCTCTACAGGAAAGAATATCTCAAAGGACAGCTACAATTATCAGTAAGATAATTATTTCTTCTGATCCAATCCCAGTACGGCAGGCCTTGGTGGTTGGACTAGGCCAAAACAATGGAAACTCTTGGGCTGCAAGAGCAGGAAAAGTCCTAAACAGACTACATTTAAAAAGCATGATTCTCGATAGAGAGGGTGATCATCCACACCCAAATTACACTCCTTCTGCACCGTGGGAAGAGCCTACTTTCAAAATAGTAATAGAAAGTCTCCCAATGAAAAAGGCTGCCTATGATCCGACAATCCTAAGGCGCATACTAGAAGAGCAAATGTATAGCATAGCAGTAGCAGGAGCCACCCACATCTTCACAGACGGATCGGTTGACACAGAATATGAGAGTGCTGGCGCTGCTCTCTGCACGGCCAGCATACAGGCATATTGGAGACTGGGAGGACTAGTATCATCAACCCAAACTGAGCTGTTTGCCATACAACAGGCATTCGCATATGTGATTGCACAAAACACTCAAAATGCAATTTTGAGCTCAAAAGCTGCACTTCAAATACTAGGACAAAAACAGTGGAAAGATAACGTGGAAATAATTACCACCATTTTGCATCTTGGAGCAGTCGCTAAAGGCAAAGGACGCAACATAACCTTGAACTGGATCCCATCCGATATTGGAATTCATGAGAAAGCTGATGAAATTGCTAAACTGGCAACTCGTCATCCAGTGATAGATAAAACAATTCAACCCAGCCTAGAGAACATTAAAAACATCATCACCAAAAAGCTCTCACACCTCAACAAAGCCTACCTACACCAGAGAATAGCTGAATGTTCGCCCTCTGCAACATGGTATCTTCAGGCAACCAAATTAGAAAGGTTAAATATCCCAAAAGGAATCCACAGGGAAATAGCAGTTAGGTTATATAGACTACGTCTAGGTTACAGATGCAACTGGGAGATTGGTGAACCCCGACAGAGAGAGTGCATCTTCTGCCAAACTGTCACAGAAAAGCCATTACTTCACTATCTTCTGGAATGTGAAGCAACCAACGACCTTAGAAGAGCTTTAAGAGTTCCTGAATCTTGCAGTGGCCACCCTGAAGCCATCAACACAGCCACTCTCCTGGTCAACAAAGGTGTCCAGCAGCTGGACACCCTCATAAAGACTGTGAAGCAGTATCCTCCCCCGCGATAACAGCTTGATGGTTAAATGCAACCTCAGAATACTGAGAAAAAAAAATTGTACCACTTACGGGCTATTCATGCCCGTGCCACCTTTTAGGTGGCTTAATCTTCATCAATCAATCAATCAATAGCAAACCAGTACAATCTCCAGTCAAGATTGTAGTACTCGGTGTAGGCAGTTCTAATCGACGCAAGACGCTACAGCTTCGACACAGAGCAGGCAACAGACTAGGACTTCATCCAGCTACAACGCTCTCCCACATCGAGCTCCGCGACTCCGGCCCCACTCAGCTCTCTGCTCTGCTCCAGGCTTCGTCTCAACGCCTACGACACTGCTGTATCCAGGACTACTAAATTAATATGAAACTCACTAAACACTGTGTATCTAATCAACCCAATAACGTAACATAAACGTATGTTACATTGGTGACCACAGAGAGTTTCAACGATACCCAGCCACGATGGACTACAACATGGATTCTCACTAGACCTTCACTCCTGCTGTTGCTTCCTGTGGACCACCTCGTGCCACCTGTCACGGAACGCCTCCAACACCCTCGCCACAGCTATGATTTCACCGCGATCGGCTCGGCATTTTCATCAACTACAGCTTGCTGCACAGCGAGTGTTACTTACTCATCTGACAGTTTCATCAGCAACTACATCATGTGGGATCTACAGCCTGTCCTGCCGACTCTCCGTCGCTGCCAGGGCACTGCTTGTTCTACAGGGACTCCCAAGACAGCTGCTCCGTCATCAGGTTCATCTACACGTTCACTGCCTTCTGATACTCTGCCGACTCAAGTACCTTGCGCAGTACAGGACTTACAGCTTGCATTTCCGACTCTTCGTCGCCTCCAGGACAATTCATCTCTAGCAGTGATTCCCTCGTTGTCCTACCTACGTGCCTACATTACATCCTAATGTCCTGGTGCCGGAGCCCATCCGCCCCGGATCTAAATGTTCCACCAGCGACCCAAGGACGCAACAATCATGCACATTCTTCTCTCCTGCTACACCGAGCTTGTCCACACACTGCCTACATCTTATGGTACCAGACTGCATGTTCCACAGCGACCCAGGGAACAGTAGTCTCGTATTTTTTGTTATATTGTTTTCTTCCATTTCCTGGCAGGGGGAGTCCTGTAGCGAGTAATCCTTATACTCGCTCCATTATCTCATTATCTTAATGGCATAACTAATTACACAAGCTATTTATTTATTTATTTATTTATTTATTTATGTATTTATTTATTTATTTATATATATACAAGAAGGTACATTGGGTTTGTGAGAATACATTGGATAGTACAGTATTTACACTCTTGTAAAGCCACTAGTACACGCAGCGTTTCGGGCAGGTCCTTAATCTAACAGATAATTTTAAGTAGGTAATTTCTATCAGAATTGATAAATGATAAAGATACATTGCAAGAGAAAATGAGATGAGAGAGCTTAGTAAGTATATTAAAGCACATTGTTATATTAAAGCTCTGATTGATTACATTGACAGCTTGATTAGTAATTTAAATAAGATTAATAGACACCATACAGCAGATTGACAGCACATATAAGACAGCAATGATCATAATGGTAAAGATGTTCAGATTGGGTACATCCCAATCTGATTGGGATTGGGAGACTGGGTACAGATTGGGAGACTGGGTAGCAATAGATACAGATAAACAAGATTAATAAACACCATACAGCAGATTAGCAGCACATATAAGAAGACAGCAATGATCACAATGGTAAAGATGTTCAAATTGGGAACATAAAGGTTGGGAGATTGGGTAGCAATAGATACAGTGTAATTTTAAGGCAAAAAGTTAAAAACTATGAAGATGAAATTAGGTACTTTTTAGTATTGATTTTGAATGATGTAAAAGTTGGACAGCTTTTCAATTCAATAGGGAGTGAGTTCCATAAACTGGGTCCCTTTATTTGCATTGAGTGTTTACACAGATTAAGTTTAACTCTGGGGATATCAAAGATATATTTATTTCTGGTGTGGTGATAATGGGTCCTATTACATCTGTCCAGGAAGAGTTTCGAGCAGGATTTGCATTTAAGAACAGGGTTTTGTAAATGTAGTTGACACAAGAGAATTTATGGAGTTAGATTATGTTTAGCATGTTTAGGGAGTTAAACAAGGGGTCTGAGTGTTGTCTGAAAGCAGAATTTGATATTATTCTGATAGCAGATATTTGCTGGGTGATGATGGACTTGACGTGGTTTGCAGTGGTTGAACCCCATGCACAGATACCATTAAGAATTATCCAGAAGGTTCCAGAAGTTTCGTGTAGGGACCTGACCTCAACGCGCATTCCACTGGGGATTAGCATGTCTGAGTCACAAAATGGCTGGCGTCTGTGTTCATAGTTCGTATAATGAATCATTCTATAGTACTCAGTATTTTAGAGAAATTAGCCGTCATTCATTTTGCATTCAAATTGTATTGTATAATATTACTGGGTACAATATCAAGAGTATTCTAATTATTTGGAGAATGAGTTTAAGTCACCATCAGTGACGTCACTATCCATGACTAGGTAGTAGCGCGGAAGAATTTGAGTGACCTGGCGATCACAGGTCAGAGTTTCCACATTCAGTAATTTTTAAAAATTCAAATAGCCATTTTGTATTGGAAATAGCTCTTCCTTAAGAGGCTTGGGTAATTTAACTTCAGTACAATAAATCAACCAATCTGGATCATTCAGTAACAGAGGTTAATTGTTATAACTTAAGCCTTGTAAGTAACTTAACGATGCGGAATAATACTCAGCTCGGGGTTCCTGGGCAGAGGAGCATCAGAGAGAGATCAGTGTGGGATCCGGATCAACTGGGTGTGAGAGTTTTTTGTGACTTAAGTAAGTTTGAATAAATAAAATTGGTATAAGGAATTGAGCTCGGAAAATCTCTAAGAATTTTCTTTATTCTTTAACCTTTATTCCTGTCGTGATATTCAACTAGGTCGCCTGAGGAAGGACTTGCTTAGCTAACACACCAGTGTAGTAAGCAGCTCATTCCTCACTTTGGGACCCTGTACGAACAATTGACTAGGCGCGAGCAAACGCCGAGACCCCAATGAAATTGAAATCCCCTCCACTAGGTCGTCGACCTTCGCTAATCGCCGAAGCGAATCTAACGAGTAGGTCCTGGGCTCTCACAACAATAATTTATTGTTGTGTGGTGCCGTATATTTGGTCCAAAGCTCAGAATAAGTCTCAATTTGAATAGTCGAGTGTGAAGAACACTTGCATAACATTATAATGTGTGGGGGTGTAACGAAAAGACAGTGTTAAACATAACAACTTAGTTTATTCAATAAAGTACTAACTACTACAACAAAACAAAAGGAAATATCAATGACGTTACTCGAAATCCTTCCTGTGACACTATCAATGACAGCTAGACACCAGCCCCTCGGACTGCATAATGAACTAACTCGAACATAAGCGTAACCACAGAGGAATCAACAAGAAACAAGAACTAACAGATCTATAATCACAATTACAACAAATGACACAGTGGGTTCTGAAACACGTCTCCAGTAACCTCCTAACTGTTCTACGCCTCAGTGCAGTCTACACCTGCAATAGCGGTTGCAATGCAATCAAATCAGTAGTCTTTCAATGACAACAATAACTAATGGGTTCACTGGCAACTCCAGCACCCTTCCATAAATTAATCCTTACGTTAACACTTCGTCCCATGGACGATCAACAATCAATAACAATTGATTTACGTTAATAACACAATAACATTTACGTTAATAACACATAACATTTACGTTAATATAATAACCTTCTCTTACAACTGTCACTAGTAACGCGGAAATTACACAACACTCTACCCGTCGAGCATTCAGTGAGAAAATCCCATTAATCCCTGTACTACAAGACAGCTGATTAATCTCTTTACTAGTTACGTTAATTTACGTTAATCGGTTACTAATCACTCAGCGATGGTAAACTCTGATTTACAATGTCCAAAGTGCTAAGAGAACGGTAATCACTCGTGATTACCTTTAGAGTAATTAATTACTATCCTCAAGATCAATAATTAAACAGTTAAGTACGCAACCTTTCACACTGGCTCAGCAATTTACATTAAGGTATGAATTCCGTCCGAGCCTTCCATACTCAGACCAATTCAGGTGGCTAATAACAGTAATTAGGCACCACGTTTACGTTATTCTAAAATGACGTTACTCTTCCCACGAGTCAATCAAGTGCCGGTACTTCCGGACATAAATAACGACGTTACGTTAATGGAACAATGGAGCCTTCGTGTGAGTCGATCAAACAAGGATCGAGGTTAATTACTTTGACTTCCTGAAACACGTCAATTACCCGGCCCACTGACCGTTAATTACGACAGACAATACTCTAATTCTTATCTGGCTGGTGGCTAGGCTCCTTGAGACTACCGTAGCTGCTTGCAGGAAAGTAAATTAACCCAAACGTATTCTACGTTACTCAAATTGTCAAAGAACAAATTCTCTTAAAGCAATGGGCATTCCCTTGGTTACGTTATATTAATTGCCTCGCAATCACCTCACTGAATACTGGACTTCGATGTCCTACCAGATAAACAGGAGAATGGTCTACAGCCGAGTTCACCCACGACAATGACGAATCACACAACAAATCACAGTGATTTACGTTACAATCCGGTTGCAATGACAATACTGCAGAACCTAGTAAAATAACATACAGGACATGAACCCTCTAGAACACTGCCCCACAATGGCTTTACTGAACTGCAGTCACCCACGGTGATTGCTCAACTCTAGCAACAATCACTAACAAATGACAACCCCTTTGCAACAACACACACGGCAAGTACTCTAATTTTCAAGAATTAGAATACTGCTCAACACTTACTTACTTACTGTTGCAAATGACCCCAGTGCTCTCAATAACCCCTAGAACACAGGTCCCAAATTTGCAATCACCACACAGTAAATAACACAATAACACTGGGCACCGTGACACTACGATTATATATATATATATATATATATATATATATAGATATATATATATATATATATATATATATATAATATATATATATATATAATGTGTGTGTGTGTGTGTGTTGTGTGTGTGTGTTTCTCTGTAAACTGTAGCATTGCAATAAAATAAAACAAAACATACAAAAAAAAATAATAGGGGTGGTAGGAGAATAAAAGAATTAGTATTCGGTGAGAATCCACAAGATCTTCTCTGAATGCTCTTTGTTTTCTTCTTCGAGGATGTGGTTCCCTGCAATTGCACCAGAGGTGGTACCCCTAATATATATATATATATATATATATATATATATATATATATATATATATCTATATATATATATATATATATATATATATTATATATATATGTTCTATATGTCGTACCTAGTAGCCCAGAACTCACTTTTTGGCCTACTATGCAAGGCCAGATTTGCCTAATAAGCCAAGTTTTCCTGAATTAATATATTTTCTCTAATTTTTTTCTTATGAAATAATAAGCCCCCTTTCATTATGTATGAGGTCAATTTTTTTATTGGAGTTAAAATTAACGTAGATATATGACCGAACCTAACCAACCCTACCTAACCTAACCTAACCTATCTTTATAGGTTAGTTAGGTTATGTAGCCGAA
This sequence comes from Procambarus virginalis, assembly GCA_020271785.1. Taxonomy (NCBI): domain Eukaryota; kingdom Metazoa; phylum Arthropoda; class Malacostraca; order Decapoda; family Cambaridae; genus Procambarus; species Procambarus virginalis. Next base: position 42,582 of record WNGS01168930.1, read on the forward strand.
AAAGTTGGGTAAGGTTAGTTAGTAGGTTAGGTATCGAAAACAATAATTCATGAAAACTTGGCCTATTAGGCAAATCGAGCCTGCATTATGCTGAGAAGTGCGTTCTGGCTACTAGTACGACATTATATATTATAATATATATAGATATATATAATATATATATATATATATATATATATTTAGATATATAATATATCTATATATATATATATATTTCACCTAGAAGGGTACCACCTCTGGTGCAAGTGTAGGGACCCATAGCCTCGAGAAGAAAATAAAGAGTACTCAGAGAGACCTTGTGGATCCTCACTGAACACTTTGATATTTTCTTCTCCTACCACCCCTATTCTTTTGGTATGTGTGTTATATTTATCTAATTTATTTGAAAATGTCATTACACAAAAAAAGTTACATATTGATTACATGCAGAGTACAAGGCTGGCTTGTCACAAGTTGAATAGCTCCTCCAGCTCCTCAGATGGCGGGCAGGAACCATGGATGCAGTGAGCATTTCCCTCTTGGATTGCCACACTAAGGCGCTGAAAAAGAAACTGGCAGCCCTAGGGTCTCTAGTTGTTTCGATTAGCTTAGACCCCAACTCCTTCAAAAAATAAGCAGCATTCTTTACCCCAGGCACCAAGTGTCTCTGAGGCAATGGGGACAAAATTGTAGTGGTGCTCAAGGTCCTCTGTATTTACGTGACTTGCCGCTTCCCGTGATTGGCAGCTCCTCCTGCTTGAATAGCACTGAGTCACATAGGTATTGGCTAGAAGTTGAAACGCAAGTGTAGTCCCCACACCGCTGTCTACCATTCTTCCAGGGTTCACTGTGATTCCGTCTGGGCGACCACAGGCTCATTAGAGTTGCGGGACATTAGGTAACGGGCTCTCTCTCTGCTGGACAACCGCTGTGGTAAGGCTTCTCCTATAATGTCATTGACCTCGCCGTGTCTTGCATGCCATCCTCCTGTCCTTTGGCAGAGAAGGCCATGCCGTCCGTACTGTCGGCCTCTGCCTCGCCGCAAATACCCTGTATTCGGTGTGGATGGGGCAGCGAGACTGAGAGCCACGGCAATTCGGAGGGCCTGCGGTGTGAGACGGGTGCCGGTTGCTGAATTGGGGTTGCTAATAGGAAATCGCCTGCATAGGGGAGCTGCTACAGCTCTAAGTCGGGCAGTGTCATGTGGTGTTGTTGCAGCTTCTAGCAAAGTCGCAGCTTCTTTGGTCGGCAATGGGGGCGATCCCAGCTGGATTGCTTATGGGCTTCAGAAGGCGGTGGGTATATATATATATATTATTTAATATATTTATATATTTACATTTACATTATTTATATATTATTTTATATATTTTTTTATTTATTTAATATTATATATATATATATTTTATATTTATATATTAATATATATATATATATATCTATATATATATATATATATATATATATATGATATATATATATATATATATATATATATATATATATATATATAGATATATATATATATATATATATATATATATATATATATATATATTATAATATATATATATACTATAATCTATATATTAATAGAATAAACTAATATAAATAAATGAATATATATATATATATATATATATAATATATATATATATATATATATATATATATACTAATATATATAAATATTATATATATATATATATATATAATATAGATAAAATCAAAATAAAAATATAATAATTAT
>WNGS01168930.1:63586-105962 GCA_020271785.1 Procambarus virginalis
AATAGAATAAAATGTATAAGACGGAATGATAAATAAATAAATTTTTAAGATATAAGATAGTGAAATAAATATAAATAAATAAATAAATATGTTTATTCAGGAAAGGTACATACATAGAGAGATTTTACATAAGTTGATCGATTTATAGATAGAGCTAGTACATACAATGCCTAAAGCCACTATTACGCAATGCGTTTCGGGCAAGAAAACATTAATATCTAAAACTTAATGCTAATTGAACAAAAAGAATAAAATGTTTTGAGAACAGATACAAATAAAGGTACAAAAAAAAGGGGGGGAACATGACTGAAAAGCAGCACAAATACAATATGTAGACAAACAGCGTTGAATAAGAAAAAAAAAAATAAGACATGGGTTGACAATAGAGGGGTAAGGTAGGTTACAGGGAGTTTAACAGGTAGTGTTTAGTTTTAATCTTAAACTGGTTGAGAGAGGTACAGTCTTTAACATGGTTGGGAAGGTCATTCCACATTCTGGGTCCCTTGATTTGTAGAGCATTTCTAGTTTGGTTAAGTCGTACTCTTGGAATATCAAAACTGTATTTATTTCTGGTGTGGTGCTCATGGGTTCTGTTACAGCTTTCAATGAAGCTTTTGAGGTCAGGATTGGCATTACAGTTCAGCGTTTTATATATGTATAATACACATGAGAGAATGTGCAGTGACTTAATATCTAACATATTGAGAGATTTGAGTAGGGGTACCGAGTGATGTCTGGGGCCAGAGTTGGATATTGTCCTAATAGCAGCTTTGTGTTGAGTAATTAGAGGACGTAAATGATTTTGGGTAGTAGAACCCCAAGCACAAATACCATAGTTGAGATATGGATAGATGAGGGAGTAATAGAGAGTCACCAGGGCAGGGCGGGGTACATAATATCTGATCTTGGAAAGAATGCCAACAGTTTTTGAAACTTTTTTGATATATTTAGAATGTGTCCCTGGAAATTAAGCTTGTGATCAATGAGAACGCCAAGGAATTTGCCATCTAATTTGTTACAAATTTGGGTATTGTTAATCTTGAGATTTATTTGGTTAGAGGATTTATTGCCAAACAGAATATAGAAAGTTTTGTCAATGTTAAGGGTGAGTTTGTTGGCAGTTAGCCAAAGATGGACTTTATTAAGCTCGGTATTTACTGTGGCATTTAGAGCAAGGGGGTCAGGACTGGAGTAAATGAAGGTTGTGTCGTCAGCAAATAGAATTGGTCTAAGGTGTTGGGAGGCATTTGGAAGGTCATTAATGTAGATGAGAAAGAGGAGAGGGCCAAGTATACTGCCCTGAGGAACACCAATGTTGATGGGTAGGGTAGGAGAAATTGAATTGTTCACAGAAACATACTGGAGTCTATCAGTAAGGTAAGATTTGAGGTATTGCAGGGAGAGTCCTCTGACTCCATAATGATGTAATTTAAGAAGAAGGTTTTGGTGGTTCACAGTGTCAAAAGCCTTACGCAGGTCCACAAATAACCCAACAGGGAACTCATTTTTATCAAGAGCTGCATGAATTAAGTTAATCATACTAATCAGTGCATCGTTAGTGCTTTTTTTAGGTCTGAAGCCATATTGGCAAGAGCTAAGTATATTGTGCTTGGCTAGATAAGAGTAGAGCTGCTTGTAGATTAGTTTTTCAAAATTTTTGATAAGTTAGGCAGGATTGAAATAGGTCTGTAGTTGTTAACATCTGTGGGATCACCACATTTGTGGACAGGGGTTACTCTCGCTTTTTTTAGAATATCTGGAAAGGTTTGGAGTTCAAGTGACTTGTTGAAGAGCAAAGCAATTGCAGGGGCTAAGGATCTGGAGGCTTTTTTGTAAATTAATGTCGGAATCTCCTCAAGGGCACTAGACTTGGTTTTAAGGGAAAGGATTATCTCATTGACATCAGTGGAATTAGTAGGCTTTAGGTACAGAGACTGTGGATAGTTACCTGTAAGGTAGTCCTTAACCTCAGTACTGGAAGAAGGAATATCATTTGCAAGGGATGACCCAATGGAAGAGAAGAACCTATTGAACTCAATAGCAGAATCAGATGCTGAAAGCTGACCATCGTTATTTGACAGGAGTGTTGGTTTGTTATTTAAAATCTTCTTTGATCCCAAGATTTGTGAAATTGTGCTCCAAGTTTTTTTAATGTTGCTCTTTATTTGGGTAAATTTATCTTCGTAGTATTTAGTTTTGGCTCGTCTAATTATCTTAGATAGCAGTAAAGAGTAATTCTTTGAGAATTCTTTAGAGACGGTTCCTAGCCTATACTTCTTCTCAAGGTCATGTTTTTTATTAATGGATTTAAGTATTCCCTTTGTAAGCCAGGGATTGTTAAGCCTTTTGGTAGTGACTTGTTTTGTAAGCATAGGACAGTGGGTGTTATAAAGGCTTAGAGTTTTTTGAAGAAAAGATTGTACTGCTAGGTTGATGTCCCATATGTTACCTAACTCTGATTCCCAGTTGACATTATCAGCAGCAGTTATAAAATTGCCTATAGCAGATTCATTGTGCAGCCTAAAACTTATCTCCCTTGACTCTAGAGGTGGTTTGTTAATGGTAGTTAAGAGAAATGTGGGGTAATGGTCTGTAGTACTGTCGGTGATTATACCTGAAGTAAGCGGAGAGGTTATGTTGGTCCAGATGTGATCTAGAGTCGTGGCAGTACTATCAGTGATTCTGGTAGGTCTAGTGATTAAGGGTATGAGGAAGCAGGAATTCATACAGTTGAGGAAGCTAACAGTAGTAGGGTGCTCAGGCTCGCAGAGGTCAATATTAAAGTCCCCTGCGATAATTAGATGGTTTTTGTTAAGTCTGTTATCGAGTATTAGATTTCTAAGGTTTGAATTGAATTCGGGCACATCAGTGTTAGGAATCCTATAGACTGCTCCCACAGACAGGATAGACTCGGTACCCTTTACTCTGAAACTGGCGAAGATATACTCCCCACAGCAGTCTCTAGTTCTAATTACTTTTAAGCATGTTAGTTCATGATGGTAGTAAAGAGCAGTACCACCACCTCTCTGAGTTTGACGACAGTTGTGAATTGCCAAGTAGTTAGGCATGTTAAAGAGTTGAGTAGTATCCTCTTTCAACCATGTTTCAGTAAGTACAATAAAAGTGAATTTGTTGTCAATAGTTTCAATTAAGGCACTAACATCATCGAAGTGTTTACCTAGGGATCTAACATTTAAGTTGATTACAGAGATATTGTGATTATGTGATAATACATTGTTTACATCATTTGCTGTAAAATATCTGCAGTTCAGATCATTAAAGTGATGATTGTCATAGATAGTGGATAAGAGGTTTAGTTCTGGGTCTATACTTGTCTGCATAAAAAGGCTGGTTATTAACCAGAAATAGTATGAACTTATTTAAGAGAACAAAATGTGATCAATAATTACTTTTCAATAGAAAAGTTAATTATAGCAAAACACAACAATACAATAATATAACAATACAATAAAAGCTTACAAAGTACTAAGACTACTAAAATTAAAGAATAATTATAGCAAAACACAACAATAAATGCAAATAAACAAAAGAAAATAAACAAATAGAAGTAGGAGAAGGACACTAGATAGCCATGGAGGAAACACAAGTTTGGTGGAGAGAACAAAAAATCGGTAGAGACAGTCAAGATGATTATATAAAAAAAATTTGTCAAATGATAAATGTAAAGTAAAATAATCTTAAAGATAATAAGTTTTAATTAGCTTAGTTATTATATAGAATTAGTATGAACTTAATTAAGAGAACAAAGTGAGATCAATAATTACTTTACAATAGAGGACATAAATCAATACAATTAAATTTAAATTTTAAAAATAGGGTAAGATTAGATTTAAGAGCAAAATTTTACAATGATAATGAGATATATATATATATATATATATATATAATATATATATATATATATATATATATATATATATATATATATATATATATATATATATATATATATATATTATATATATATATCTTCAAGTCTCCGAAGAAATATAGAAGCATCAAGAGGAAGTGTTGATGCTATGGGCCAATAGGCGTTCTGCAGTTACTTCCATTCTTATGTTTTTATTCCCATTGGTTCGTGCTTTATCTTGTGTAAATGTCAATACCTCACCCAAAACTTTGGTACCATATCAACCATACCCATATATATATATATATATATATATATATATATATATATATATATATATATATATATATATATATATATATATATATATCCCCGAAGGTAATGATTTATTTGTCTAAAAAATTAAACTCTTTTGGAATCATATGAGGCCCCTCCAATGAGGGAGGAGGCCTGGATATTTGTTGTCATGTTTATTCATGCTGCTTGCATGTCGTCGTTTATTTTGCCTTTGTTTTCTTGACAGCTTTCTTTGCCTTGGGTGGTTTGGGAGACTTTGAAGCTTTCTTTATTTTGGGCTTTTTGTTCACAACAGCAAGCTGCTGTTGCTTCTTCTTTTCAAGGCTGTAGGTGGTTTGTTGGTTGTGGCGGCTTTCTTGGGAGTTACCACGGCCTTCTTTGCTGCTGTAGATGGTTTCTTGGTTGTGGTGGCTTTCTTGGGAGTTACAACGGCCCTCTTCTCTGCTACGGCCAACTTGAATGATCCGCTAGCTCCACTTCCCTTTGTCTGAAGAAGAATGCCGTCAGCCACTGCTTTCCTGAGAAATCTTCGGATGTAAATGGCGATCTTGGCAGCCTCGACTTTGTTGTTGGCAACAACGTGCTTCTTGATTGCTTGTAGAGACGAGCCCTTACGGTCTTTGAGTGCTCCGACCGCGGCTAGAACCATTTCACTAGTTTTCGGGTGAGCAACCTGGACACGAGGTTTCCTGGTGGCCACCGCAGCAGCAGCAGCCTTCTTGGTAGGCTTTGCTTCTACCATGATGATGAATCAACCAAGGTGATGAGAGACGCTCAGACAGACAGTCACGGGGAATGATGCTGCCGCAGCTTCAGCCGAACCTATTTATGTGCCGGCACGGTACAGAAGCTGCAACCTGGCAACTCGTCCACCAATCACGACGGTTGGTTTTACGGCTCCGAAACCTGGATCCCATATCTTCTCTAAAATACAAGCATTTGTTCGTGTTCTTTGTAAAAGTATCATAAAGCAGGACAGATGAGACAAATGTCATAAAAACTGAAGAGCAGATGAGCACACACATGTATGTATTACAAAAGAAAATCCACAAATTCATTAGAAATTGGCAGGGCAGGGCAGGGCAGGGCAGGCTGAGGCAGTAGGTAGACGTAAAATGTCTGTAAATGGCGAAAGAACATAAAGCCAAGACTGAATAAACGATGTTAAATATCCATGCCAAGGAGACAAAAATATGTTAGGATACAATTTCCATTAAGACACAATTAGCAGGTCCGTATCCTCCCATGACTAAAAGAGTTGGTTATTAGGCACAATGTGTAGGCAGTCTCATGCCAACGGCCATACCACGTTGAGAACACCGCTTCTCGTCCGATCAGCGAAGTTAAGCAACGTTGGGTTTGGTTAGTACTTGGATGGGTGACCGCCTGGGAACACCAAATGCTGTTGGCAATAATGTTTTTTCTTTGTCTGTTTGTTTTTGTTTGAATGGTGGCTCCACAGGGGGAAATTCACGGAGTTGTGTGGTAAGCTGGCCTGGTAAAATGAATTAATATGTATGTCGTGTTTAAAAACAAACTGGCTTAATATAGATAGTGTGTGAGGCTTTATACAAAAAGAAACAAACAAACAAAACAAAACAAAACATGTTGTATATATCTTAATCCGGGTTTGAAGTAGCAACTCCAAGAATATCACTTACACACTTAATTACCACTGGACCACTGCAGGACACTTGATGCTGAGGTATCAATTTAATGACGTAAATGCCATTTCCACAAATAAATGATAATTTAAAAGTATTTGTATGTACAAATCTTTTCTGTTTAAAAGGCTACAATATCAGTTACTGATATAATTTGTGTTAATGTTTCTATACCCACAGCTGTGAAGGCATATTTTTGCTTATATGTAAGGGGTGGAGAAGGAATCCACAGACCACCATTCACCCCCCCCCCCAAGCATATTCCCCCCCCCCCCCTCCCTCCCTCCCTCCCACCAACCACCCACCACCACCACCACTACCACCAATCACCACCACCACCACCACCACACCAACCACCGCCACCAATCACCACCAACCACCACCACCACCACCACCACTACCACCACCACACCTAACCGAAAACCCCCTAACACATCAACCCTCCCCCAATCAACAGGCGAAATAATAACCCTCAAATGCCTGCCTGCCAATACTAACGGCCTTCTCAGAAAGAAAATCTCTTTGTATCTGTATTACTTGGTGAAATGTATGATTCTAACAATGAAAATAGATTTGTATGTCGGTTGTATGAGCATAATGACCAATATGCACATGATATGAATGAATTAAATAGTGTAGTTTTGAGTAATTAGGTTGTAGACACATTAAGCGGATATGATATTTGACGCGTCCAGAACTGGTGATTTTTTGGTTTAGTTTGAAATGCACCACCACCACCATTGCTTCCCCAAAGCCTAAAGGACTGGTACAAGGAGTCAATATGTATGTCATCTATAAAACAAAAGAATGAACAAAACACACACACACACACACACACACACCACACACACACACATAATAGTATTAGGAAGATTGTATGGCAAAAAAAAAAGAAAAAAAAAAAACGGTATCATTCTCATTGCATTTGAACTCGCGACTTCCGAAACACCAGCCCCCACACTTTACCACCCAGCCACCGTAGAGTTGGTATAAATGTGCAACTTTAGTTATAAAAGTAAAGTTCTCACATTGTATTGGTAATTTAAAGGATTTTTTTTTTTGTGCATGTACAAATCTTATTGTCCGTTCTATGAAAAGGCTACCATATTTATGAAGAGGGTTTTGTGTTAATGATTCTATTCAGAAAGTAAGGCACATGATGATTTGTCATTGAATTCCTCGGGGGGGGGGGGGGGAGATAGAAGTACTTGTAACTTCTTCCACCAACATTTCTCTCTCTCTCTCTCTCTTTCTCTCTCACAAATCCAGAAGGGCAACCCCCCCCCCCCCCAACCACCACCTAATGGAACAGTTGAAATAACCCGCAACTGCCAGTCAATACCAACGGCCCTCTCACAAAGTTTTTTTTTTTATATACGAATGAGACAATAAAATGTACGATTGTAATGAGGACACTAAATTAACGTATTGTTTGTTTGAGCATCATGAACAACATTGCATGTTAAATGCATGATGTAAATTATGTATTTTTTGAATGATTGAATTGTAGGCACATTAAGCGCATTCGATATTTGATATATCCAGAAAAGGTGATTTCTGTTCAGTTTTAAAATGCATCACCGTTAACGCCAAAGGACTGGTAAAACGACGACTCGATGTTTGTCATTTTTAAAATAAACACTAAAACAAGGCCCTTAACATATATAATGTTTGAATATAAATTGAATGCATATAAATACAAAGTGGGAGTGGCTGGTTGTCTGGCTGGCTGGTTGCCTGCCTGCCTGCCTGCCTGCCTGCCTGCCTGCCTGCCTGCCTGCCTGCCTGCCTGCCTGCCTGCCTGCTGCCTGCCTGCCTGCCTGCCTTGCCTTGCCTTGCCTTGCCTTGCCTGTCCTTTCCTGTCCTTTCCTGCCCTGCCCTGCCCTGCCTGCCCTGCCCTGGCCCTGCCTGGCTGGCTGCTGGCTGGCTGGCTGGCTGGCTGGCTGGCTGGCTGGCTGTAAATCAACTCTTAACAACACCACACCACACCACACCATCACTCATCACCCATCACCCACCACCGGCCCCAGTCTCCCAGCCTTTCTTATATACCCGAGCAGGCCCTTTAAATTATTTGAATTGTTGCACTGCGGCCAATGGCATGATCGCTGCTGCTGCTGCTGCTCAAACATATTCTGGTTCACAAGTATAATATATATATATATATATACATATATATATATATATATATATATATATATATATATATATATATATATATATATTATATATATATATATATATATATATATATATATGACACATCAAAACCTTCATCATTTATTAATTCATTACGTCCAGTGAAGAGCTGCTTTTGTTAATTTGTATGATTAAAAAATTGATAGAAAATGAGTTCCTCACTTAAAATAAAATATAAAATATATATTGGATGTGTGTGATTGGTTAATATTCCAAGTGATGCTGAATATCCCCTATAATTTTGTTTTGTTTGCTTGTTTGTTTGTTATGTACACATTCCAAATGAAATCGAGATAAATGTTATTATTATTAATGTATAAAATTTGATTGTCTACTTGAATCTCTCTCTTAAAGAGTATGTGGCTCCGGATGGAGCCTGGTTATGGTATTATTTGTCGTGGTGGCAGAAGTGTTTACTTCTTCTCTGTCTTCTTTGGCAAAAGAACTGCCTGAATGTTGGGAAGAACACCTCCCTGTGCAATGGTTACGCCAGACAGAAGCTTGTTGAGTTCTTCGTCGTTGCGGATGGCCAACTGCAAGTGACGTGGGATGATACGAGTCTTCTTGTTGTCACGTGCGGCGTTACCGGCGAGCTCCAGAACTTCGGCAGCGAGGTATTCCATGACGGCTGCCAGGTAGACAGGAGCGCCAGCACCGACGCGTTCGGCGTAGTTGCCCTTGCGCAGCAGACGGTGAATTCTGCCCACGGGGAACTGAAGTCCGGCCCTGCTGGAGCGGGACTTTGACTTGCCCTTCACTTTGCCTCCCTTGCCGCGTCCTGACATTGCTGGTGCAGTTGTGGGTTTGTGGTGTTTTATGCGCGCCGCAGAAGCGAGCTTCATGTTATATACCCCGCTCAGGATCAAGGGAGCCCGCCACTGACCAATCACCGCGCTCCGCCACGCGACCCGCTCTGAGCTGAGTCGCGAGCGGGATATAAAAGGAAAGCTCGACTCGCGCCAAAAATCACTTTTTTTTTTTCACACAGAGTACTTTGCTTTAGGAGGTCAGACCCCACCCTGATCCGGTGCATTATACCGGTAAGAGACGGGAGACCTCTTAAAGAAAGTGCAACCCTCTAGTTCAGGCTCTCCTGCACCCAGCACTGCCGGGTGGGTAAATATTTGGCAGCAACGATTAGAGCCTCCTGAACAAGCAGCATGCTGTTCAGAGTGAAGGTGCGGTTCCGTGGAACCGACACCACATACAGCAAGTCCGAGATAATGGATATACTGTCATCGACCTCCGGGGTAGCACCCATCGACGTCGTTATGGACGCCAATGGACCCCAAATTCTCTTCAGTAGTGCAGCAGCACTAGAAGCCTTATTCATCACGACGACGACCACTGCGCTCGAGGCAAAGGGCTTAACACTCCTGCCTCCCCACCAGTTTCAGGCAGTAAGGACCATATTCATTCACAGAGTGAGTGACATCATCGCGGAACGACCAGCTACAGAGATCCTGAAGAGCATAAACGCACAAAATCGATCCCTCACGGCCATCTCGGCCCACCTCATTCAGCAGGATGAAAATAGGAGGCCAACCCTCAAGGTCACCCTCAAGACTCCAGCAGAAGCTATTCTCGCGGCGGACAACGGCCTCAGGTGCTGTGGAGTGGCCTGCACTCCCCACCAGATCACCAGGCAACGTTATTTCCGCCTACGACAGTGTTTCAGGTGCTATGAATACACCCACTATGCTCAGAAGTGTCCAAACCCGCTGCAGAAATGCAGCATTTGTGCTGGAGAACACCATCACAGGGCCTGCACAGCCACCATCAAGCGCTGTCTACTCTGCAGCGGTGAACACACAGCCGTTTCTCTAGAGTGCCCCTCCAGACAGGCGGAAATTAAGAAAATGATCGACGCCAGATCGAGAATCTCAACTCCAAGAACGAAGGAATTCAACATTCAAGAAGAATCGTTCCCAGCACTCCCGACTAGTGGCGCCGCGAGCGGCGCGCAACCAAATTACTGGACCCGAGCCAGCCACTCAAGGTCACAAACAACACCTCTCAACCCAGCCAGCCAGCCGTCCTCACTCACGCCGCCAGCAGCCACCCCTGATAGCACTGTTGCAGCTCTGATACACTTCGCAACGGAGCTCTCAGGTGGAGACCTCAGACAAAGGTACAGAATTCTGAACGAACTGTACAAGGAGAACAACCTACCACCGTTTGTGATACCAGAGGCCATGTTTACTGCTGGCTCCTCTCCACCAGAGCCAGACCCCGTTCCAGAGACGCCAGAGCCCGACCCCGTTCCAGAGACGCCTGTCAACCTGGACCATACAACTCCAGATACACCAGCAACTCCAGATACACCAGCAACTACAACTGATACCGTGGCTTCTGATACCACGTCTTCTGATGACGACTCGAACGCCGATGTTGATATTGAAACAGAAACATCACCCCCAGCACCAGAGACCACTGCAGCACACTCACCACACTCATTACCAGTGCAATCTCCAATACTCGACCAACTTTACGAGGAATGTGATAAGCAGATTTATGGATCTCCTGAATTCAGGCGCCTCACCAGTAAAATCTACAATGTGAAGTTTGCAGAAAACATACTGAACAACCCAAACCAACCATATTGGAATGTAGCGAATGAAGAAATCTTCGAACATTGCGATGAAGCAACATTGTGTAAGGATCTCTTCCCACCTGACTACCCCCAGTACAAGGAACATCAAATGATTACTAGAAGTAAGAAAAAATAGAAGATCTAAGAAGAAACCAACTGAGAGCAGCCGCTCTCTTCCCCCTCTTTAGGGGGATGGGGACCTAATTTTGCTTGTTTTGAGATGGTGGTACCAGACGTAGACACACTCCACACACCAAGAAGAAAGAAAACCTCCACTGCCGCCTTCCAGACCCGTCTCCCAGCCTAGCCAGATATGGATTGATACAGCATCTACACTTTGACATGCAGCTGGGTCTAGCCCTGGCACTTTTTCTTCAACTTCAGCATTTCCTCTCACCGACTTCTCTTCAGCTGTCCCCACTTCAAGGCTCGCCCCAATGGGCATCTTCTCCTGTATCATTCAGATTCAGCGCAAAATCCCAAAATTATTATTCTATCGTCACAATCTCCAATACTCGACCACTTTACGAGGAATGTGATAAGCAGATTTATGGATCTCCTGAATTCAGGCGCCTCACCAGTAAAATCTACAATGTGAAGTTTTGCAGAAAACATACTGAACAACCCAAACCAACCATATTGGAATGTAGCGAATGAAGAAATCTTCGAACATTGCGATGAAGCAACATTGTGTAAGGATCTCTTCCCACCTGACTACCCCCAGTACAAGGAACATCAAATGATTACTAGAAGTAAGAAAAAATAGAAGATCTAAGAAGAAACCAACTGAGAGCAGCCGCTCTCTTCCCCCTCTTTAGGGGGATGGGGACCTAATTTTGCTTGTTTTGAGATGGTGGTACCAGACGTAGACACACTCCACACACCAAGAAGAAAGAAAACCTCCACTGCCGCCTTCCAGACCCGTCTCCCAGCCTAGCCAGATATGGATTGATACAGCATCTACACTTTGACATGCAGCTGGGTCTAGCCCTGGCACTTTTTCTTCAACTTCAGCATTTCCTCTCACCGACTTCTCTTCAGCTGTCCCCACTTCAAGGCTCGCCCCAATGGGCATCTTCTCCTGTATCATTCAGATTCAGATTCAGCGCCAAAATTATTATTCTATCGTCAACGCCGGCACGAGCATCATCATCATGCCACCCAAGCATCTGGAAAGGCTGCCAAGAAGGCCGGAAAGGCCCAGAAGGCCATTGCCAAGGGCGATAGAAAAGAAGCGCAGAGGAGAGGAAGGAGAGTACAGCATCTACATCTACAAAGTACTGAAGCAAGTCCACCCCGACACCCGTATCTCTTCCAAAGCCATGTCGATCATGAACTCGTTCGTGAACGACATCTTCGAGCGCATCGCCGCCGAGGCTTCTCGCCTGGCCCACTACAACAAGCGTTCCACCATTACCAGTCGGGAGATCCAGACGGCTGTAAGGCTCCTGTTGCCCGGAGAACTGGCCAAGCACGCCGTCTCTGAGGGCACTAAGGCCGTCACCAAGTACACCTCCTCCAAGTAAATGGCTGGCTGACTGACTGCCTGCAGGTGGTGGCTTGGCCTCAAACCAACCAACAAACTCGGCTCCATTGGAGCCACACTTTAATTTCTAAAGAGATTGTGAGTGTTAGACACCATGACTATTATACAAAAACCTCTGTCACTGAAAGCAAATAACTATAGAATGAGAATATTTATGAAACTGTCTGTGTGTGTGTTTCTCTCTCTCTCTCTCTCTCTCTCTCTCTCTCTCTCTCTCTCTCTCTCTCTCTCTCCTCCCTCCCTCCCTCTCACACCTATAAGCACTCGGTCTCTTTTTCTAGAGATTAGAGATTCATTATATGTTCGACGTTAGGATAACTATGCAGTCAGTCCGTCCTCTTAAGGTTTGAAAATGTCAAGAAAATAGTTAATTTAAAATGTCGTCTCCTAACTTAACAGATTAAGCCAGAGGACCGAAAACAGAATAAAACGGGACAGGACAGTACGTCACTTATACAAGTTGCTTCGATTTCTAGTACAGTATGACAATTTTTTTTTTTGGGGGGGGGGGGGTGGGGTGGGGGGGGGGGGGGTTGGGGGGGGGAGGGGTGCACCTTTGTGGTACATAAGAGCAAAAAGCGCCGTTTTGTTTGTAAGAGGACAGGTTGTACTACAAATGACTTGAATTATTGATATCACGTGTACAGTGTATGTATGACACCTAAATTAGTGTATTTATTTATGATATGTGTAGATGAAGGTTAATCCATATGACTGATACCAGGAATGTCTGAAATCTCCTTAGAAGGATATTTTGGCCCTGAGAAGGGCCGAGTTTGGTGTTTACTAGTGTGGTCGATTTAGCTTATGCACGCTCTCCACGGATACGGCGAGCAAGCTGAATGTCCTTTGGCATGATGGTGACACGCTTGGCGTGGATGGCACAGAGGTTAGTGTCCTCGAAGAGACCGACCAGGTAAGCCTCGGATGCCTCCTGTAAAGCCATGACGGCAGACGACTGGAAGCGAAGATCGGTCTTGAAGTCCTGGGCAATCTCACGCACCAGACGCTGGAAGGGAAGCTTCCTGATGAGCAACTCGGTGCTCTTCTGGTAACGACGGATCTCACGCAGGGCGACCGTTCCGGGCCTGTAACGGTGAGGCTTCTTCACGCCCCCTGTGGCAGGAGCAGACTTGCGTGCTGCCTTGGTGGCCAGCTGCTTACGAGGAGCCTTGCCTCCCGTGGACTTGCGAGCAGTCTGCTTGGTGCGAGCCATGGTGAACAACTGTGGCTTGTGATGGCCCCAGCCTCAAAATTTTTGGCTATATACGCCGTCTCGAGGCGCCCGCTCGAGCGCCATTGGCTGCTCAACTCGCCTACGTCACCCTGTTGCCCCTCCCCCTCCTTCCTCTTGCTGCAGCCAACAGGCGGCTCTCCCCCAATCACTATTATCGCTGACTTTGCTCATTTTTTTGGCTTTTGTGCCAAAGTCATTTCACAGGGACGTGAAACAGACGAGTAGGCAACGGCAGTTTTGAAAGCGTTGTGAGAAAGCCGCGTCTCTACTCGACCACAAGCATAAAGTAAGGGCAGGCAGGAGTTGCAATGCTACTAGTACGTCCGCTTGAGGGGATATAGTCGGGAAAGCGAATTTTTGTCTTCACAGAGTACTTTGCTTTAGGAGGTCAGACCCCACCCTGATCCGGTGCATTATACCGGTAAGAGACGGGAGACCTCTTAAAGAAAGTGCAACCCTCTAGTTCAGGCTCTCCTGCACCCAGCACTGCCGGGTGGATAAATATAGGGCAGCAACGATTAGAGCCTCCTGAACATGCTGTTCAGAGTGAAGGTGCGGTTCCGAGGAACCGACACCACATACAGCAAGATCGAGATAATGAATCTACTATCATCAACCTCTGGGGTAGCACCCATCGACGTCGTTATGGACGTGAATGGGCCCCAAATTCTTTTCAGTAGTGCAGCAGCACTAGAAAGCCTATTCACCACGACAACGACCACTGCACTCGAAGAACAGGGCCTAACACTCGTGCCTCCCTACCAGTTCCTGGCAGTAAGGACTATATTCATTCACAGAGTGAGTGACATCATCGCTGAACGACCAGCTTCTGAGATTGTGAAGAGCATAAACACCCAAAACAGATCCCTCACGGCCATATCGGCCCACCTCATTCAGCAGGATGTAAACAGAAAGCCAACCCTCAAGGTCACCCTCAAGACTCCGGCAGAGGCTACTCTCGCGGCCGACAACGGCCTCAGATGCTGTGGAGTGGCCTGCACACCCCACCAGATCTCCAGGCAGCGATATTTCCACCTGCGTCAGTGCTTTCGGTGTTATCAATACACCCACTATTCACAAAAGTGCCCAAATCCGAAGCAGAAATGCAGCATCTGTGCTGGGGAACATCATCACAAGACCTGCACAGCTGCCACCAAACGTTGTCTACTCTGCGACGGTGACCACACAGCCGTCTCTCAAGAATGCCCCAAGCGACAAGAGGAAATCAAGCAAATGACAGAAGCCAGACCAAGAAACTCTACTCCAAAAACGAAGGAATTTAACATTCAAGAACATGCCTTCCCAGCTCTCCCGACGGGTGGCGCCGCGAGCGGCGAGCAACCCAACTACTGGACCAGCAACTCCCGAGCCAGCCAATCACAGCATCAGACGACACCTCTGCACCAATCCTCACTCACACCGCCTCCAGCCACCTCTGACAGCACTGTAGCAGCTTTGATACACTTCGCTACTGAACTCTCAGGAGGTGATCTCAGACAACGGTACAGAATACTAAATGAACTATACAAGGCAAACAATCTTCCCACGTTCGTAATTCCAGAGGCCATGTTTACTGCTGGCTCCTCTCCACCAGAGCCCGACCCCGTTCCAGAGACGCCTTCCAGAGACGCCTGTCAACCTGGACCATACAACTCCAGATACACCAGCAACTCCAGATACACCAGCAACTACAACTGATACCGTGGCTTCTGATACCACGTCTTCTGATGACGACTCGAACGCCTATGTTGAAATTGAAACAGAAACATCACCCCCAGCACCAGAGACCACTGCAGCACACTCACCACACTCATTACCAGTGCAATCTCCAATACTCGACCAACTTTACGAGGAATGTGATAAGCAGATTTATGGATCTCCTGAATTCAGGCGCCTCACCAGTAAAATCTACAATGTGAAGTTTGCAGAAAACATACTGAACAACCCAAACCAACCATATTGGAATGTAGCGAATGAAGAAATCTTCGAACATTGCGATGAAGCAACATTGTGTAAGGATCTCTTCCCACCTGACTACCCCCAGTACAAGGAACATCAAATGATTACTAGAAGTAAGAAAAAATAGAAGATCTAAGAAGAAACCAACTGAGAGCAGCCGCTCTCTTCCCCCTCTTTAGGGGGATGGGGACCTAATTTTGCTTGTTTTGAGATGGTGGTACCCGACGTAGACACACTCCACACACCAAGAAGAAAGAAAACCTCCACTGCCGCCTTCCAGACCCGTCTCCCAGCCTAGCCAGATATGGATTGATACAGCATCTACACTTTGACAAGCAGCTGGGTCTAGCCCTGGCACTTTTTCTTCAACTTCAGCATTTCCTCTCACCGACTTCTCTTCAGCTGTCCCCACTTCAAGGCTCGCCCCAATGGGCATCTTCTCCTGTATCATTCAGATTCAGATTCAGATTTTGTCTTATTCACACAACTTCAACACCATGACTGGACGCGGCAAGGGAGGCAAGGGACTCGGAAAGGGTGGCGCCAAGCGTCATCGTAAGGTGCTACGTGACAACATCCAGGGCATCACCAAGCCCGCTATTCGTCGCTTAGCTCGTCGTGGCGGTGTCAAGCGTATATCGGGTCTCATCTACGAAGAGACCCGTGGCGTCCTGAAGGTGTTCCTCGAGAACGTCATCCGTGATGCTGTAACCTACACAGAACACGCCAAGAGGAAGACCGTCACTGCCATGGACGTCGTGTACGCTCTGAAGCGCCAGGGTCGCACCCTCTACGGATTTGGCGGATAAGAGCTTGGCCAATCCATCGATTCCACTCACCACCACCTCAAAACGGGACCTAATTAGGTCCCCATACTTTTTTTTACTGAAGGGCTTAATAGACGATAACATAAATTGTTTTGATATCGGTTAGCACATTGGGTCTTATGAAATCTATTTATCCTCACATGATTAAAGGGACTCTGACTGTGGAGTGGGTTGACAGTGGGGGGGGGGGGTGTTACGTTGTATATTAGCAGAGCAGGATCATGGGGGGGGGGGGGAAGACTTTCCCAACTCTTCCTTTTTACATGAGTGAGCTACCCGTTTTATTAATTTCATCTTTCTCAGAACTGTTATGACAGTATCCAAATGATGGTAAATGAAAAGGGAGGACACAAATATCTACCCATAATTCAAGACTGGCAATCGATATGCATGTTTGAGTGCGAATCTTTTTCTCTCTCAACTTATGTATATGTTTATGTCATACCTAATAGTGAGAACCACACCATTCGGACAAGTGTGCAAGGCCCAATTTTCCTAACAAGCACAGTTAATTTCGTTATTTTCAAACATTTCTTTTCAAATTGGTTTATCCAATTAACAGTATTATATTAAGATCATGAATTGCCGAGTTGGTTAGGTTAGGTTAGCTTGGCTTAGGCTAGCATAGGTTAGGTTAGGTTAGGTTAGGTTTGATTAAATTTCTATGTTATATTTAACGAAAATTAAAAACAATTGCAGTCATTTGGCTTGTTAGTCAACTTGCCTCAAATAGGGGCAAGTTGACTAACAAGACTATTTTGTTTTGTATACATGCATAATATATATATATATATATATATATATATATATATATATATATATATATATATATATATATATATATATATATATATATATATCTTCAAGTCTCCGAAGAAATATAGAAGCATCAAGAGGAAGTGTTGATGCTATGGGCCAATAGGCGTTCTGCAGTTACTTCCATTCTTATGTTTTTATTCCCATTGGTTCGTGCTTTATCTTGTGTAAATGTCAATACCTCACCCAAAACTTTGGTACCATATCAACCATACCCATATATATATATATATATATATATATATATATATATATATATATATATATATATATATATATATATATATATATATCCCGAAGGTAATGATTTATTTGTCTAAAAAATTAAACTCTTTTTGGAATCATATGAGGCCCCTCCAATGAGGGAGGAGGCCTGGATATTTGTTGTCATGTTTATTCATGCTGCTTGCATGTCGTCGTTTATTTTGCCTTTGTTTTCTTGACAGCTTTCTTTGCCTTGGGTGGTTTGGGAGACTTTGAAGCTTTCTTTATTTTGGGCTTTTTGTTCACAACAGCAAGCTGCTGCTGCTGCTGCTGCTCTTCTTTTTCAAGGCTGTAGGTGGTTTGTTGGTTGTGGCGGCTTTCTTGGGAGTTACCACGGCCTTCTTTGCTGCTGTAGATGGTTTCTTGGTTGTGGTGGCTTTCTTGGGAGTTACAACGGCCCTCTTCTCTGCTACGGCCAACTTGAATGATCCGCTAGCTCCACTTCCCTTTGTCTGAAGAAGAATGCCGTCAGCCACTGCTTTCCTGAGAAATCTTCGGATGTAAATGGCGATCTTGGCAGCCTCGACTTTGTTGTTGGCAACAACGTGCTTCTTGATTGCTTGTAGAGACGAGCCCTTACGGTCTTTGAGTGCTCCGACCGCGGCTAGAACCATTTCACTAGTTTTCGGGTGAGCAACCTGGACACGAGGTTTCCTGGTGGCCACCGCGCAGCAGCAGCAGCAGCCTTCTTGGTAGGCTTTGCTTCTACCATGATGATGAATCAACCAAGGTGATGAGAGACGCTCAGACAGACAGTCACGGGGGAATGATGCTGCCGCAGCTTCAGCCGAACCTATTTATGTGCCGGCACGGTACAGAAGCTGCAACCTGGCAACTCGTCCACCAATCACGACGGTTGGTTTTACGGCTCCGAAACCTGGATCCCATATCTTCTCTAAAATACAAGCATTTGTTCGTGTTCTTTGTAAAAGTATCATAAAGCAGGACAGATGAGACAAATGTCATAAAAACTGAAGAGCAGATGAGCACACACATGTATGTATTACAAAAGAAAATCCACAAATTCATTAGAAATTGGCAGGCAGGGTAGGGGAGGCTGAGGCAGTAGGTAGACGTAAAATGTCTGTAAATGGCGAAAGAACATAAAGCCAAGACTGAATAAACGATGTTAAATATCCATGCCAAGGAGACAAAAATATGTTAGGATACAATTTCCATTAAGACACAATTAGCAGGTCCGTATCCTCCCATGACTAAAAGAGTTGGTTATTAGGCACAATGTGTAGGCAGTCTCATGCCAACGGCCATACCACGTTGAGAACACCGCTTCTCGTCCGATCAGCGAAGTTAAGCAACGTTGGGTTTGGTTAGTACTTGGATGGGTGACCGCCTGGGAACACCAAATGCTGTTGGCAATAATGTTTTTTCTTTTGTCTGTTTGTTTTTGTTTGAATGGCGGCTCCACGGGGGGAAATTCACGGAGTTGTGTGGTAAGCTGGCCTGGTAAAATGAATTAATATGTATGTCGTGTTTAAAAACAAACTGGCTTAATATAGATAGTGTGTGAGGCTTTATACAAAAAGAAACAAACAAAACAAAACAAAACATGTTGTATATATCTTAATCCGGGTTTGAAGTAGCAACTCCAAGAATATCACTTACACACTTAATTACCACTGGACCACTGCAGGACACTTGATGCTGAGGTATCAATTTAATGACGTAAATGCCATTTCCACAAATAAATGATAATTTAAAAGTATTTGTATGTACAAATCTTTTCTGTTTAAAAGGCTACAATATCAGTTACTGATATAATTTGTGTTAATGTTTCTATACCCACAGCTGTGAAGGCATATTTTTGCTTATATGTAAGGGGTGGAGAAGGAATCCACAGACCACCATTCACCCCCCCCCCAAGCATATTCCCCCCCCCCCCCTCCCTCCCTCCCTCCCACCAACCACCACCACCAACCACTACCACCAATCACCACCACCACCACCACCACCAACCACCGCCACCAATCACCACCAACCACCACCACCACCACCACCACTACCACCACCACACCTAACCGAAAACCCCCTAACACATCAACCCTCCCCCAATCAACAGGCGAAATAATAACCCTCAAATGCCTGCCTGCCAATACTAACGGCCTTCTCAGAAAGAAAATCTCTTTGTATCTGTATTACTTGGTGAAATGTATGATTCTAACAATGAAAATAGATTTGTATGTCGGTTGTATGAGCATAATGACCAATATGCACATGATATGAATGAATTAAATAGTGTAGTTTTGAGTAATTAGGTTGTAGACACATTAAGCGGATATGATATTTGACGCGTCCAGAACTGGTGATTTTTTGGTTTAGTTTGAAATGCACCACCACCACCATTGCTTCCCCAAAGCCTAAAGGACTGGTACAAGGAGTCAATATGTATGTCATCTATAAAACAAAAGAATGAACAAAACACACACACACACACACACACACACACACACATAATAGTATTAGGAAGATTGTATGGCAAAAAAAAAAGAAAAAAAAAAAAACGGTATCATTCTCATTGCATTTGAACTCGCGACTTCCGAAACACCAGCCCCCACACTTTACCACCCAGCCACCGTAGAGTTGGTATAAATGTGCAACTTTAGTTATAAAAGTAAAGTTCTCACATTGTATTGGTAATTTAAAGGATTTTTTTTTTTGTGCATGTACAAATCTTATTGTCCGTTCTATGAAAAGGCTACCATATTTATGAAGAGGGTTTTGTGTTAATGATTCTATTCAGAAAGTAAGGCACATGATGATTTGTCATTGAATTCCTCGGGGGGGGGGGGGGGGAGATAGAAGTACTTGTAACTTCTTCCACCAACATTTCTCTCTCTCTCTCTCTCTTTCTCTCTCACAAATCCAGAAGGGCAACCCCCCCCCCCCCCCCCCAACCACCACCTAATGGAACAGTTGAAATAACCCGCAACTGCCAGTCAATACCAACGGCCCTCTCACAAAGTTTTTTTTTTTATATACGAATGAGACAATAAAATGTACGATTGTAATGAGGACACTAAATTAACGTATTGTTTGTTTGAGCATCATGAACAACATTGCATGTTAAATGCATGATGTAAATTATGTATTTTTTGAATGATTGAATTGTAGGCACATTAAGCGCATTCGATATTTGATATATCCAGAAAAGGTGATTTCTGTTCAGTTTTAAAATGCATCACCGTTAACGCCAAAGGACTGGTAAAACGACGACTCGATGTTTGTCATTTTTAAAATAAACACTAAAACAAGGCCCTTAACATATATAATGTTTGAATATAAATTGAATGCATATAAATACAAAGTGGGAGTGGCTGGTTGTCTGGCTGCCTGCCTGCCTGCCTGCCTGCCTGCCTGCCTGCCTGCCTGCCTGCCTGCCTGCCTGCCTGCCTGCCTGCCTGCCTGCTGCTGCCTGCCTGCCTGTCCTTGCCTTGCCTTGCCTTGCCTTGCCTGTCCTTTCCTGTCCTTTCCTTGCCCTGCCCTGCCCTGCCCTGCCCTGCCCTGCATTGGCTGCAGCTGGCTGGCTGGCTGCTGGCTGGCTGGCTGGCTGGCTGGCTGGCTGGCTGGCTGTAAATCAACTCTTAACAACACCACACCACACCACACCATCACTCATCACCCATCACCCACCACCGGCCCCAGTCTCCCAGCCTTTCTTATATACCCGAGCAGGCCCTTTAAATTATTTGAATTGTTGCACTGCGGCCAATGGCATGATCGCTGCTGCTGCTGCTGCTCAAACATATTCTGGTTCACAAGTATAATATATATATATATATACATATATATATATATATATATATATATATATATATATATATATATATATATATATATATATATATATATATATATGAAGCACATCAAAACCTTCATCATTTATTAATTCATTACGTCCAGTGAAGAGCTGCTTTTGTTAATTTGTATGATTAAAAAATTGATAGAAAATGAGTTCCTCACTTAAAATAAAATATAAAATATATATTGGATGTGTGTGATTGGTTAATATTCCAAGTGATGCTGAATATCCCCTATAATTTTGTTTTGTTTGCTTGTTTGTTTGTTATGTACACATTCCAAATGAAATCGAGATAAATGTTATTATTATTAATGTATAAAATTTGATTGTCTACTTGAATCTCTCTCTTAAAGAGTATGTGGCTCCGGATGGAGCCTGGTTATGGTATTATTTGTCGTGGTGGCAGAAGTGTTTACTTCTTCTCTGTCTTCTTTGGCAAAAGAACTGCCTGAATGTTGGGAAGAACACCTCCCTGTGCAATGGTTACGCCAGACAGAAGCTTGTTGAGTTCTTCGTCGTTGCGGATGGCCAACTGCAAGTGACGTGGGATGATACGAGTCTTCTTGTTGTCACGTGCGGCGTTACCGGCGAGCTCCAGAACTTCGGCAGCGAGGTATTCCATGACGGCTGCCAGGTAGACAGGAGCGCCAGCACCGACGCGTTCGGCGTAGTTGCCCTTGCGCAGCAGACGGTGAATTCTGCCCACGGGGAACTGAAGTCCGGCCCTGCTGGAGCGGGACTTTGACTTGCCCTTCACTTTGCCTCCCTTGCCGCGTCCTGACATTGCTGGTGCAGTTGTGGGTTTGTGGTGTTTTATGCGCGCCGCAGAAGCGAGCTTCATGTTATATACCCCGCTCAGGATCAAGGGAGCCCGCCACTGACCAATCACCGCGCTCCGCCACGCGACCCGCTCTGAGCTGAGTCGCGAGCGGGATATAAAAGGAAAGCTCGACTCGCGCCAAAATTATTATTCTATCGTCAGTCACAACGCCGGCACGAGCATCATCATCATGCCACCCAAGGCATCTGGAAAGGCTGCCAAGAAGGCCGGAAAGGCCCAGAAGGCCATTGCCAAGGGCGATAAGAAAAAGAAGCGCAGGAGGAAGGAGAGCTACAGCATCTACATCTACAAAGTACTGAAGCAAGTCCACCCCGACACCGGTATCTCTTCCAAAGCCATGTCGATCATGAACTCGTTCGTGAACGACATCTTCGAGCGCATCGCCGCCGAGGCTTCTCGCCTGGCCCACTACAACAAGCGTTCCACCATTACCAGTCGGGAGATCCAGACGGCTGTAAGGCTCCTGTTGCCCGGAGAACTGGCCAAGCACGCCGTCTCTGAGGGCACTAAGGCCGTCACCAAGTACACCTCCTCCAAGTAAATGGCTGGCTGACTGACTGCCTGCAGGTGGTGGCTTGGCCTCAAACCAACCAACAAACTCGGCTCCATTGGAGCCACACTTTAATTTCTAAAGAGATTGTGAGTGTTAGACACCATGACTATTATAACAAAAACCTCTGTCACTGAAAGCAAATAACTATAGAATGAGAATATTTATGAAACTGTCTGTGTGTGTGTTTCTCTCTCTCTCTCTCTCTCTCTCTCTCTCTCTCTCTCTCTCTCTCTCTCTCTCTCTCTCTCTCTCTCTCTCTCTCTCTCTCTCTCTCTCCTCTCCCTCCCTCCCTCCCTCCACACCTATAAGCACTCGGTCTCTTTTTCTAGAGATTAGAGATTCATTATTATGTTCGACGTTAGGATAACTATGCAGTCAGTCCGTCCTCTTAAGGTTTGAAAATGTCAAGAAAATAGTTAATTTAAAATGTCGTCTCCTAACTTAACAGATTAAGCCAGAGGACCGAAAACAGAATAAAACGGGACAGGACAGTACGTCACTTATACAAGTTGCTTCGATTTCTAGTACAGTATGACAATTTTTTTTTTTTTTGGGGGGGGGGGGTGGGGGGGGTTGGGGGGGGGGAGGGGTGCACCTTTGTGGTACATAAGAGCAAAAAGCGCCGTTTTGTTTGTAAGAGGACAGGTTGTACTACAAATGACTTGAATTATTGATATCACGTGTACAGTGTATGTATGACACCTAAATTAGTGTATTTATTTATGATATGTGTAGATGAAGGTTAATCCATATGACTGATACCAGGAATGTCTGAAATCTCCTTAGAAGGATATTTTGGCCCTGAGAAGGGCCGAGTTTGGTGTTTACTAGTGTGGTCGATTTAGCTTATGCACGCTCTCCACGGATACGGCGAGCAAGCTGAATGTCCTTTGGCATGATGGTGACACGCTTGGCGTGGATGGCACAGAGGTTAGTGTCCTCGAAGAGACCGACCAGGTAAGCCTCGGATGCCTCCTGTAAAGCCATGACGGCAGACGACTGGAAGCGAAGATCGGTCTTGAAGTCCTGGGCAATCTCACGCACCAGACGCTGGAAGGGAAGCTTCCTGATGAGCAACTCGGTGCTCTTCTGGTAACGACGGATCTCACGCAGGGCGACCGTTCCGGGCCTGTAACGGTGAGGCTTCTTCACGCCCCCTGTGGCAGGAGCAGACTTGCGTGCTGCCTTGGTGGCCAGCTGCTTACGAGGAGCCTTGCCTCCCGTGGACTTGCGAGCAGTCTGCTTGGTGCGAGCCATGGTGAACAACTGTGGCTTGTGATGGCCCCAGCCTCAAAATTTTTGGCTATATACGCCGTCTCGAGGCGCCCGCTCGAGCGCCATTGGCTGCTCAACTCGCCTACGTCACCCTGTTGCCCCTCCCCCTCCTTCCTCTTGCTGCAGCCAACAGGCGGCTCTCCCCCAATCACTATTATCGCTGACTTTGCTCATTTTTTTGGCTTTTGTGCCAAAGTCATTTCACAGGGACGTGAAACAGACGAGTAGGCAACTGCAGTTTTGAAAGCGTTGTAAGAAAGCCGCGTCTCTACTCGACCACAAGCATAAAGTAAGGGCAGGCAGGAGTTGCAATGCTACTAGTACGTCCGCTTGAGGGGATATAGTCGGGAAATCGGATTTTTTTCACATCAAACCAATCAGCATCGTTGCAGGAGTAGCATCTCTCGCTCGCAGTGTGACTTAGGCGGCCCTCTGCTTGAGCGCTACGCACGCCACTCTCCCAACGTCTGATACCTCTTTGAGTGCGTGAGTGGATGGATCGATCAGCTCGCCAGCCATAAAGCAAGCCAGCATCGTCTCGCTGTCCTACAGCAGCTGTATTCTCCAGCCTTGACGAGCACTTCGGTGCAGCCAAAAACCAGTTCCAGCCAGCCAGTAGTATTGGAGCAGAACCAGGCGCTTCCCAGCCAGCATCTAGACCAGGCAGTGACATCTTCCTCGTGGCATCTTCTGTGTGTTGTCCAATGTGCTTGTGTCAGGTCTGACTGCATTTAGGTGAACAGCCCCACTTCGAGCCAGAACAGGCCCAGGTGAGAAGACGGAAGTTCACCTTTTGCAGTTGAGTCATGGCATAGGTACATTCTTTTTCTCCTCTTCTAAAATTCTTCCGTTTCTGACACTGCCGAGCCAGTTGTGGAATCTCGTGATCGTGCGAGCCCACCATAACTGGGGGTTGCAACCTTCCTGAACACGGTGTTTGTTCGTGGTGAGACCCTTAGGCCAGGTCTTAGACCTGGCCTACACACTGACCCCCACTGAGCTTATTGAGTCACAGTGATTGGCACAAGACACGGGACTGTCAGTAGATAGTGAGTCACAATGGCTCACTGTCTACGGATGACCTACACTGGAAACACACCCATAGACACAATTGACTGCATCACTACCTTCTTCAATGCCACTGGCACACCTGCCACTAACCACATCAAACATGCCAACACAAACACCATAAAATTTCTCATTGCCTCAGAAGACGACCTTTTTGCCTGTTTCAGGGAACCTGCTCTAAGTAAACTCACACAAGCCTCACTGACTCCTGTCCTCACTATCGAACAGAAAACCAAATGCTCTGTACTTGTAAGAAATGTTGACAGCTCTGTCCTTTCAGCACCTAACAATATCAATCTCTCTCAAGACATCTCACGCAGGAATGCTATTACTGTGATGGAGATATACCCAGTGCCCAATACAAAAAACCTCAAGATCCAATGCTCCTCCCCCACTGAAGCTCAAAAACTCTTACATCATGGGATTAAAATCCTCAACACCAGTACTCCTCCCTATCTCATTAGTCCTGTTGACTATCTTCCTTTGCTACAGTGTTTTAAATGCTACAAGTATAATCACGAAACACGAAGGTGTAAAAGCACACAAATTTGCTCAAAATGCTCTGCTGAAGGCCATTTCTATACTCAGTGCTCTGCCCCTATCCTAAAATGCACCAATTGCCAAGGTGATCACTCAGCAGTTGACAAATCTTGCCCTTTGAGGAAGCAAACCCTCAAAAATCTTCGTACTAACCACCCCCACACTCATGCTTACCCTCATTCTTCTTCTTCAACTTCCCAACATCCATCTCACCACCAAACAGCATCAGCCACCTCCATGTCCTATGCCAGTGTCCTTAACGCCTCACCTCACCTGCAACATCACCACTCTAATACAGCACAACAAACTCAGTCCTCTCAACCTTTCTTCCCTCACCCACCACCTCCACCCTACTCTCCTCTCCAGAACATGACATATGAGCGAGTCACAGCCTGTGTCCAAGCAGCTTATTTGCAAGCAAAGGACGATGGCCGCGAATTCGCTGACTACCTTCCCATCTTCCTCACTCATAATGGCCTTCCTAGTGTTTCTATACCTCCTCCACATCTCTTGCGCTCTGTTCCTTTCTCCCCCACGGTGCATACACCGACACAGCATCTACACACAATGTCTTCTACAGTCCCTCACTCCTCCAACAATGCTTCTATGACCGACACAGAAAACGGAACCTCAGCCACTGTTGACCAGAGCAGACTAGCCCAATCTCTTCCTAATGTGTCTCCTCCTCATTCTGATGCTACCTCTCCACCCACTGACCCAGCCACTCCCCCTACTGACCTTGCCCCTAATCCTAATACCTCTTCCTCTCATCCCACTGCCGTCTCCTCCCCCCTCACTGCTTCCATTCCTGATGCTCCTTCCACTTCCACCAGCACTTCTGGAAAAAACACCATTCTGACACATGACAATCCCTCTGAAATCAGCAACAAGAACTTCATTGTAAAACACCGGTCCGTCCCTACCAATTTCACCAAGAACCTTCCTCTTACAGCCTTCAGTATGCATGCCAATGACCAAACCACCCCATATACTAGAGCTGCTCCCGCTTCTGCTCGAACCCAAAATAGCTCAAAACCTAACTCTTCACATTCATAAAGATCATCCAATTTAATGTGCGGTCATATTTCTCCATCAGACACATGCTGTCAGATTTTATTGAGATCGAGAGACCTGATGTGCTACTATTAAATAGCACATACATTACGAACTCACATAAAATCAAACATCATGGCTACTCCTCTTACCAATCACCAGATGAAGCTCATGAAGGAGTTGCAATACTCATCCGTTCTTCATACAAACACGAACTCTTACACACTCATTGGTTTCACAAACATTTCCTAGCCATTAAAGTTCACACACAGATGGGCCCTCTCATCATCTGCACAACCTATACCCGTCCTAACACCGGCATTCCCATGCAAGATTTCATAACTCTCTTCAACCACACTCACTTGCCTGTTTTTCTGCTGGCAGACCTCAATGCACAACATCCCACATTCCACCACAATACCACAAATCAGCATGGCAGACAGCTTCATCAAATATACACCCAAAAACATTTATTCTTTCTTGGACCTGATTTCCCCACTTTTTACAATCATTTTGGTTCTGGCAGGCCTGATCTCATATTCACCAACAGACATGGCAGCAACTTGCAACACTTTATTTCACCAGGGCCCATTACGGGCTCTGATCATATTCCCTTAATTATCACAGTCTCCACAAATCCTATTCTCATCCCCAGTACTCCTCAATTCTCATATCATAGAGCAAACTGGGACATGTTCAAACAACACATTGATGACACTGATCTCACTTATGAATACAATGACAAACATCACACTGACATCGACACACAAGCACGCAACATACAAGACACCATCATTCATGCAGCAAACATATCTATTCCTAAAACAACACACAAACCACATTTCACTTTCATCCCCTCCATTCGCTCAAAACGCCTCTTAGCTTGTTATCACACTAGATTCTTACAAAACATACATCGTCATGGACAAATACTATGGGACCTAACAGCACTAAAAAACCACATCCTTAACAGCCTGGATGAAGATCACACAAAACATTGGAAACACCTCATAGAACAAGCAGAACAATACAGAAAACTGACACCTCAAGAGTTCTGGAGGCGGATTAAACGATTACAAGGATCAACTCACACACCGTTTAAATACCTTCTTCATAATAACAACAAAATCACTGATCCTGATGCAGTACTCAACATTTTTAAACACCACTGGGAACAAATCTTTCACCCACATCCTCCTGAACCAGTTGCACGCCCCAACATTGACAGAGTCGAAGACTGGATACACCAAAATAGACAAGCAACTACACCAGACGACCTCATCCACCTTGACAATCTCAATTCAAACACTGAACTACAGACTCCCCTAACTCTAGCTGATGTCAAGACAGCTCTCATGGGCACTCGTCGTAGAGCCCCTGGTGCGTCTGGCATTGGACATATCCTTCTTAGACAACTCCCTGCTTCTATCATTAATGCTATCACTAACCTATTCAACGCCTCCCTTGCTTCTGGATACTTCCCTCTCAACTTTAAGTCTGCCACAGCCATTCTTATTCCAAAACCTGGAAAACCTCACACTGACCCAAAGAACTACAGACCCATCAGTCTTCTAGAGACACTTGGCAAAGTCTTTGAAAGGCTGATCAACCAGAGACTTAGAACCCACCTAGAAGACAATGACTTACTCTCTAACAAACAGTTTGGATTTCGGCCTCACCGGTCCACTCACGACGCCTTAAACATCATGACCAACTACCTCAGTATCAATAAACGCCAAAGATTCAAGACTGCACTCATCACTAAGGACGTTGAAAAAGCCTTTGACACTGTTTGGCATGACGGTCTAAAATTCAAACTATGCAACAACTTTAATCTTCCCCTTATCACCACCAAACTTCTTTCTAACTACTTAGATAATAGGACAATGAGAATTAAGTTCCTCCGACAACACTCTGACTACTTCAACTTACATGCCGGTGTTCCCCAAGGTTCTGTTCTTGCCCCAACACTCTACATCCTATACATCAACGACATTCCTGACCCTTCTCATCACACTTCATTAACCATATGCTACGCCGATGATGTCTCTCACCTTGTCACCAGCACCAGACTTGATACACTAACGAACAGAGCACAAAGAGAACTTGATATTGTCACTGAATGGGAGTACAAATGGCGTATAAAAACCAATTCCAGTAAATCCAAAATTACATACTTTTTCTGCAAAAGTAACATTCGCCCTATTCCTCTTAAACTCTATTCATACACTCCAAATCCTACTTATATCTCTGTGTCTCCCTCCTCCACAGTCCTTGGACTCACATTTGATCGACAACTACTCTTTCACACACACATTACACAGAAACATGCAATAGCTCTTCAAGCTATGAATAAACTGAACAGACTCAGATATGCAAAACCGGACACAAAAATGCACCTTTACAAAGCACTAATTAGACCTCTCCTAACATATGCTCCACTAGCTCTCTCTCTATCTTCACGTACTAACATACTAAAGCTTCAAAGAATACAGAATAGAGCATTAAGATGGGTACTCAACACCCGATGGCAAGAGTTTATTACCAATCAAAGTCTCCATGAAAGTACGAACATTCCTGCCCTAAATGTATACTGGAAAACTTTATCAGACAGACAAATTGATAGACTACTCACTTTTCATGAACAACATATTGATTTTCTCCTACACACTCTCAGACGACCACAACACACTCATGACCTCTTCTCTACCATCCATGATCCTCCTCCTATCTCTATATTTCGATAAACTTTAGATCTATACACCCAGCATCCACCATCATACATTCAGCTCTCAACAACCAGCACAAACCATCCGTAAAAGTTCAGCCCTGACGCTCTTGAGCCAATCACTGTGATGTTGTGAGTTTTGTGATGTCCCTGCTGTTTGTCGTTGAAAGCACCCGAATGAGTCCCTGCCTCGAACGCCGCATCCAAATGACACGCAGCTGGGTTTAGCCCTGGCACTTTTTCTCCTACAAATCTTCTTCCTCTCACCCCCTTATCTTCTTCTGTCCCCACTTCAATGCTCGCCCCAAGGGCATCTTCTCCTGTATTATTCGGATTCGGATTCGGATTATTCACACAACTTCAACACCATGACTGGACGCGGCAAGGGAGGCAAGGGACTCGGAAAGGGTGGCGCCAAGCGTCATCGTAAGGTGCTACGTGACAACATCCAGGGCATCACCAAGCCCGCTATTCGTCGCTTAGCTCGTCGTGGCGGTGTCAAGCGTATATCGGGTCTCATCTACGAAGAGACCCGTGGCGTCCTGAAGGTGTTCCTCGAGAACGTCATCCGTGATGCTGTAACCTACACAGAACACGCCAAGAGGAAGACCGTCACTGCCATGGACGTCGTGTACGCTCTGAAGCGCCAGGGTCGCACCCTCTACGGATTTGGCGGATAAGAGCTTGGCCAATCCATCGATTCCACTCACCACCACCTCAAAACGGGACCTAATTAGGTCCCCATACTTTTTTTTACTGAAGGGCTTAATAGACGATAACATAAATTGTTTTGATATCGGTTAGCACATTGGGTCTTATGAAATCTATTTATCCTCACATGATTAAAGGGACTCTGACTGTGGAGTGGGTTGACAGTGGGGGGGGGGGGGTGTTACGTTGTATATTAGCAGAGCAGGATCATGGGGGGGGGGGGGAAGACTTTCCCAACTCTTCCTTTTTACATGAGTGAGCTACCCGTTTTATTAATTTCATCTTTCTCAGAACTGTTATGACAGTATCCAAATGATGGTAAATGAAAAGGGAGGACACAAATATCTACCCATAATTCAAGACTGGCAATCGATATGCATGTTTGAGTGCGAATCTTTTTCTCTCTCAACTTATGTATATGTTTATGTCATACCTAATAGTGAGAACCACACCATTCGGACAAGTGTGCAAGGCCCAATTTTCCTAACAAGCACAGTTAATTTCGTTATTTTCAAACATTTCTTTTCAAATTGGTTTATCCAATTAACAGTATTATATTAAGATCATGAATTGCCGAGTTGGTTAGGTTAGGTTAGCTTGGCTTAGGCTAGCATAGGTTAGGTTAGGTTAGGTTAGGTTTGATTAAATTTCTATGTTATATTTAACGAAAATTAAAAACAATTGCAGTCATTTGGCTTGTTAGTCAACTTGCCTCAAATAGGGGCAAGTTGACTAACAAGACTATTTTGTTTTGTATACATGCATAATTATAAATATATATATATATATATATATATATATATATATATATATATATATATATATATATATATATATATATATATATATATATATATATATATATCTTCAAGTCTCCGAAGAAATATAGAAGCATCAAGAGGAAGTGTTGATGCTATGGGCCAATAGGCGTTCTGCAGTTACTTCCATTCTTATGTTTTTATTCCCATTGGTTCGTGCTTTATCTTGTGTAAATGTCAATACCTCACCCAAAACTTTGGTACCATATCAACCATACCCATATATATATATATATATATATATATATATATATATATATATATATATATATATATATATATATATATATATATATATATATATATATCCCGAAGGTAATGATTTATTTGTCTAAAAAATTAAACTCTTTTTGGAATCATATGAGGCCCCTCCAATGAGGGAGGAGGCCTGGATATTTGTTGTCATGTTTATTCATGCTGCTTGCATGTCGTCGTTTATTTTGCCTTTGTTTTCTTGACAGCTTTCTTTGCCTTGGGTGGTTTGGGAGACTTTGAAGCTTTCTTTATTTTGGGCTTTTTGTTCACAACAGCAAGCTGCTGCTGCTGCTGCTCTTCTTCTTTTTCAAGGCTGTAGGTGGTTTGTTGGTTGTGGCGGCTTTCTTGGGAGTTACCACGGCCTTCTTTGCTGCTGTAGATGGTTTCTTGGTTGTGGTGGCTTTCTTGGGAGTTACAACGGCCCTCTTCTCTGCTACGGCCAACTTGAATGATCCGCTAGCTCCACTTCCCTTTGTCTGAAGAAGAATGCCGTCAGCCACTGCTTTCCTGAGAAATCTTCGGATGTAAATGGCGATCTTGGCAGCCTCGACTTTGTTGTTGGCAACAACGTGCTTCTTGATTGCTTGTAGAGACGAGCCCTTACGGTCTTTGAGTGCTCCGACCGCGGCTAGAACCATTTCACTAGTTTTCGGGTGAGCAACCTGGACACGAGGTTTCCTGGTGGCCACCGCAGCAGCAGCAGCAGCAGCCTTCTTGGTAGGCTTTGCTTCTACCATGATGATGAATCAACCAAGGTGATGAGAGACGCTCAGACAGACAGTCACGGGGGAATGATGCTGCCGCAGCTTCAGCCGAACCTATTTATGTGCCGGCACGGTACAGAAGCTGCAACCTGGCAACTCGTCCACCAATCACGACGGTTGGTTTTACGGCTCCGAAACCTGGATCCCATATCTTCTCTAAAATACAAGCATTTGTTCGTGTTCTTTGTAAAAGTATCATAAAGCAGGACAGATGAGACAAATGTCATAAAAACTGAAGAGCAGATGAGCACACACATGTATGTATTACAAAAGAAAATCCACAAATTCATTAGAAATTGGCAGGCAGGGCAGGGGAGGCTGAGGCAGTAGGTAGACGTAAAATGTCTGTAAATGGCGAAAGAACATAAA
Source organism: Procambarus virginalis (assembly GCA_020271785.1). NCBI lineage: Eukaryota > Metazoa > Arthropoda > Malacostraca > Decapoda > Cambaridae > Procambarus > Procambarus virginalis. Next base: position 95,652 of record WNGS01168930.1, read on the forward strand.
GCCAAGACTGAATAAACGATGTTAAATATCCATGCCAAGGAAACAAAAATATGTTAGGATACAATTACCATTAAGACACAATTAGCAGGTCCGTATCCTCCCATGACTAAAAGAGTTGGTTATTAGGCACAATGTGTAGGCAGTCTCATGCCAACGGCCATACCACGTTGAGAACACCGCTTCTCGTCCGATCAGCGAAGTTAAGCAACGTTGGGTTTGGTTAGTACTTGGATGGGTGACCGCCTGGGAACACCAAATGCTGTTGGCAATAATGTTTTTTCTTTTGTCTGTTTGTTTTTGTTTGAATGGCGGCTCCACGGGGGGAAATTCACGGAGTTGTGTGGTAAGCTGGCCTGGTAAAATGAATTAATATGTATGTCGTGTTTAAAACAAACTGGCTTAATATAGATAGTGTGTGAGGCTTTATACAAAAAGAAACAAACAAAAAAACAAAACAAAACATGTTGTATATATCTTAATCCGGGTTTGAAGTAGCAACTCCAAGAATATCACTTACACACTTAATTACCACTGGACCACTGCAGAACACTTGATGCTGAGGTATCAATTTAATGACGTAAATGCCATTTCCACAAATAAATGATAATTTAAAAGTATTTGTATGTACAAATCTTTTCTGTTTAAAAGGCTACAATATCAGTTACTGATATAATTTGTGTTAATGTTTCTATACCCACAGCTGTGAAGGCATATTTTTGCTTATATGTAAGGGGTGGAGAAGGAATCCACAGACCACCATTCCCCCCCCCCCCAAGCATATTCCCCCCCCCCCCCTCCCTCCCTCCCTCCCTCCCACCAACCACCACCACCAACCACTACCACCAATCACCACCACCACCACCACCACCAACCACCGCCACCAATCACCACCAACCACCACCACCACCACCACCACCACCACCACCACTACCACCACCACACCTAACCGAAAACCCCCTAACACATCAACCCTCCCCCAATCAACAGGCGAAATAATAACCCTCAAATGCCTGCCTGCCAATACTAACGGCCTTCTCAGAAAGAAAATCTCTTTGTATCTGTATTACTTGGTGAAATGTATGATTCTAACAATGAAAATAGATTTGTATGTCGGTTGTATGAGCATAATGACCAATATGCACATGATATGAATGAATTAAATAGTGTAGTTTTGAGTAATTAGGTTGTAGACACATTAAGCGGATATGATATTTGACGCGTCCAGAACTGGTGATTTTTTGGTTTAGTTTGAAATGCACCACCACCACCATTGCTTCCCCAAAGCCTAAAGGACTGGTACAAGGAGTCAATATGTATGTCATCTATAAAACAAAAGAATGAACAAACACACACACACACACACACACACACACACACACACACACACACACACACACACACACACACACACATAATAGTATTAGGAAGATTGTATGGCAAAAAAAAAAGAAAAAAAAAAAACGGTATCATTCTCATTGCATTTGAACTCGCGACTTCCGAAACACCAGCCCCCACACTTTACCACCCAGCCACCGTAGAGTTGGTATAAATGTGCAACTTTAGTTATAAAAGTAAAGTTCTCACATTGTATTGGTAATTTAAAGGATTTTTTTTTTTGTGCATGTACAAATCTTATTGTCCGTTCTATGAAAAGGCTACCATATTTATGAAGAGGGTTTTGTGTTAATGATTCTATTCAGAAAGTAAGGCACATGATGATTTGTCATTGAATTCCTCGGGGGGGGGGGGGGGGAGATAGAAGTACTTGTAACTTCTTCCACCAACATTTCTCTCTCTCTCTCTCTCTTTCTCTCTCACAAATCCAGAAGGGCAACCCCCCCCCCCCCAACCACCACCTAATGGAACAGTTGAAATAACCCGCAACTGCCAGTCAATACCAACGGCCCTCTCACAAAGTTTTTTTTTTTATATACGAATGAGACAATAAAATGTACGATTGTAATGAGGACACTAAATTAACGTATTGTTTGTTTGAGCATCATGAACAACATTGCATGTTAAATGCATGATGTAAATTATGTATTTTTTGAATGATTGAATTGTAGGCACATTAAGCGCATTCGATATTTGATATATCCAGAAAAGGTGATTTCTGTTCAGTTTTAAAATGCATCACCGTTAACGCCAAAGGACTGGTAAAACGACGACTCGATGTTTGTCATTTTTAAAATAAACACTAAAACAAGGCCGTTAACATATATAATGTTTGAATATAAATTGAATGCATATAAATACAAAGTGGGAGTGGCTGGTTGTCTGGCTGGCTGCCTGCCTGCCTGCCTGCCTGCCTGCCTGCCTGCCTGCCTGCTGCCTGCCTGCCTGCCTGCCTGCCTGCCTTGCCTGCCTGCCTGCCTGGTCCTTGCCTTGCCTTGCCTTGCCTTGCCTGTCCTTTCCTGTCCTTTCCTGCCCTGCCCTGCCCTGCCCTGCCCTGCATTGGCTGCAGCTGGCTGGCTGGCTGGCTGGCTGGCTGGCTGGCTGGCTTAAATCAACTCTTAACATGGGAGTCTCGTCGTGGACGTGGTGGTGAGCAGACGTGTTTTTGGTTCGCTCTGCTACTAGCGTCTGGTGTGGTGGACGTGTTTGTCGTCGCCGGGAGCCGGCGTGTTAACGGATGGCTGGATAACGTCGCGCTGGGGGTGGTATAAGTGCTATCATGGGCTCCTACACACCTCCACTCAAGCGGAAGGAGTCCATAGGGCTCAAGTTTAGTTGTCATGTTGATCCCGACCTTGTATCCACGACGATCTTCGATGTGTTACAGATCAAGACGGAAGAAATATTTGGTTACCAAACACTGCCAGGGAACAGAGTGGTGTTGAAATTTGAAAACAATGTAGCGTTTTCAGAGTTTCTCAAGAAGTATGATGATGAAATTATAAGTTTACCTAATGGGAAAGGATCAGTAGAAGTGATTAATTGAGCAAAACGTTTACATACGTTTCTGTGAGGGATGCGCCATTTGAAATGTTGAATGGAACTATTATACGCATACTGCAACAATATGGGAAAGTGGACAATGTTCGCTTCAATAAGTATACTTATGGACCAGGGAAAGGCGTTTTAATGGAACAAGAACAGTAAAGATGGAACTTCATCGCAATATTCCTTCATCAATGTCAGTAGAAGGTCATTATATTAAATTTATATACAATGGCCAACTGCAAACTTGTTTTAAGTGTGGGCGTACTGGTCACATGGCTGCTGCCTGCCAGGTGGAGGCATCAGAACGGATCAACATTTTTCGTGAACATGACTTTCCGCCATTAATAGAGGACAGTGTCTCAGGAAATGAACCCACTGTTGTACATACTGCAGTGCCAGGTGAGGTAGATGAAGTAACCCACAACTCTGTAAGTGAAACGTCTGTGGGAGTGAATCCCAGTGCGAATGAGGCCGGTGAAGGTAACTTAGATCAGGATGATAAAGGTAATGCAGAAAGGAATGTGCAGACGACACTGCTCAGGACGATTTATCTGCTATCGTTCAACCTGGTGAGGGTGAGGTAAGTCTGGACAATATACATGTGGACGCCCATGACATTGGCGCTGACGCTGCGCTGAGCTGCGATGACGACGGCGGCGCTGACCTTGGTGAGGTGACGATGGAGAAAGTAACTGGTTGTCAACTGGATGTGGAGGATGACTCCATGGAGGATAGTGATGTAGAAATGCCTGTGAAGAGGGCAACTCCACCCTCTTCAGTATGGTCTGATAGAAAGGGTAAGGGTAGTGTGAAGGCTGGTTCTGTAACCAGTCATGTAAAGAAACGTAGGAGAAAATTAACTCGGAGTATTGATCTGGTACGTATGAAGGACTTAGCCGCTAAATTAAAAGTCTCTGAAAAAATTGAGCAGGTTGTTACCGTTGAAGTTCACCGTGACCAAGGCCAGGAAGAGTCACCGACACGTAGCGAGGGCACAGTACAAACAGTGAGTGGGGATCATGGTAATGAGAACAGTGATAAGGCATGGTGGGATCTTGTGGAACATGAACAGAGTCGTGACGCGAGTGCAAATATTAAACTTAGATTTCGGAAAGGGAAAGAAGACACTAAGTTAGTGTCAAGTGAGATTACGATGGATAAAGAGTAATTTTGGTTTCTCTCAAATAACATTCGGGAAGCCTATTAATTTTAATTGTGCTACTTTGAACGTTAATGGGCTCAATTGTAGAAATAAACAGTTGCAGCTGTTATCATTGTTTAAATATCATAAATTGGATGTACTTTTAGTGCAAGAACACAATGTACAAGATGTTAAGAAACTTGATGTGTTGCTTGATTACTTTGAAGTATTAATAAATTCAACGAACTTGTTGAAGGGTGGTACAATGATATTGGTTGCTAAGCGAGCCCACATCAAGGTTCTTAATACTGAAATGGATGATAATGGTAATGTTTTATATGCAAGGATTTCTTTTTTTGACACCATCATTCCTCTGCTTAATGTGTATGCTCCCTCTGGCTCCCGCAGGAAGAAAGAGAGGGAGGAATTGTTCTCTAACGAGTTATTGTATTTTTTTCAGAAATGATACACGTAAAATTATTTTTGGTGGCGACTTTAATTGTGTCACTTCTGTGAGAGATTGTAGCACTCAGACGAATGCATGTGTATCTCCTGCTTTAATTACACTCTTGAAGTGTATTGGTCTCAAGGATGCGAATAGCATTAACGGAGGTGTATATGAATACACATATGTTCGCCAGAATTATGGCTCTAGGCTTGACAGAATATATATGCACTCATTACATGATAAAATTAGTTCTTGCAGTACTGTTCCGGTCAGCTGTTCAGATCACTGTATGGTTGTGGTGAAGCTTGTTATTGACGATCAGGTTAAAGTGGGGACAGGGTCTTGGAAGCTAAATTGCAGTCTGTTGCAGAGTAGAGATGTAATTGATAATTTTCAGGTATTGTGGGAACACCTGGTTGCGAAAAAACATAAGTTCAGATGTATGTTGGAGTGGTGGGACATGTGTAAAGTTGCATGCAAAAGTTTCTTCGTGAAAGTGTCCAAAAGAAAGGCTGCTGAGAAATATGGTCTGTTAACCTTATTCCAACACAGACTAAAACAACTTTATGCAAAGGTCAATATGGGATTAGACAAGTATGAGGAAATTACCATTTTGAAAGACAGAATTAACAAATTGCGGGATGAAATAACTGAAGGAGTCAATGTTCGCCTCCAGATTAATGATAGGATGTATGGTGAAAAACTCTCTCCTTATTTGTTAAGTAAAGTCAAGAATAACAAGGGTACAGCTCTTGTGACTAGTATTAAAGCAGGTGATGGGACGGATATGACAAATACGGATGGGATTGTATGTTATGTTCGAGGTGAATTGGAGAAATTGTACAAAAAAGTGAACGTGGACCAAGGTATGCGGGAGCACTTCCTTGGAAAATGTACACGGGTTTTAAACCAAGATGACAACACGTCATTATTGGAAGATGTAGATAAGCAGGAAGTGTGGAGTGTGGTCAAGAGTTTAAAGAAAGGTAAATCACCTGGCTGTGATGGGTTCCCGGCGGAATTTTATTTCTATCTATGGGATGTCATTGGTAAAGACTTTGTACAAGTGGTGCAGTATAGCATACAGCATAGGAAGCTTAGCATGTCGCAATCTCATGGGATTATTAAGATGATACCTAAAACGGGTGATTTGCATATTCTAACGAACTGGAGGCCACTTTCCTTACTAAACCAGGATTATAAAATAGTATCGAAACTGCTGGCAAATAGACTTAAGATTGCAATGGAAAAAATTATATCAAAGGAACAGTTTTGTGGTGTGCCTGGAAGATCCATAATCAATTGTAATAATGTAATTAGGGATGTTGTGTATTATGTGTCTGAGAATAATGTTCCTTCCTCTATGATAAACCTCGACTGGTCGAAAGCCTTTGACCGTGTTGATGTTCAGTTTGTATTGGAAATATTGGATAGGGTAGGAGTTGCACAAGACTTTATTGATTGGGTCCGTATGCTTTATAAAGAGTGTCGGAGCAGCGTCTGTATCAATGGAGTCTTAAGTAAACCTTTTTTAGTTGAACGATCTGTACGTCAGGGATGTCCCCTTTCAATGATTTTGTATGTTATATTTCAAGAGCCACTGTACTTGGCAATAAAAGGCAATGACTTTATTGTTCCACCTTGTCTTCCTAATGCGATGACACTTCCTGTTGTTGGTTATGCAGACGATACAACTATTTTTGTGTCGACAGAAGACTCGGTGGTGAATGTTCAGAATGAGTTAGACAACTTTGAAAGAGCAACAGGTGCTGTAATTAACAAGAACAAAACGTGTATGATGGGGCTTGGCAGTTGGTGTAATAAAGTTCACTGGACAGGTTCATGGTTCAAGGTAGTGGAGTCAATTAAAGCTCTTGGGATTTGCTGGTGTAAAACATATGAAACGACATTGGCTACGAATTGGCAAGTACTATGTGGTAATATAATAGTTGCAACGAACATGTTGTCAAATAGGAAATTAACCCTGTTTCAGAAGGCTGTAATAATCAATTGCAAAATTTTGTCTAAAGTGTGGTATTTGTCTCACAGCTTTCCCATAGACAAGAAAAGTGCAATGGAGATTGACAAAACTATTTTTAGATATGTATGGTATGGTAGATACCAACCAATTAAACGGACTACTCTTTGTAAAGGTAAGAAAAACGGTGGAATAGGAATACTGAATGTGTACAATAAGTCATTGGCAATCTTATGTGTTACCTTTAGAAAGGAGATAATGCAGAGGAATAGTGTAAATGCGCTAGGACATTACTATTGTAAATTACGTGTCAGCTACTTGATACATATGCCAGAGTATACTGACCTTGCCTTTATTTCACCTCACTTTTATTCTTGTGCAATTGATGTTCTCAGGCGGATTTGTAATATTGAAGGTTTTTTAATGATGAACAGTAAACAAGTGTATGATGTTATACTACCAAATATAGTTCCTAGAGTAGAGGAGGCATATCCACTCTTCAGCTGGCAAGTAATATGGGCGAACCTTCATGTTAAATTTATTGCCCCAAAACAACGTGAGCTATTGTATCGCTATATTCATGAGACCCTCCCTACTAATGATAGGTTGTTGATGTTGGGCATTAAAGACAACAATAGGTGTGACCAATGTACTGAAATTGAAAATAATATGCATATATTTTATTTCTGTAAGCAGAAAGTTGTTCTTGTAAACTGGATTCGAGACACTCTTAAAGTTTTATGTGGACCAAGTATTAGAGTGGAGTTAATGAGGTTTTTAATGTTTCATATTGACATAAAATGCAAGAAAATTAAGAATACAATAATTATGTTACTTTCTGATTACATTTTTTGTGTTTGGATAGGAAGGCAGGAAGGTTACTCAGTAGACAAAATATTGAAGTTCTTGCGAGGCAGGATCAAGTATAACATTTGGGGTTTAAGGCTCATGCTCGGTGATGATATGGAAAATTTGTTTACTGAGAATTATATAAAATATATGTAAATGTAATAATCTCCCCTGTATTTTAATGTAAATTATTCTCCAAATTTTGTAAATCGTTTAACGGAAAATAAGTATAACATTCAGGGGTTTTTAAAGATCATATTCTGTACTATTGGAAAACTTGTTCACTACGAATTGCAATGTATAATTGTCTTGTAAACCTTTTATATAATTTAATTTATACTTGTATTTCTTAAATAAAGATAAAAAAAAAAAAAGTCTGTTGGTACGTGTGGGAGTCTACCAGTGACCACATTGTTGGTACGTGTGAGGATCATACCAGTGACCAACATGTTTGTGTACGTGTGAGGAGTCATACCGTGACCAACAAGTGTGTGTGTACGTGTGAGGAGTCATACCAGTGACCAACAAGTGTGTGTGTACGTGTGAGGAGTCATACCAGTGACCAACAGGGTGTGTGTACGTGTGAGGAGTCATACCAGTGACCAACAAGTGTGGTGTGTACGTGTGAGGAGTCATACCAGTGACCAACAAGTGTGTGTGTAGTGTGAGGAGTCATACCAGTGACCAACAGTGTGTGTGTACGTGTGAGGAGTCATACCAGTGACCAACAAGTTGTGTGTGTACGTGTGAGGAGTCATACCAGTGACCAACATGTTGTATAATCATACCATACCAACAATTGTCTGGAGATACCATCCAAGTTGACGTGTGTCTCGACCAACAACACAAGGCCGCTAAAATAATCAGCTGTCAGAGACACTGGTGTGTGTGGGGGCCGTGTCGTCACCCGGCGCATGCGTCATGTGACTATAATGGTCTTGCGTATACTGATACTCTGGGACATGGCCACTGATGCCCACTACCTTATATTATATGACGGGTTACATACTTTGCCTCCACGATCTCCTTTGTTTTAATTAACATAGATACTTGGAGCACTGCGGGAACTGAACCAGCAACCTGTAAACGCCAGTCGTGCGCAATGCTTCTAGGCTACATGCTAAAAGCTATTCAGTCTAAAAGCTAAAAAGCTATCCTTTCTATTTCCACGTTAGAAAGATTTTTTTCCGTGTCAGAGTAGTTAACAGTAGAATGCATTAGGCTGTGATGTGGTGGAGGCACTGACTCCATACACAGTTTCAAGTGAGATATGATAGAGCCCAGTAGGCTCAGGAATCTGTACACCAGTTGATGACGGTTGAGAAGCGGGACCAAAGAAGCCCAGAGGCTCAACCCCCGCAAGCATAACTCTGAGTACAACTAGGTGAGTACAACACACACACACACACACACACACACACACACCACACACACAAACACATCACACACCACACACACACACACACACCACACCACACACAAACCCACACCACCGGAAGCAGCTCCGTAGCAGCTGTCTACTTCCAGGTACCTATTTTACTGCTAGGTGAACAGGGCATCAGGGTGAAGAAACTCTGCTTATTTTGTTTCTGCCTCGGTCGGGAATCGAACCTGAGCCCTTAGGACTACGATCTCCCGAGGAGTGAGTGAGTGTAGTGAGTGTGTGTGTGTGTGTGGTGTGTGTGTGTGTTGTGTGTGTTGTGTGTGGGCATGTGTGTATGTGTGTGCGTGCTGCGTGCGTGTGTGTGTGTGTGGGTTTTTTTATTGGTGTTTTTTGTTTTATGGTGTGGTGTGTGGTGTTGGTGTGTGTGTGTGTGTGTGGCGGTGTGTGTGTGTGGTGTGTGTGTGATGTGTGTCAGTGTCACCCCCGTCGGTCCGTCCACAAGGGAGAGAGAGCCGGGGACAAGAACTATAGCCACTACAGGACCCACCCAAACACAACGGGTCGGGTGTATAGGACTACACAACAGGAAGACTCCGTAACCTACTATTTGCCCACCTACAAGGTCATACGGGTTAAATTATACCCTCCACGTGTCTAGAGTACTGCCGGTACCCACACACACACACACGCGGGTACCCACCACACATACCCACCCACCAACTGACCCAAGCCAAACTACACACACACAACCCCCCAGCACCCTACCCCGCCCACATTCCTCACCCCACGCCCACGTGGGTGAGGAATCAAGTTTGGGAAGTAATTATCAGGGCGTAGTCTAGGAGCCATTGTGACAGACGGACTGTATTGTCCTTGACTGTTTGTCAAGGTGGAGGAGGGTGCTGCGGCAGGTGTTGGTATGTCTCGTACTTCAAACCACCTCCCTCTCCTCTCTCCTCTATCTCTCCTTCTTCTCTCACTCTCCCCCCCCCTTCCCTAACTCTCCCTCAAGGAGAGTGACGACTGCCTTCAATCTCATCCTTCCCCCTCTCTCTTCTACTTCATCTTCTCTATCCATCCTTTATCTTTCTTATCTGCCTGAAATAAATATGGCTGATAGCGGAAACAATAGTCTCACTGTACTGTGTTGAGTGTTCTGGCGCTAGAGAGGCGCTAGAGGGCTCTCAATATCACAAAACCAGACTTTGCATTCAAATTGCGAAATAACCAGGTGAACTATACGAGAATAATCTAAATCAAGAAGTGGTCATTCCTTCTTAAGAATACCAGCAGACGTGTGTATGGAACACAGGCAAAAGTCCATCATGTATCACAACTGACTAGTATTGCAGACTTCCAAAACGTTGCAATTGCAACAACGAGATGGATTGTTTAAGCTTTTTAGAGAGAGGAGAGAGCGAGAGAGCGAGAGAGCGAGAAGAGAGAAAGAGAGAGAGAGAGAGAGAGAGAGAGGAGAGAGAGAGAGGAGAGGAGAGAGAGAGAGAGAGAGGAGAGAGAGGAGAGAGAGAGAGAGAGAGAGAGGAGGTGTCTTACGTTATGTTAATTTT
>WNGS01168934.1:22362-32918 GCA_020271785.1 Procambarus virginalis
CACACCCCAGAAGTGACTCGAACCCATACTCCCAGGAGCAAAGCAACTGGTAACTACAGGGCGCCTTAATCCGCTTGACCATCACGACCGGACATAAGGAAGTGATAGCCTGAGCTATATGAACCACTTCCCCGCCGGCACCTGGATGGTTATCTTGGGCATAGCATTTTATCAAATCACCTCATTTTTTGGGGCAACACGTGAGGAACACAAATGCAAACAAGCCTGAATGGTCCCCAGGACTAGATACAACTGAAAACTCACACCCCAGAAGTGACTCGAACCCATACTCCCAGGAGCAAAGCAACTGGTAACTACAGGGCGCCTTAATCCGCTTGACCATCACGACCGGACATAAGGAAGTGATAGCCTGAGCTATATGAACCACTTCCCCGCCGGCACCTGGATGGTTATCTTGGGCATAGCATTTTATCAAATCACCTCATTTTTGGGGCAACACGTGAGGAACACAAATGCAAACAAGCCTGAATGGTCCCCAGGACTAGATACAACTGAAAACTCACACCCCAGAAGTGACTCGAACCCATACTCCCAGGAGCAAAGCAACTGGTAACTACAGGGCGCCTTAATCCGCTTGACCATCACGACCGGACATAAGGAAGTGATAGCCTGAGCTATATGAACCACTTCCCCGCCGGCACCTGGATGGTTATCTTGGGCATAGCATTTTATCAAATCACCTCATTTTTTGGGGCAACACGTGAGGAACACAAATGCAAACAAGCCTGAATGGTCCCCAGGACTAGATACAACTGAAAACTCACACCCCAGAAGTGACTCGAACCCATACTCCCAGGAGCAAAGCAACTGGTAACTACAGGGCGCCTTAATCCGCTTGACCATCACGACCGGACATAAGGAAGTGATAGCCTGAGCTATATGAACCACTTCCCCGCCGGCACCTGGATGGTTATCTTGGGCATAGCATTTTATCAAATCACCTCATTTTTTGGGGCAACACGTGAGGAACACAAATGCAAACAAGCCTGAATGGTCCCCAGGACTAGATACAACTGAAAACTCACACCCCAGAAGTGACTCGAACCCATACTCCCAGGAGCAAAGCAACTGGTAACTACAGGGCGCCTTAATCCGCTTGACCATCACGACGGACATAAGGAAGTGATAGCCTGAGCTATATGAACCACTTCCCCGCCGGCACCTGGATGGTTATCTTGGGCATAGCATTTTATCAAATCACCTCATTTTTTGGGGCAACACGTGAGGAACACAAATGCAAACAAGCCTGAATGGTCCCCAGGACTAGATACAACTGAAAACTCACACCCCAGAAGTGACTCGAACCCATACTCCCAGGAGCAAAGCAACTGGTAACTACAGGGCGCCTTAATCCGCTTGACCATCACGACCGGACATAAGGAAGTGATAGCCTGAGCTATATGAACCACTTCCCCGCCGGCACCTGGATGGTTATCTTGGGCATAGCATTTTATCAAATCACCTCATTTTTTGGGGCAACACGTGAGGAACACAAATGCAAACAAGCCTGAATGGTCCCCAGGACTAGATACAACTGAAAACTCACACCCCAGAAGTGACTCGAACCCATACTCCCAGGAGCAAAGCAACTGGTAACTACAGGGCGCCTTAATCCGCTTGACCATCACGACCGGACATAAGGAAGTGATAGCCTGAGCTATATGAACCACTTCCCCGCCGGCACCTGGATGGTTATCTTGGGCATAGCATTTTATCAAATCACCTCATTTTTTGGGGCAACACGTGAGGAACACAAATGCAAACAAGCCTGAATGGTCCCCAGGACTAGATACAACTGAAAACTCACACCCCAGAAGTGACTCGAACCCATACTCCCAGGAGCATCCCAAAAAATGAGGTGATTTGATAAAATGCTATGCCCAAGATAACCATCCAGGTGCCGGCGGGGAAGTGGTTCATATAGCTCAGGCTATCACTTCTTTATGTCCGGTCGTGATGGTCAAGCGGATTAAGGCGCCCTGTAGTTACCAGTTGCTTTGCTCCTGGGAGTATGGGTTCGAGTCACTTCTGGGGTGTGAGTTTTCAGTTGTATCTAGTCCTGGGGACCATTCAGGCTTGTTTGCATTTGTGTTCCTCACGTGTTGCCCCAAAAAATGAGGTGATTTGATAAAATGCTATGCCCAAGATAACCATCCAGGTGCCGGCGGGGAAGTGGTTCATATAGCTCAGGCTATCACTTCCTTATGTCCGGTCGTGATGGTCAAGCGGATTAAGGCGCCCTGTAGTTACCAGTTGCTTTGCTCCTGGGAGTATGGGTTCGAGTCACTTCTGGGGTGTGAGTTTTCAGTTGTATCTAGTCCTGGGGACCATTCAGGCTTGTTTGCATTTGTGTTCCTCACGTGTTGCCCCAAAAAATGAGGTGATTTGATAAAATGCTATGCCCAAGATAACCATCCAGGTGCCGGCGGGGAAGTGGTTCATATAGCTCAGGCTATCACTTCCTTATGTCCGGTCGTGATGGTCAAGCGGATTAAGGCGCCCTGTAGTTACCAGTTGCTTTGCTCCTGGGAGTATGGGTTCGAGTCACTTCTGGGGTGTGAGTTTTCAGTTGTATCTAGTCCTGGGGACCATTCAGGCTTGTTTGCATTTGTGTTCCTCACGTGTTGCCCCAAAAAATGAGGTGATTTGATAAAATGCTATGCCCAAGATAACCATCCAGGTGCCGGCGGGGAAGTGGTTCATATAGCTCAGGCTATCACTTCCTTATGTCCGGTCGTGATGGTCAAGCGGATTAAGGCGCCCTGTAGTTACCAGTTGCTTTGCTCCTGGGAGTATGGGTTCGAGTCACTTCTGGGGTGTGAGTTTTCAGTTGTATCTAGTCCTGGGGACCATTCAGGCTTGTTTGCATTTGTGTTCCTCACGTGTTGCCCCAAAAAATGAGGTGATTTGATAAAATGCTATGCCCAAGATAACCATCCAGGTGCCGGCGGGGAAGTGGTTCATATAGCTCAGGCTATCACTTCCTTATGTCCGGTCGTGATGGTCAAGCGGATTAAGGCGCCCTGTAGTTACCAGTTGCTTTGCTCCTGGGAGTATGGGTTCGAGTCACTTCTGGGGTGTGAGTTTTCAGTTGTATCTAGTCCTGGGGACCATTCAGGCTTGTTTGCATATATATATATATATATATATATATATATATATATATATATATATTATATATATATGTCGTACCTAGTAGCCAGAACGCACTTCTCAGCCTACTATGCAAGGCCCAGTTTGCCTAATAAGCCAAGTTTTCATGAATTAATTGTTTTTCGACTACATAACCTACCTAACCTAACCTAACCTAACTTTTTCGGCTACCTCACCTAACCTAAACTATAAAGATAGGTTAGGTTAGGTTAGGTAGGTTGGTTAGGTTCGGTCATATATCTACGTTAATTTTAACTCAAATAAAAAAAATTGACCTCATACATATTGAAATTGGTAGCTTTATCATTTCATAAGAAAAAAATGAGAGAAAGTATATTAATTCATGAAAACTTGGCTTATTAGGCAAATCGGGCCTTACATAGTAGGTTGAGAAATGCGTTCTGGCTACTAGGTACGACATATATATATATATATATATATATATATATATATATATATATATATATATATATATATATATATATATATATATATATATATTGTTACGATAATCGCCTTCAAGAGAGATTTGGCCTGCTCTTTCCTATCATCATGTTACTTCAGTACATCTACAACATCTAGATACTACAAGCAAGTGTAGTACATATTGAGTAAAATACGTTTCTGCTAGGCGCATACGTATCAGACACTCTCACCACCACCCCCTCCACCTTCGTCGATCACCAAACCACCACTTCTAGCCAGTGCATGTCCCATTGGTGAATTGTCGTCTGCACTCCACTTCAGCGCCATCTACATAGCTGATGACTGAGCGTGCACAAGCCATTGGATTTAGAATATTCTGTGCTCTCAAAGCTGACACACCTATCTAATATACGCTCTGTGTAACAGTGGATGTGTTTAGCCAGCAAATATTCTCAGCAGCTATTAATTCATTTTTTGTCTTTATTCATTATAGAGTAACGTAACCACTGTTTTATTTTATATTATTTTTTTTACTTTATATTCTTGTTTGTTTGCATTGTACATAGCCAAGGGATTGTCTTTGTTCATATTTGTTTTCAAGTTAATTAAAGTTTCATTGTTCATACGATTTGTTTTGTGTGTTTTCCCTTACTTTACCACAGGAGGCAACAGCCAAGCAGTCAACTTTTTTTTTTGTAAATGTGATTGGCATTGACACCAGCCATTAGGAGTACTGCCAAACACCTACACTTCTTTTTTCCATCACATTTAATGGGGGCCTGTCCGGGAGCCTCAATCAGGTACTGATACTAAAACATCAATTTGTGGTAAGTGTACTTGGCTTTGATTCAGTTGATTTTCAATATTTTCATAACTTTTAATATTTATATGGTGCTGTGTATTCTGTGCATTCCAAGGGTAACATACTGTGAGTGTTAGATAACTGTGGATTACGTGGTGACTGGAGGCCTCAGTCACTTCGGGCCATGCTCCCTATCTTCTGCAATCCGACCAAAGGAGGATACAGAGGGCCATAGTTCCTCTAGCATGGACTACACTGTTGAGTTGGAACCTCAACAGCAGTTCTTTTCACTAGTTGACACTCGCACCACTACACGTCGGTCAGAGATGATATTTACTCAGGTAGGGAATTAGCTTTCTTTTTTCAGAGCACAAAGAACGATAATTCTGTATGTATCATATAATTAAGTAGGAAACCCTTTGCTTCTGTCCTATAGAGACCCGGCAAGGTATCCCTACATTCTTGGACTACCCTTTCACTTTTGAAACAATTAAAAGTTTCATTTGTTTTAGAAACTATTGGTTTCATTTATTTAGTAGGATTTTCTTGCCCTTATTCTCTTATATTGAGTACCGGGTACAAGATTTCCTGCGATTTTGATTGAATAATTATTTAACATCTAATATTATCGTTAATTGTTAACAATTAAATTTCCACAGGATAGTTACCAGCTGCCACGTCATCCTGTTACTGACACTTATAATTTCACAGGTATATTCGCTGTACATTTATTTGCTATCTCAAAATGTTCGTCTCTCAGCATTTCGTAATGATCCAGCAAGTGAAGTAGGGAACTAAATTCATGCCAGAAAGACAGAATTACAAACTCTAGCACATGAGTATCACCTAGATGTGCCCCATGGAGCCAACAAAAGTGACTTGCACTACATTATCTTGGACCACCTCTTAGATTAAGGAATTATAGACTCTGATTCTCACGATAACTATTCTATTGCAGATCGGCATGCTCTGGCAGCTATGAAGTTATAGCTCGAACTAGCGAAAATAGAGCGTGAACAACAAAATGAAGCTCTCCAGATACAGGAACGAGAGGCTGCCCTAAAGCATGACCAACTGCAAGAACAAGCTGCCTTTGAGAAAGAAGCTCTACAACGAAGGGAACGGGAGGCTGCACAAAAGAAAGAAGAACAGGAACGGGAGGCGGCCCTAAAGGAACGCGTGGCTGCCCTGAAGAAAGAAGAACAGGAACGTGAGGCTGCCCTAAAGAAAGAAGAACAGGAACGAGAGGCTCCCCTACAACGTGAGTGTGAGAGGGTACAGCTTGAAACAAGAAAACATCACCTGGAAATGCAACGTGAGCACGATAAGAAGCAAGCTGAGAGTGTTCTAGCATATCGTCAACAAGAACTTAACTTGGAAACTACACATCACAATCAGCGCCAACAAGCTACAGCTAGTCTTCCAGTAAGCTTCAATGTCTCCCCATGCAAGTAAGTTAATGCCACCATTCGTTGAGACAGAGATAGATGTGTTTTTTACTACTTTTGAGGTCCTAGCTAAAAAACTTAGCTGGCCTGAAGATCAATAGACTACTGTTCTCAGAGTGCATCTCACAGGTAGAGCTGCGGTTACTCTCAGTACCTTAGCGTCTGAGAATGACTACCAAACCCTAAAGCAAGCAGTTTTAGACGCCTACCTTCTCTCCACCGAAAGCTACAGACGAAAATTCCGTGATTATCTAAAGGCAAATACCACCACCTTTTTAGAATTTGCCAATACTAAGAAAAGATATTTCATGAAATGGCTGGAAGCAGCACATGTCTCAACATTTTCAGAACTCGTCAACCTCATTCTAATTGAGGAATTCTTTAGACGTGCTCCCCCTTCCATCCATTTATATTTAGCAGACAAAGAAGAAACCGACTACATCAGATGTGCGAAGTCGGCTGACACCTACAGCCTTATACACCGGCTAACACCTGACCCACCTTCCAGTAAGAAGTCTTGGTCTAGTTATGACAAAGTGAGTACCAATCAGGCGAGCTCTCAATTGTATTGTAAGTATTGCAAGCTCTATGGACATACCATAGATAAATGTGGGAAAGCCCAATACAAAGGCTGTAGTGAAACTCCTAAACCCAAACCGACTCCTCCTAAGTCCGGTAAGCCTGTGATGAATGTTGGTGTTCCTGTTAATGATCTTTCTCTCTTCAGCAAACACCTGTACCCTGGAACTGTCTCTGCCAACAGTTCAGATTCGGAGGGACGTTTCAAATTGAAGATCTTGAGGGACACAGCGGCTCTTCAGTCAATAATATTGAAATCAGCTGTGCCTAATATCACCTACACCGGGGAAACCGTCCTTATCACTGACCTCACTGCTACCACTCCATATCCACTCACCAGAGTCCACCTGGATTGTCCTTTCGTGACCGGTGAAGTCCAAGTAGCCATCAGGGAAAAGCCTTTTCCCATGTCAGGGGTACAACTTCTCCTGGGCAACGACTTGGCCGAAGATCAGCAACATTCCAACCTGATCATCATGGACAAACCCAGGTATGTGACTCTGTAGTGAACAACCCCATCTTGAAGTATGTTCCAGCAGAGGTCCAAGAAAGTGATGAAGTCTCTCCTCCGGTTTTGGTGACAACCCATGCGCAAGCTGCACGCAAGCAACCAGCTGACTCTACTGCAACCACTGTCCCTCAAGACCATCAGAATCTACCACTAAATCTTACTATGTTGGAGGTCCGTTAGTTACAGAGGGAAGATCCTTCATTAACACCATTATTCTTCCAGGCCGAGACTCAATCTGACAGTATCCCTGGGTTCTTCCTAGAGAATCAGTTGCTCTACCGCAGGTACAGACCCAGTAAGCTGATGGAGGATGACGATTGGGCTAATGTCGACCAACTAGTAGTTCCCACCAGCCTACGGCCCGATATTTTACACCTGGCCCACGGAGCGCTTTCTCACTATGGTTTCAACAAAACCTATCACGGAATCAGGCAAGAATACTACTGGCCAGGTATGGTTAAAGATGTAAAAAGTTATGTGCAACAGTGTCATTCATGTCAGATGGCAGGAAAACCTAACATCCCGATTCCCAAGGCTCTTTTAATTCCTATCCCGGTGCCTGCGGAACCTTTCCACAGACTCATCATAGACTGTGTTGGTCCTTTACCTGGACCAGTTCTGGCAACGCTTATATACTAACCATCCTGTGTCCAACCACCAGATTCCCCATAGCAGTTCCTGTAAAAAACATTACGGCTGCTACGGTGGTAAAACAACTATTGAAGATCTTTAACCAATATGGATTTCCTAGGGAGATTCAAGGTGACTGTGGCACCAACTTCACCAGTGATCTCTTCAAGAAGACACTGGAAGAATTCAACATCACTCAGGTATTGTCCAGCCCCTATCATCCTGTTTCACAGGGTTCTCTTGAACGTAGTCACTAAACGATAAAATCACTCGTAAAGAAATTTTGCAATGAAACCATGAAAGACTGGGATAAACAACTTGACATCATCATGTGCATTTTCAGAAGTCTCCCAAATGAGTCTCTAGGAGTATCTCATGAGATCCTCTATGGACGTAAGTGCCGTACTCCTCTTAAAGCTTTTAATGACTCTCTACGTAATGCCACCTTCAGTGACCCTCAGAATGTGCCCCAGTTTCTTCAAAACTTAAAGCACATTCGAGGGCTAGATCATAGTATTTGGCCTCTCGCAGTGTGTAGCTAGCAGGGTGGTACGTAGCATAGTCATATCGCTAGCGATAGTGCGAAGAAACCAAAGTGGAGCTAGTGGCATCACCGGTGCATATACAGTGTGGAGGACCGCGTGGAGCGACCTGACCTAACGGCCAGGTGGGTCGACCCGCCGTGGAACTACCTGATTGAGCTTGTTGGGTGATGACTGTGATCAGTGGTACAGTAAATTAGTGAACTGTCACACAACGATACAGTGACTGACTCCAGAGCTTTGTGTAGACAGAGAAGAACCGCCATCATCAATCTACTAGCACTTAGTGAATCACCTAGTGGGAGACAACGACGGATAACTATCGTCATCCATACATCGTCATTTCTCATCTGGTTATGTGAGCGGGAGGCAGACTGGTATGTACTCCTCTCTGGTCAATTAATCAGGTGTACAGATTGAGGTAAAATATTATCAAATTCTTGTTCAGGATATCATATATATTTAAAAATCTCAAAGTGGCTCATTTTAGGTAGAGGTTAACGCTTACGGGAACTCGTGACACACGCACGCACGCATGCATGCACACAAGCGCACACACGCAAAAAACACACACACACACACACGCACACACACACACATCAGGAGAAAAACAACAGTAAAGGAACAGGTTATGAAACTGAGGATAGGGGCGGAAGGATTCACTACAAATGACAAGGAAGTGTGTGAGGAGTTGAATAAGAAATTCCAGGAGGTCTTCACCTTCGAGCAAGGAGAAATTCCAGAGGTAAGAGAGGGAATAGCTAACCAGGAACCACTGGAAGACTTTGAGATTACCAGCGGGGAAGTAAGGAAGTGTTTACTAGAGTTGGATGTGACAAAGGCTATAGGCCCAGATGGAATCTCCCCATGGGTTCTAAAGGAAGGAGCAAGAGAACTGTGCCTACCACTCTCCATTGTGTATAACAAGTCACTGGCAACAGGGGAACTGCCAGATATTTGGAAAGCAGCTAACGAAGTCCCGATATACAAGAAAGGGGATAGACAGGAGGCACTGAACTACAGGCCAGTGTCCCTAACCTGCATACCATGCAAGCTGATGGAGAAGATTGTGCGAAAAAAACTAGTGGAGCATCTGGAGCGAAGGAACTTTGTAACACAGCACCAACATGGGTTCAGGGATGGCAGGTCCTGCCTCACAGGGTTACTTGAATTCTACGACCAGGCAACAAAAATCAGGCAAGAAAGAGAAGGGTGGGCAGACTGCATATTTTTAGATTGTCAAAAAGCCTTTGATACAGTGCCACACAAGAGGCTAGTGCGAAAGTTGGAGATGCAGGCTGGAGTGAAAGGGAAGGTACTCCGGTGGATAGAGGAGTACCTAAGCAACAGGAGACAACGAGTCTGTGTGAGGGGTGAAGTCTCAGATTGGCGAGACGTTACAAGTGGAGTCCCGCAGGGGTCAGTCCTTGGACCTATACTGTTTCTGGTATATGTAAATGATCTCCCAGAGGGTATAGATTCGTTCCTCTCAATGTTTGCCGACGATGCAAAAATTATGAGGAGGATTGAAACAGAGGATGATAGTAGGAGGCTACAAGATGACCTAGATAGACTGAGTGAATGGTCCAACAAATGGCTGTTGAAGTTCAACCCAAGTAAATGCAAAGTAATGAAACTAGGCAGTGGATACAGGAGGCCAGACACAGGATACAGAATAGGGGATGAAGTACTTAATGAAACAGACAGAGAGAAAGATCTAGGAGTTGATATCACACCAAACCTGTCTCCTGAAGCCCACATAAAGAGAATAACGTCTGCGGCATATGCGAGGCTGGCTAACATCAGAACAGCGTTCAGGAACCTGTGTAAGGAATCATTCAGAATCTTGTACACCACATATGTAAGACCAATCCTGGAGTACGCGGCCCCAGCATGGAGCCCGTACCTTGTCAAGCACAAGACGAAGCTGGAAAAAGTCCAAAGGTATGCTACTAGACTAGTCCCAGAACTAAGAGGCATGAGTTATGAGGAAAGGCTGCGGGAAATGCAACTTACGACACTGGAAGACAGAAGAGTAAGGGGGGACATGATCACAACCTACAAAATCCTCAGGGGAATTGACCGGGTAAACAAGGATGAACTATTCAACACTGGAGGGGCGCGAACAAGGGGACACAGGTGGAAGCTGAGTACCCAAATGAGCCACAGAGACATTAGAAAGAACTTTTTCAGTGTCAGAGTAGTTAGTAAATGGAATGCACTAGGAAGTGATGTGGTGGAGGCTGACTCCATACACAGTTTCAAATGTAGATATGATAGAGCCCAGTAGGCTCAGGAAACTGTACACCAGTTGATTGACAGTTGAGAGGCGGGACCAAAGAGCCAAAGCTCAACCCCCGCAAGCACAATTAGGTGAGTACAATTAGGTGAGTACACACACAAATGTTCAGTCAGGGGAAAAAGGATTGCATCTTCTGGGAAAC
>WNGS01168935.1:0-10033 GCA_020271785.1 Procambarus virginalis
GTGTGTGCGTGTGTGTGTGTGCACGTGTGCGTTTGGGTGTGTGTGTGTATGTGAGTGCGCGCGTGTGTGTACTCACCTAGTTGTACTCACCAAGTTGTGCTTGCGAGGGTTGAGCTTTGTCTCTTTGGTCCTGCCTCTCAACCGTCAATCTTTTCTAACTTTAAATTTTTAAATTAAAAAAAAAAAAAATTCAATTTTCTCAGTTTCCACCTGTTTCCTGTAGTGCACGTGCCCCTTGTGTTAAATAGCCTGTCTTTATCAACCCTGTCGATTCCCTTGAGAATCTTGAATGTGGTGATCATGTCCCCCTAGCTCTTCTGTCTTCCAACGAAGTGAGGTTTAATTCCCGTAGTCTCCTCGTAGCTCATACCTCTCAGCTCGGGTACTAGTCTGGTGGCAAACCTTTGAACCTTTTCCAGTTTAGTCTTATGCTTGACTAGATAGGGACTCCATGCTGGAGCCGCATACTCCAGGATTGGTCTGACATATGTGGTATATAATGTTCTGGAAGATTCCTTACACAAGTTTCTAAAGGCCGTTCTTATGTTAGCCAACCTGGCATATGCTGCTGATGTTATCCTCTTGATATGAGCTTCAGGGGACAGATCTGGCGTGATATCAACCTCCAGGTCTTTCTCTCTCTCTGACTCTTGAAGTATTTCATCTCCCAAATGATACCTTGTATCTGGTCTCCTGCTTCCTACCCCTATCTTCATTACATTACATTTGCTTGGGTTAAACTCTAACAGCCATTTGTTCGACCATTCCTGCAGCTTGTCCAGGTCTTCTTGAAGTCTCAAGCTGTCCTCCTCTGTCTTAATCCTTCTCATAATTTTGGCGTCGTCAGCAAACATTGAGAGGAATGAGTCTATACCCTCTGGGAGATCATTTACGTATATCAGAAACAGGATAGGTCCAAGTACAGAGCCCTGTGGGACTCCACTGGTGACTTCACGCCAGTCTGAGGTCTCACCCCTCACTGTAACTCTCTGCTTCCTATTGCTTAGGTACTCCCTTATCCACTGGAGCGCCCTACCTGTTACTCCTGCCTGTTTCTCCAGCTTATGCATCAACCTTTTATGGGGTACTGTGTCAAAGGCTTTCCGACAGTCCAAAAAATGCAGTCCGCCCACCCTTCTCTTTCTTGCTTAATTCTTGTCACCTGATCGTAGAATTCTATCAAGCCTGTAAGGCAAGATTTACCCTCCCTGAACCCATGTTGATGGGTTGTCACGAAGTCTCTTCTCTCCAGATGTGTTACTAGTTTTTTCTCACAATCTTCTCCATCACCTTGCATGGTATACAAGTTAAGGACACTGGCCTGTAGTTCAGTGCCTCTTGTCTGTCACCCTTTTTGTATATTGGTACTACATTAGCAGTCTTCCATATTTCTGGTAGGTCCCCCGTTTCCAGTGACTTACTATACACTATGGAGAGTGGTAAGCAAAGTGCTCCTGCACACTCTTTCAATACCCATGGCGAGATTCCATCCGGCCCAACAGCTTTTCTCACATCCAGCTCCAATAGGTGCTTTTTGACCTCATCTCTTGTAATTTCGAACCTATCCAAGGTCACCTGGTTTGCTGCCACCTCTCCCAGCGCCGTGATATCTCCCTGTTCTATTGTAAAGACCTCCTGGAACCTTTTGTTGAGTTCTTCACACACCTCTTTGTCATTCTCTGTGTACCTGTCCTCGCCCACCCTAAGTTTAATCACCTGTTCCTTCACTGTTGTCTTCCTCCTGATGTGACTGTGTAGTAGCTTTGGTTCAGTCTTGGCTTTGTTAGCTATATCATTTTCATACCTTTTCTCAGCTGCTCTTCTCACACTGACATACTCGTTCCTGGTTCTCTGGTATCTCTCTCTACTTTCTGGTGTTCTGTTATTACGGAAGTTCCTCCATGCCCTTTTGTTCAGCTCCTTTGCTTTCATACATTCCCTATTAAACCACGGATTCTTCCTTTGCTTCTCTGTTTTTTCCTGTTGGGCTGGGACAAACCTGCTTACAGCCTCCTGACATTTTTGGGTGACATAGTCCATCATGTCTTGTACGGACTTGGTTCCGAGTTCTGTGTCCCAATGTATATCCCATAGGAATTTATTCATCTCCTCATAGTTTCCCTTTCTGTACGCCAGCCCTTTGGTTCCCAGTTCTTTTTTGGGGTGATAATTCCTAGCTCAACCAGGTACTCAAAGCTCAATACACTATGATCACTCATTCCCAAGGGGGCTTCCAACTTAACTTCCCTTATATCCGACTCATTTAGGGTAAATATCAAATCAAGCAAGGCTGGTTCATCCCCTCCTCTCATTCTTGTCGGTCCCTTGACGTGTTGACTTAGAAAGTTTCTTGTTGCCACATCCAGCAGCTTAGCTCTCCACGTGTCTGGGCCTCCGTGTGGGTCTCTGTTCCCCCAATCTATCTTCCCATGGTTGAAGTCTCCCATGATTAGAAGTCTGGATCCGTTCCTGCTAGCCACAGAAGCTGCTCTCTCTATTATATTGATGGTGGCCATGTTGTTTCTATCATATTCCTGTCTGGGTCTTCTGTCATTCGGTGGGGGGTTATATATGACTACTATTATAATTTTCTGTCCTCCAGTTGCAATGGTGCCTGATATGTAGTCCCTGAAACCTTCACAGTTCTGAATTACCATCTCTTCGAAACTCCAACCTTCTCTTAGTAGCAAAGCCACACCACCTCCTCCTCTCCCTTCTCTCTCTTTCCTCACTACATAGTAGCCCTGTGGAAACACTGCATTTGTTATGATTTTCGTTAGCTTTGTTTCTGTGAGTGCTATTATGTCTGGGTTTTCTTCTAGTGCCCACTCTCCAAGTTCACTAGTTTTATTTGTAATCCCATCTATGTTAGTGTACATCGCCTTGAAGCTCACTTTCTTCTGTTCATTTACATATCCCTTTCTTGGCGAGTATTCTACTGGTGTGGGAAGCTGTTCCGTGGGTGAGAGGATCTGTGAGGTGGTTTGCAGGGTCGCAGAGGGTTTTGGGGTGGGGGGTGGGGGTTTAAGGGAAGGGGGAACGGGTAGGGTGTGGGTTAAGGAGATAGGGGGGACATGGAGGATACGGGGTGAGGGGGGAGGAGGAATAGGGAGGGTATGGGATGAAGGGGGAAGGGGGACTGGGGGGGAAAGGTGGGAGGGGGGACATGATGGGAATGGGGATGGGTTGTCGGGTCAGAATGGGGTGGGGGGGGAGGGAGGGTTGGGTGGGGGCAGGTAGGGTGAGGGAAGGAAGGGTTTCTATGCAGAGGGGGTTGGTGGTGTTGCCCCCCCTCTGGTGTTGCTGGGATGCTGGTTTTGGGTTCCCCTCTTGTCTCTGGGACTGCTGTGTTGGGGGCTGTGATTTCCTGGTTTGCTCCTCTCTCCCTGCGCTTCCTCCTTGCCTCTGCTGCCCTGGCTCTCTCCTCCTTCGTCCTGTCCCTCTGCAGGAATACTTGTTTGTATCCCTCCACATGTTGGAGACGACTCTTCTTTTCTAGAATATCCTCCTTTGTGGTTTCGTTTGCAAACACCACCTTTATAAGTCGGTTTCTGTCCCTGTTGTACCAGCCCAACCTGAAAACCTTCTCAATGTTGTGTGCAGCCTCTTCCATCTGTAACCCCTTCAGTAGCCCATGTACTGCCTCTCTATCCTTGCCATTCCATTCTTGCCTGTTGGATCCTTCCTGTTCTTTGATGCCTACAACTACCACTGATCTCTTTCTCTCCAGCAGTTGAGTGGTGCACCTTGCTGCTTCCTGTGAGGTAGCAGCTTGCATGGCTACCTCCCTCACTGTGGCCATTGCTTCTGAGCTCTTTTTCAATATGTCCGCAAATGCGTCAGGTACTGAGGCATTTCCTTCCAATGTAACATTCCCACCTTCCCTTTGGATGATAATCTGATGCTCGGTCTCTTTATTTTTCTCTGTGAGAGATTTGATCTCCTCCCTTGCTGATGTCAGCTCACTTTGCAGGTTGTTAATTGTAATCCTCATTTCATTCATCTCCCTCCTAAATTCCTCCAGTGCTTGTTGTAGCAATTCTTGCGTTTGTTCCCCCTGGCTGCTTCCCATAACCCTGCTTCCCATAACCCTAACCACTATGTGTGCATGAGTGCGTGTTTGTGTGTATGTGCAGCGCACAGATATATTATTTTGTTTATGTTTATCATGTTTTACACAGAATATTACACAATGAGTTAGATGTGCATTATGTTATTACTTTTCTTTCCAGGGGATGGGTACAGCACACTACTAAAGCACCTTTACAATGAGCTTGGTGACTGGAACCTTCACAACCTCTTCTTCAGGAACCGCCAGTGTATTCTAGACTCATCCTCAGGCTCTCAAACTCATTTGGATTCTAACATAGTCATCCACACCAACACACCCACAGACTCTAATACCCACCCAGATGCGAGTGCAGTCACCCACACCCACTTTTCCATAAATCCTCATACTGACCCAGATGCTACAACAGTCACATGCACTCATACAATAAAAGGCTCAATCATTTGCACACAAGCACCTAATGACTCGTACACCAATCCATACAGACCCACTTCCTTCCACATCCGCCCACTCACACCCACTGACTTTCAAGATAGTATTGCTATTGTAATGGATTACAGGTCATGCAAAGTTAGGAATCTAGTATGAAATATCAGTTTTTCTGTGGGGAGACCCCTCTGGCTCCCTGGAGCTATCGGACAGATATGCGATATATTAGTCTGGGGCATCAGTCAGTTGGAGTTCAGCCTATTGGGGACCATGAGCCAGAACCTGACCACCTCAGAGAGGCAATGGGAGCAATGGCCTATGGAAACCTCCTTGTTCTTGGGGGGCATTCCATGTCTGCCATCAACTGGGGTTAGCACCCAGAAAGGTAGGCATACCAAAACAGACCCCACATGGTAAGGAAAGTTGCAGCCGGAGACCGAACAGAGAGGAAGAACTCCCCCAACGTAAAACAAGCAAACAAGCAAATGCCACACCCCACCACCACCACACTGCTAGTCAAGGTTCTGCGTAGCTTGCCTACCCAAGCGTTGGCCGATTCCTGTTCCTCGGGTGACATTGTGCTTTTGCAGGGTTTTTCTTTCTTTTTTTTTGCTTTCCTTGCCTGGAGGGGGTCTGCCATGTTTGGCTGTTGGTCCATTTCAAATATTTTGGTGACCCTCCTCTAGGTCCCTGTGATTGTACACATCGCAGGAGTTCAGTTTTTAGAAGTTTCCCCTTGCCATGGTAGTTTTGGGGGATTAACTGGTTTTGCAGTATGCTTCTGGGCTTCCTGTAGCAGTCAGCCTGCGGGCCCTGGAAATCCTCACAGAGGCTTAGTGGACCGATGGATGCATCTTCTGAGTTCCACCTTGCCTTGTGCGAGTTTGAAGGTTGTTCTGTGCCCTTGTCTCAGGGTGACAGTCACCTGTTTTGCCTCAGTCATGCTGCTTGTTGATTCAACGACACATTTCACCCAGAGTTTTGCCAGTTGTGTTCTCTGCTTGGATTCCATTTTCCCCGTTTTATTGACACTGAGGTTCGGGTACAGGCAGCATCAGTGTTGCATGCTAGTTATAGGTTGCTGCAATGCACTAGGTTGGTTGCCCACCAGGATGCCCCGTTTTGGTTAGGCATTGTTCGCCCTGCTCCGAAACGTCTGGAGGTTTCAGGGTCGGGCAGGGTTTAGTTGGTGTTGAGACTCTGGCAGCTTCAGGGGCTGTCCCATTCGGGTTGGGGACAGAGGTATTTGAGCCTGCTCCTCCTGCCGAGGCTTCTGGGTCTTACCAGCAGACCCCCTTCTTTGCTGCCTTTCCCCTGGACTCTGCCTTTTCTTCAGGGGTGGAGGGCTTGGAGGACAGCAGTACCCCGGGGCCTCTGTTGAGGGTTCCTGGGGCTGTGGGGGGGAGCCCACGTGCAGTTCTGGGGCTGTTTGCCCCTGTTTGGGCTTTTCTTCTGGGTGCGTTTTTTTTCATCCCCTCCTCCCGTCTGCTCTGTTTCCCCCATTTGCTTATGTAAATTTGGCTCTCCTGTGTTGGCCACTTCTCCTTTTGTTGTGGTGGCCATTTTCTTTTCTGCGGGTGCTTCCCTGCCTGGCTGCGCTGCGGTTTGTTTACCTTTTTTCACCTGATTTTGTGTTTTTCTGTCTGTGTTTGGATTCTGGGTCTTGGTTTTTGGGCCCAGTGTCCGTGCTTGTTTGCTCTGCTTGCTCCCATGGCTTTCAACCCTCGGTTTTCGGTCCGTTTCTGGCTGTTTTGGCCAGGGTTTATTTTTGGGTCTAGTGTTTATCCTTTCCTTCTGTGGTGCATTTCCACTGGCAAATGTGGTGGTTTGGGCTCCTCCCAGGTTCGTTTCCAGGTTCCTTTGGGCTCTTCGGTTTCGTTCCGAAGGATTTTCTTCCTTTAGAGCTCCCCTTTGGAGGTTCGGGTGGCCCTTTGTGGTTACCTCCTGTGCGCCTTGGATATGCCTCTTCTGGAGTTCCAGGGTCTTTCTGGCTTGCAGACTACACTTCTTGGGTCTTGGCACGTATTTTTAATGGTCATGCTGGGGGCTTTAGCTTCTGCTTGTCGAGGTCGGTCCTTTGGTGCAGCTTTTCTGCCGGTGCCTCCTCTGGGGCCGTCTTCGTCTGGTCGGAGTGGGTGCTCGCAAATCGGCTTCTTGCTTTTCTTATCTTTTTTCCTCTCTCGGAGGGGGTGTCAGTCCCATCGCGGGTTGCCCTGTTGGCGGGGCAATATAGGGAAAAGGCTTGCTCTGTTTGCCCATGCTTGGTCCCACAATTCATGGTCAGTTTGGGTTGTGTCCTCCGGCCTTTGGTGGCATTGGGTGGCTCCTCCTCCTCCTCTGGGGGGGTTTAGAGCTGGCGGGGCGGGCTTCTTACCGCCGGGTCGCTCCATCGGGTCATCAATGTGCTGGGCCCGCAATGGGACTATGTGGGTCCTGTTGCAGGAACAGAGCCAGGACAGAACCAGAACCCTGTCCCAGTTCTGGCTTCTTTTGGGGCTGGGTTGTTGGGTGGTGTCTCTGGCCCTTCAGGTTGTGTGTTGACGTGTCTCGCTTCTTCCTGGGTTCAGGGACTGGTTTGTTTTTGTGGTGACACAGCTTGCTTCTCGTCTTCATTGCCTTTCCTTTGACCAGCTTTTGGCACCTCACGTTTCTTACCCAGTTCGTGGTGGCCTATCTATGTCTGCTTGGTATTCGGGTGTTGGCCCACCTCGACAGCTGGTTGGGGTGGGCTCCCAG
Organism: Procambarus virginalis; assembly: GCA_020271785.1. Classification (NCBI taxonomy): domain Eukaryota; kingdom Metazoa; phylum Arthropoda; class Malacostraca; order Decapoda; family Cambaridae; genus Procambarus; species Procambarus virginalis. The sequence goes on from WNGS01168935.1 coordinate 7,235, forward strand.
CCAGTCTGCTTGTCTGCTCATTGGAGGGGGTGGTTCTTTCCTCGTTTGCTGGGTTCAAGTTCCTAGTGAACTGGAGGAAGCCCCATATCTGGTTCCGTGCCAGGTTCGGACCATGCTGGGCCTCGTGTGGGACTCTCGGACCACTTCCCTGTCTCCCCGCCTCTTGAGGCATTGCTGCAGCTGTGGTCCTGCCTTCAGCTGTTTCTGGGTCGCTCGGTGGCAGCTCGAGCAGTTGTGTGAGAGTCAGAACTTCACCGTACTGGTTTATTACCCGCTGGGTCGGGTTTGGCTTCGGCATCTGTTCTGGTTCCTTTGGGGTCGTCCCTCTCCGTGGGCCTTGCATCGGTTGCTGTGTCACCGATTTCCTCTTCGGGTTTTTCAGGATTCAGTGTTTTGGCACCTACCCGAGCCTCACTCGATATGTTCACGGATGCGTCATCTCTCGGCTGGGGCTTTGTGACTAGTGCTCACCAGGCTAGCCAGGAGCGGTGGGGGCCATCCTTCCATCGGGCTCACAATGTGGTGCAGGAGTTCACGGTGGTTTGGCTGTCGCTTTAGAGGGTTCAGGTCACTCAGGTCTCTACAATCTGGATCCATTCTGACTTCTCTCCGGTGGTGCATTGCCCGAACCGCAGGTGTCTTCTTCGGTCCCCAATGTCCTGGCGGACGGCCGGTCCCAGTTCAGTCCACGGACTGGACGGTCAACGCAGCCTCCTTCAGTTGGCTTCGCCGGACGTACGGACTACCGGAGATGACCCTCTTCGTGTCGGCATAGTCTCGGCGTCTCGCTATATATGTGGCGCCCTTCCCCAACTGCGGAGACTTCATGATGGACTCTTTTTGGCAGGACTGGTCACTATTTTTGGCATTACTTCAGGTTCTGGCACCTTTGAAGTCTTCCCATAGGAAAGTTGTCCTGGCCCTTTGGTGGCCGACCCAGCCTTGGTTTCAGGCGTTGCTTGCTCGGTGCTGATATGGTCTACTCCTCCGCTCTTTGCATCTGGTCTTTTGATGCGGGGTTATCACCACTTGTTAGTGCTCATGTGGCTTCGTTGATGGTGTCCCACCTGTGAGCTTTGTTTCAGCAACAATATGTAGTTTCCTGGCATTCTTTTCGCATTTTCTCTCTCTTCGTAGGTTGTCTTCTCTTTCTGATTGGGTTGTCTTGTCTTTTCTTTCTTGGCTTTTTTAGGACCATCATTTGATGCTAAATCCTGTCGTCTCGTATAGTGTGGCGTTGGCGTAGCCATTCCAGCCTGCGTTCGAGGTGGATGTCCCTTCTGCCACATTCCGTAAGCTTTCTCATGCTTTATTTCACCTCCGGCCTGCTCATGCGCCGCCTGAGCCATCCTACTCCTTGGACAGGGTGCTCTCCTTTCTCTCATCTCCTCAGTTTGTGGTGACCCCTTCGGTTCAAGATTGTTTTTTCAAGGCCCTCTTTCTGTTGGCATTGGCCTCTGGGTATAGAGTTGGTGAGCTTGTTCTCCTCCGGCGCGGGTGGAGACATCTTGTTCGGTGGCAGATGTCTCCTTATTTTCTGGTGAAGAACAAGACGGCCACTTTCCGGAGTGGTCCTTGGGTCATTAGTGCTTGGTTGGTGAGGCCAGGGGTGCATCATGTGTTGTGTCCGGTTGCGGTTCTTCGCCGTGATTTGTGTGCCTCGGCTTCTGTGGCCAGGGATGCTGTTTAGGTTGATTCGGTTTCCTCGTTCCCTGTTCCAGGGCTCGGGTCTCCCAGGTCGTCTGCAGGGTTATTATGTCTAGCCAGCCTGTGATCTATTCTCGTGCCCATGATGTTCGTAAGTTTGCTGCTTTGGATGCTGTTTTTGGCAACATGTCTTGGGCTGATGGGCGTGGGGATTTTGGTGATCGAGCAGGTTCCTGACCACCTGTTCTTTGGCACACATTCCTGGTCTTGGGCGTTCGTTTGAGGCTTTGGGTCGCAGGTTGCATCCAGTTGTTTCGACTTTGAGTTGAGGAGGGCGTGGCAGCTGCCTCCCGGGTAGTCCCTCTTTTCCTTGTCTTTGGTTAGGTAGCTCCAAGGAGCTGGAGGGGCTCCCCACAGAAAACCAGTGTTGAATGTAATGAAGCACCATTTTTGGGTGAGCCCCAGAGGTTCTCTGGCACCCTCTCTCCCTCAGGTCGGCAGTTTTTGCATTGTTTTGATGCTCAGTCTCCAAACAGGAGTTGTTGAGTAGGTGGCACCGGAGGGGGTCCGAGAATTCCCCCTCTCTCTCCTGGGGAGAGGAGGACTGTGCAGATTAACGGCGTGGTGGCAGAGTGTGACTTTTGCTTGTTTGTTTGTTTTAGGTTGGGGGAGTTCTGCCTCTCTGTTCAGTCTCTGGTTGCAATTTTTCTGACCATGTGGGGTCTGTTTTGTTATGCCTACCTTCCTGGGTGCTAACCCTGGTCGATGGCAGACATGGAATGCCCCCAAGTACATGGGGGTTTCTATAGACCATTGGTCCCTTTGCCTCTGAAGGGGCCAGGTTCCGGCTCGTGGTCCCTGGTAAGCTGATTTCCAGTTGACTGATGCCCCTGATTAATATATCCCATATCAGTCTGATAGCTCCAGGGAGCCTCCAGGGCTCTCCCACAAAATAGTGTTTCATTACATTCAACACTGATTTTAGGAGAGTTATTTAGTAATCCCCAAAGATTGTAATTTTGTGCTTTACCTTATAAATTTACTGACTGCATTCACCAAGGCAATGGATTCATGAAATGTAATCTGTGAAATGGTAAATTAATAAACTAAATCCAAGGAATGCAACTGAAGATAATTTTATCACTTAATAGC
>WNGS01168935.1:11033-31300 GCA_020271785.1 Procambarus virginalis
TAAAATTAAATGGACTGTAATAAGTGACAGATATATGATTTGAGTTAAAAATTTCCAATAGAAACTTTCAAAATGGCAATACTGCAAGATGCTGTGATCTAGTATATTAAAGTTTAATAGTTCATAATGCATATGGTACAGTAATTAGAATATAATTGTAAAGTTTACTTAAAACAACATGTATTATAAACACCTGTGAATAATGATTATTTGCAAGACAATATTTCCAGCATATTAAAAAATAAAGAGACATATAATTGTACAGTATTGACATAGTATGATTACATTATTTTGCAGCAGATGTATAAATAAAAAATAGATATTTAATCTAAGCACTTTTGGTTCCCTGTTTGTCCCAATGTATTCAGTAGTAATTTGGTACCTTATACCCTTACTTCATAGTCTCCGTGGTGTAGTGGTAAGACACTTGCCTGGCGTTCCGCGAGCGCTATGTCATGGGTTCGTATCCTGGCCGGGGGGAGGATCCTTAACTGTAGCCTCTGTTTAACGCAACAGTAAAATGTGTACTTGGTTGTAACAACGATTCTTCGCGGCGGGGATCGTATTCCAGGGACCTGCCTGAAACGCTACGCGTACTAGTGGCTGTACAAGAAGGTAACAACTCTTGTATATATCTCAAAAAAAAAAAAATAGAAATCACAATAAAGTTATATATCATCTTAAATTCTATGTGTATTGAAATAAGGGGCTTAGAGGTAGAACATTTGGTTAACAGAGCTCGGGTGCATGAGGGAATTGTGTGAAACCCCGTGTTTCAGAGAAGCTGCGGGATCCTTGTGAGGGCGGTAGCACTCTTTAAGATGCAATTCTTTTAACCATGTCGTGGTACAGTTGACTAAGGCGCGTTTGGAATCATCCCGGGCTTAGGTTCGAACCCTCATCGCGGCCCTTTTGGATTTGTTCATTTGATATGTCACGCTATTGTGATTTCTGTGTGCTTGGCTCATTTGTTTCTGCCTTTGCCGGGGATCGAACCCAGACCCTTAGAACTATGAACCCTGAGTGCTCTCCAATCGGCCATCAGGACCCCTAATCTAAAGTCAATGGCCTAGAAACGAGATATAATTAAAATATTATTCCGTTATATTATAAAGTTATTACAGAGAAGATTGACAATTTATGAATTATAGCTTTTCTGGGGAGAGCCCCGTCGGCTCCCCGGAGCTTTACCAGGCTGATATGCTAATGTCAGACTTTGGCATCAGTCATGTGTATGTAGTTCTAAGGCCTACCGGGGACCACGACCAGAACCTGGCCCCCTCAGACAGGCACGGGGAGCAATAGCCTATAGAAACCCCCGAGTGGTTGGAAGCATTCTATGTCTGCCATCGACCGAGTCAAGCATCCAGAAAGGTAAGCATTCCAAAACAAACCCCTATTCTAGTTAAAATTGCTACCTAAAGCCGAACTAGTGGATAGAACTCCCCAACAGAAAACAAGCAAGCTAGTGGAGCAAGCCCCACCCATAGCTCTACTGTTCAACAAATCTATAGAGTGTCACACCTTCCCTGATATCCTCAAAAAAGCAAGAGTAACGCCAGTCCATAAAGGAGGCAATCCGGCAGACATAAACAATTATAGACCAATATCAAATCTACCCATTCNTATATATCTATATGTATATGTTATTAAATATGACCGAAAAAGTAAGATTAATAATTCTAACACGAATTTTCTCAATTTTCCTTATGTTTCTTTTTACTGATGACGGTAAATTAAAATCAATTCTCCAAAATTCATTCTTTATTTCTAGTCTGATGCGACACTTGAGCGCGTTTCGTAAAACTTATTACATTTTCAAGACTTTTAGTTTATCTACACAACTTGTGCTTTATGAAACAAACATTGGCTCTTATACCTGCATTTGGGTGAGGTGATGTAATACATTAGTGGGGTGAAACACAGAACACGGAAACGGGGTATAGATTTGTAGAAGTAGAAGTCGGGTCCCATAGAACTGCAGAAGGCCTATTGGCCCATATTTCTTGATGTTTCTATATTGGAGCAGAGTCTTGAAGTGGGTAGAATATAGTTGTACGTTAATGGCTGTTGATTGCTGGTGTTGACTTCTTGATGTGTAGTGCCTCGCAGATGTCAAGCCGCCTGTTGTCACTGTATCTATCGATGATTTCTGTGTTGTTTGTTAAGATTTCTCTGGTGATGGTTTGGTTGTGGGAAGAGAGTATATGTTCCTTAATGGAGCCCTGTTGCTTATGCATTGTTAAACGCCTGGAAAGAAATGTTGTTGTCTTGCCTATATACTGAGTTTTTTGGGGCTTACAGTCCCCAAGAGGACATTTGAAGGCATAGACGACGTTTGTCTCTTTCAAAGCGTTCTGCTTTGTGTCTGGAGAGTTTCTCATGAGTAGGTTGGCAGTTTTCTTGGTTTTATAGTAAATCGTTAGTTGTATCTTCTGATTTTTGTCTGTAGGGATAACATTTCTATTAACAATATCTTTCAGTACCCTTTCCTCCGTTTTATGAGCTGAGGAGAAGAAGTTCCTGTAAAATAGTCTAATAGGGGTATAGGTGTTGTATTAGTTGTCTCTTCAGAGGTTGCATGGCGTTTTACTTTCCTTCTTATGATGTCTTCAATGAAACCATTGGAGAAGCCGTTGTTGACTAGGACCTGCCTTACCCTACAGAGTTCTTCGTCGACTTGCTTCCATTCTGAGCAGTGGCTGAGAGCACGGTCGACATAAGCGTTAACAACACTCCTCTTGTACCTATCTGGGCAGTCACTGTTGGCATTTAGGCACAATCCTATGTTTGTTTCCTTAGTGTAGACTGCAGTGTGGAAACCTCCGCTCCTTTCCATGACTGTTACATCTAGAAAGGGCAGCTTCCCATCCTTCTCCATCTCGTAAGTGAAACGTAACACAGAATTCTGCTCAAACGCCTCTTTCAGCTCCTGCAGATGTCTGACATCAGGTACCTGTGTAAAAATGTCGTCAACATACCTGCAGTATATGGCCGGTTTCAAGTTCAAGTCGACTAAGACTTTTTCCTCGATAGTACCCATGTAGAAGTTTGCAAACAGGACGCCTAGGGGAGAACCCATAGCGACCCCATCTACTTGCTTATACATGTGCCCATCCGGGCTCAAGAAGGGTGCCTCCTTAGTACAAGCTTGGAGTAGTTTCCTGTGTGTATATATGTATATATACATTTTCTTTCGCAAGAGGCTCCGTTCCCTTCGCTATTGACGGGGCACTGGGAGAGCAGCTTGCTCTGTTGGCTCTCGCTTGTTCCCACAGTTCATGGGTGTTTTTTGGTTGTCGTACGGCCTCTGATGGCATCGGGCGGCTATCCCCCTTTTGACGGGTTCGGGCTGGCGGGGTGGGCTTCTTCCCCCTGCGCTTCATCATGTCATCTTGAGGCGCCCCATCCATCCAGGTTCCCGCCTGTTCTAGTGCAGACACGGGATTTTGTGGATCTGCGTTTCTTCTCGACTTGTTTAGTCTGCGCCTGGATTCTTTGCTCTCTTCGGAATTCTGTTATCTTCGGTCCGGCTTCTGTTGGGGCCAGGTGCCTGGATGGTGTCCCTGGACCTCCGGGTCACTTCTTGGCACGTTCCTCTCCAGAGTTCCGGGACTGGCACAGTTAGGGGTGGGGCTTCAGGCTTGCTGCTTTTGTTGCCTTCCCTAGTTTGTAATTATATAAAAAAGGCACTTAGTGTATTTATGCATCTTTACTGAATCTTGGTGACCTGTCTGTGTCTGCTTGGGATTCGGTTTCTGGCCTACTTCAACGACTGGCTGGTGTGGGCTCCCAGTCGGCCCACTTGTCTGCTTGCCAGGAGTGTGGTTCTTTCCAGATCGCCGAGTTTGGGTTCCTGGTGATCTGGAGGCCGTTCCATCTAGTTTCTGTCTTGGGTTCAGACCTGGCTGGGTCTTGTTTAGGGCTCTTGGACTGCATCTTTGTCTCTCCCTCCAGAGGCGTTGCTGCGGCTGCAGCTGTTTCTGAGGTGGTCCCGGACGTCCCGGGTCACTCAGCAGTTGCTCGAGCGGTTGTGAGGGAGTCTGAACTTCGCCGTGCTGGTCTGCCCGCCGGGTCGGGTTTGGCTTCGGCGTCTGTTTTGGTTCCTTCGGGGACTCCCCTTCCGCCTCTCTCATGATCATTGGGTTCATCCTCCTGGGACCTTGTGCTGGTGCTGCATCGCCGGCTTCCTCTTTGGGGTTTTCGGGGTTCCGTGCCTTGGCGCCTCCCTAAGCCTTCGCTCAATGCATTCACGAACGGGTCGTCTCTCGGCTGGGGCTTTGTGACCAGTGCTCACCAGGCCTGTCGGGAACAGTGGGGTCTGTCCTTCAGTCGAGCTCACAGCACAGTTCGGGAATTTGTGGCTTGCACTTCGGAGGGTTCGGGTCACTTGGGGCTCTACCATCTTGTTCCATTCGGACTGTTCTCTAGTGGTTCATTGCTGGAACCACGGGGGCTCTCTTCAGCCCTTGCCCTTTGGGGTTGGTCCCTTCGAGTGGTTCGCCTGCTGGATTTTCGGGGTTTGGCTCGCTATGTGTTTCATATCCGGGGAGTGTCCTGCATCCTGGCGGATAGCCTGTCTCGATTCATTCCTCTGATTCGTTTCGTTGGCTCTGCCAGACTTACGTACTCCCGGACATGGATGTCTTCGCGTCGGTGTAGTCTTGGCGTCTCACATTCTATGTGATGCCATTCATCACCTGCGAGATGTTTGCGGTGGATGCCTTTCAGCAGGACTGGTTGAAGTGGAGTTACCTGTACCTCTTTCCCCGGTCCAGCTGTTGCTTCGGGTTCTGGCTCGGTTTGGAGTCCTTACCAAGGAGAATAATCCTCGTGGCCCCTTGGTGGCCGGCCCAACTTTGTTTTCAGATGCTGCTTGATTGGTGTCCAAACCCAGGGCGTTTCCCGTGACTCCGCCTCTTTTGACAGGTTGGACTGGTCCGGTACGTGGCTGGTTCGGTCTTCTCCTTGGCTCTTCACATCTAGTCTTTTGACATGGGTGTAACACCATCTGTTTGGTGATCAGGTGGCTTCGTTGATGGTGTCCCACCTACGAGCTTTGTCTCTGCGACAGTATACAGTTTTCTGGCATTTCTATTCGCCATTTTCTTGCTCTTCGAAGGTTGTCTTCTCTTTCGCATTGGGTTGTCTTGTCCTTTCTTGGTTTTCCAGCCCGTTATTTGATGCTTCTTACTGTCGTCTCATATCGTGCGGCACTGGCGGAGCTGCTTCAGCTTGCGTTCGGGGTGGACATTGCATCCACCTGGTTCTGTACGCTTTCTCGTGCTTTGTTTCACCTCCGGCCTGCTCATGCGCTGCCTAAGCCGTCCTGGTTCTTGGTCAGGGTGCTCTTATCTTTCCTCTCCTCGGTTTGTGGTAGCCCCTTCGTTTCAAGATTGTTTTTCAAAGGCCATAATTTTGTTGGCATTGGCCTCTGTGGGTCGGGGAGCTTCCGGCTCTCCTCTGGCGCAGGGGTTTCTGCTCTTTTGGTACTGGTGGTAGGTTTGTACGCTTGCAGCCTTCTCCATCTTTCTGGCGAAGACCGAGACGGATGCTTCCCGGAGGGGTCCTTGGGCTATTGATGCTTGGTTGGTTTGGCCAGGGGTGCTTTATGTATTGTCCGGTTGCGGCTCTTCCCTATTCCCTGTTCCAGGGCTCGGGTCTCCCAGGTCGTGTGCAGGTTTCTTCTAACAGACTGCGGTCTATCCTTGTGCCCGTGGTTTTCGGATATTTGCGGCTTTTGCTGCCCTGTTTAGTAACATGTCTTGGGCTCATTTCGGGCGCAGTGATTTGGAGGTCGCACATTTGCAGGTTTGGAGGAGACAGGACACCACGAGCGTAACTCTCATCCTGTAACTACACTTAGGTAATTACAGGTTCCTGGCCACCCGTTATTTTGTGAGCTTGTCTGCTCCTGGGCGTTCTTGTGTTGCATTGGGTCGCAGGTTGCAGCCTGTTGTCTCGACTTCGTGTTGCAGAGTTTGTGGCGGCCACCTCCCGGGTCAGCCCTTCCTTTTCCTTCTCTTTGGGTATGTAGCTCCCGGGAGCCGTAAGGGTTCCCCCACAGAAAACCAGCGTTGAATGTAATGAAACGCCATTTTCTGGGTGAGCCCCAGAGGCTCCCTGGCTACCCTCCCTCCCTCTGGTCGGCATTTTTTCACGTTAGTTGAAGCTTAGCTTCCAAACTGAAGAGCTAGGCAGCCGGCGCTGTGAGGTCCGATGCCCCCCCTCCCCCTCTCGGGGAGGGGAGGGCTGCACGGACGAGTGACGCGGCAGTAAAGTGTGATGTTGCTTGTTTGCTTGATCCTTGGGATTGTAGGTAGTTTCTACCTCTCTTTTCGTTTTTTGTTGTAGTTTCTTACCATGTGGGGTTTGTTTTGTTATGCTTACCTTTCTGGGTGCCTAACCCCGGTCAATGGCAGATAAGGTAAACCCCCAACCACAGGGGGGGGTTTTCCAGGGCCATTGCTCCCTGAAACCTCTCTGAAGGGGCCTGGTTCTGGCTCTGGTCCCTGGTAGGTCTAAACTCCATAGCTAATGTCCCAGTCTAATATAATATACATTAGCCCGATAAGCTCCAGGGAGCCTCCAGGGCACACCCAGAAAATAATATTTCATTACATTCAACAATGGTTTTCTGAGGGGAGCCCCTACGGCTCCCCGGAGCTTACCAGGCTGATATGCTAATGTCAGACTTTGGCATCAGTCATGTGTATGGAGTTCTTATGGGCCTACCGGAGACCACGAGCCAGAACCTGGCCCCCTCAGAAAGGCAAGGGGAGCAATGACCTATAGAAACCCCCGTGTGGTTGGAAGCATTCTATGTCTGCCATCGACCGGGTTAGGCACCCAGAAAGGTTGGCGTCCCAAAACAAACCCCTGTTCTGGTGAAAATTGCAACCAAAAGCCGAACGAGTGGATAGAACTCCCCAAACAAAAACGAGCAAACTAGTATGACGTCATTCGTCGTCGCACCTCTGTCTGCGCGACCCCTCCCCTACCCAGGAGGGGGAAAGGGGAGCCCCAGACCTACCTCGCCGGCGATCCACACCCCAGTTCTTCGGGTGATGCTAGTGGCACCGGTTGTGTGCTCCGGCTCCAGTGGTTGTTTCAGCACTGTACCTAGAGTGTGGTGTCTGTCTTCTAGGTGGTGTGTGAGCCGGAAGTGAGTCTCCAGTACTCGGGCTGCATGCGCCTAGGGTTCCCTTCCCTAGGTGCCCTGTAAGTACTGCCCTTGGGCCTTGGGGTTACCTTCCACAAGTTCCTTGGGTCCTGCTTCTGCTAGGCTGTTTGCTGCTCGGTTTTCGGCCACCCTTTGTGTAATAGGGGGTTCTGTCTCCCTTGTTCGCCTTAGGGTAAGGGGCAGTTAATTTGCACTGACGGGGCGCAGGGTGCTGCGCAGCTTGTTTTCATCAATCACAGCGGCCGGCTCTGTTCTGCCTGGGTACGCTGTACTCTTGCGGGGTTTTCTTTTTCTTTTTGTTTGTCTACCTGGTGGGGGCTCTGCCTTTGGTTCTTTCCCCTTTTGTGTCGAGTTCTCTTCCTTCTTCTCGTGGTTCCCCCTGCTAGGTCTCCGTGAGTGTACACGTCCCGGGGTTCAGCTCTTAGAATGTTGTTTAGTAGCCATGGGGGCCGGTTAGCAGTACCCTGCCTGGGATTACCTGAGCGCGAATCCTCTTATAGTAAACGCTCGGGACCCTGGGAAACCCCTAGGGGAAGTGTGGCCTGATAGATGTGGCCCCGGTGTCCCCCCTCCTCGCGTTGTGCGAGTTCGAGGGTTGCTCTGTGCCCTTGTCTAAGGGTGACTCTCGAGGTTTTGCCTCCGTCTGCAGCCTGTGGGGTTGGTGACACCTTCGGCCTGGGGTCCTGTAAGTTTTGTTGCTTGTATGTGACTTGGTTACCCAGTCTTATGCTGACTATGTAGGTGCAGGCTGCACGGGCGTTGCACATTGGGTTTCAGTGCCAACGCGCTAGTTGTTTGCTCCCCGAAAGCCCCGAGGCTGCCTTGTTTTCGTTGGTGGTCTTGTCGGGTCCCCCCTCTTCCTCCCTACATCCGGGTCTTTACCGTCTGTTGGTTCGGGGTCGGGGCGGGGCTTCCATGGTTTGAGACTCGGTTGGACTCGGGGACTTCCCCTTCGGGGTTGTGATGGGGGCATTCGAGCCTGTTTCCTCCAGCCGTGTTGTAAGAGTCTGCCAGTGGGCTGCCTTCCTTAGTGCTTTTCACGGCTGCCCCGGTTTTCTTGAGGCTGGGGCTTTGAGGGGACAGCTTGGCCCTGGGCCTGCCGGGTGGGTTCGCGGGGTTGGGATGGGGCTGACGTGGTGGGCCTCAGGCCCCGTTGGTCCCCGCTGGGTTTTTCTACCCCTCTGGCGGGGCTGTGCGGTTTTGTGGAGTGGGGTTTTTTCTTTCCCCCTTTCCACACGAGTATTTGGGCATCGGCCCCTCCCGGGCTCTGTTCCTTGTCCATTATGCCTGTTGCTTCCATCCTGTCGGTGGGTGCTTTCTCCGTTCTTCACCCCCTTTTCCCGAGACGGGGGACTTCTTCGTCATGTCCTCCTCTTCTTGGGGTTCTGCATGACTTTGGTCTCGGTGCAAATGGGTTTTCTGTGCCTTTGTCCTTTGTGTTTGCTTCTATGTGTTCTCGAAGGTTCGGGACGGTTTTGCTCCTTCCCATTTTACTGGTACGTCTATCGTCGTTTGGTGGGGCTTCCCTCTGGTCCTTTCTAGGGCTTTGTGGTCCTATTTCGGGCAGCTTCTGGGTTTCTGGCCTTCTCGTTCTTTCTTGTTCATGTCTCTTCTCTCCGCGCTGTCTCAGGACTGCTCGTTTTCCTTCCGTTCTGGTCCAGGATACCGGATTGGGNACTTGTTCCCCTCTCCTTATTCTTCACTCCTCCTCTCTCTATTGATTTTATTGGTTTGCCTTTATGTACCACTTTACTGGTTTGCCTACCCCTAACACTTTGTAGAAAAAAGAATGATTTCTTCTTCATTCCTGTTCTCATTTAAACGTTTTGCCTCGGCAAGGTTCAGTTTCAGCTTCTCTCTGTCTTCTTTTGAAAGATCTCGTCTTAACGACCACCCTTTCCCAACCTCATCACTTTGCAATTTTCTAGCATTCCTTAGCACTTCTTCCATCTGTTTGGCACCGTTTAGGGTGATCCTCAAAGGTCGATCTTTCCCTTTTACGTACCTGCCTATTCTCCTGTAGTCGCACACATTCTCTATGGTAGTGAGACCTTCTACAAGGCCAACAATTTTATCTACTACTTTAGCTTCTTCGACCGCTCTTTCTGACCTAGATGTTATCTCCTTTTCTTTGCAACCAAAAATGATCAGGGACTTACTCCGATCAACTGAGTTTTGCACCAACTTCGGGTTAGATGCCAATTCTTTCCTCACTTCTAGCCTAATGTTTGTTTTATCTTGTTTGCTACAGTGTTTGACTTCCTTTACAGCTTCTTCAATTCTTTCCTTCTCCTTGGCCACTTGTGCATAGGTGAGTTGCATATCTTTCTTGCACTGTTCTATACCCTGTGTAACTTCCTCCATCTGTGCTGACAAAAGCTGTTTCTCCTGTTGAATTTCCTTGCCTAACCTATTGTAGTCATTTAGGCTTAAATTTACTTTAACTTCTTCTAAAGCTATTTTTAAGAGTTTATTTTCTTCTTCCATGTCTTTGCTATTTGTTTCCAATTGATTCTTATCCTTGCGCAAGTCTTTCACTATATCCTCAAGACATAAAACTTTGCTATTCAAATGGTCATTACTTTCTTTCAATTACGAATTATTTCAACATGAGAGTTCACAATACTATCTAAATTTACCAACTGTAAAGTATACTGTTTGTGGTGTTATTACACTATATACGCACATTATATATAAGTATCTACATGTTTTGTTCACCTTAACTGTTCAACTAATCTGGTATAGTGTGCAAAGAGCATAGTGGCCATCCCTACACAGCATGACAAGTCATCAGATGTTGCCACCTCCCTCACCAAAATGGCTTCTCCCAATACTCCTTTTTGTGTTATTACACTATATATACCCATTATATATACTGTAAGTATCTACATTTTGTTCACCATAACGATCCATTAAGTTGGTATGCTGAGTCAAAAGGCAGCAAAGAGTGGCCTCCACACACCAGGCAGCCAGCCACTGGCCGCTGCTCCCTCCCTCCTGCACCTCACCAGACTCGCAAACATCCTCCTCCCACCATACTGTTTTGCTTTTATTCACTATTTAAAAACGTTATATACTGTAATGGGAAATGAATTAATCCGTTCCTGACTACCCAAGAACCTCACTTCAAACTAAATTTTATACCTAATTTATCTAAATAAACCTACAAAACTATGTTCAAGTTATTATTTACCCTTACTGATGAATGCTGTTGATGTATGGAAGATGGTGAGGAGGGGGGGGGGGGGAGGAGAGGTGTTACTATTTGGAAGGGGAGTCCCCTTCCATTATAATATCCAGCAATGAGGACCTCTCTGGGGTGCACTCCCTGGCACGTTTTGCCTGCATGCTACTAGGACTTGCTTGTCTTACTAAGAATCTGTCTAAAGACACTTTTTTTCCTTACATTTTAACACTTTGACGCACCGTGCGCGGGACCTCCCCACTACCCCAGGATGCACTGAGCGTTCCGTGGGAGCGCAAGGGCGAGCGCGGTAAATTCTGAAAAGTGTATAATCTTTTCCACTTTGTCAGCTTAATTCTCGTCCTTAGATATTCAATTTGGTATCAATGTGTTCGCAATAGAATTGTCTACAGAACTAAATGCATATAAACTCCAAAAGCCCGGCATACCATCCGCAACTAACAGAGAAAGTGAGAGAAAGTTACCCGGGAGCGCGCAAGTGATAAAATGTTTACACTCTTTTCAGGTTTGTTAACTCAATTCTCGTCCTAGGTCTTTCATTTTGGTATCAATGTGTTCGCAATAGAATTCCCAACAGGCCTATATGCATATAATATAAAAAACAGCAGCGATCTCCACCCGCCGACATGATGAAAACAGGTCGTGGTTACAAGAAAGAGAGCGCTGCGCCATCCCAAGGCGCTTCTCATTCTGAAAAGTATATATTCTTTTGAACTTTGTCATCTCAATTCTCATCCTAGGTTTTTCAATTTGGTATCAATGTGTTCGCAATAGAATTCTCTACAGGACTAAATGCATATAATCTCCAAAAGCCCGGCTTACCATCCGCAACTAACAGAGAAAGTGAGAGAAAGTTACCCGGGAGCGCACAAGAGCAATAAAATGTGTACACTCTTCTCTTTGGACATCTCAATTCTCGTCTTAAGTCTTTCATTTTGGTATCATTGTGTTCGCAATAGAATTCCCTACAGGAGCATGCAAATATAAAGTCCAAAAGCCCTGCGTACCATCCACAACAAGCACGGAAAGTGACAGAGAGTTACCCGCCTTGAGCGCTAATAAAGACCAATAAAATGGGTAATCTGTTTTTAACTTTGTTACCTCAATTCTGGTCCTAGGACTTTCATTTGGGTATCAATGTATTCGCAATGAAATTCCCTACAAGTGTATATGCATAGAATGTCCAAAACCACAGCAAGACCGTCCCGAAAACGCCACTAAAGTTGCCGCACGGAGGACTCAATGCTGAGTCCTCGGCGGACTTGCCCCTGTTTTACGGAGGACTCAATGCTGAGTCCTCGGTACGCGAAAGTTTAACACTTGTCTGTAGTAAGACATCACATTGTCATTTAAAAGGTCAATGCAAAGGCCTGCTACAGCTTTATCTGGGTGAGTTTTTTCAACAAAACTTTGCAGTTCTCCCATACTTCACACATTTTCCTAATGAAGAAGGGACATCCTCTACTGCCTCTACTCACAGCTATTTTCTTAGGTTGAACCTTACCACTGGCTTTCTTGAGACCCATGGCGAGATATATAATAACAACTTTTATGCTCAAATGGCCAAAAAAACGACAAAAAACTGTAAATACTTGTGAAGAATTCAGGTGGGATAGTCACTGGTCGCGAGGCACTGGTAAACTGAGGCACGATTGCCATGCTACCACGAGCTAGTCGGCTTGTACGCGTATCAACACCCTCGTCTTCCGAGGCAGTCCTCGCCTTCCGAGGCAGTCCTCGCCTTCCGAGGCAATCCTCGCCTTCCGAGGCAAATTTTCCGAGGAAATCCTGCTCGTATTCCGAAAAACTCGTATACAGGGACACTCATATTCCGATGTACCACTGTATAAGTATTTGCATGTTTTGTTCATTATTGTGAACCACTAAGCTGGTATAGTGAGTGCAGACAGCAACAGGTGGCCATACAGATTCGGCAGAATATGCTACAGTTCTCCTACCCTCAACTTTACCCCTCATACAGCACAGTGCAAATTATCACAACAATCTTGCTATTATCAAAATCTGGTCATTTATATCACAGTCAGGGATCTTCTGTAATACTGTCATCGCTAAATAACACCAGTTACATATATTTCTGTGGGGAGCCCCTACGGCTCCCTGGAGCTTATCGGGCTAATGCATGTTATGTTAGACCAGGACATTAGCTATTGAGTTCAGACCTACCAGGAACCAGCACCAGAACCTGGCCCCTTCAGAGAGGTTTCAGGGAGCAATGGCCCTGGAAAACTCCATTATGGTTGGGGTTTTTCCTTATCTGCCATCGACCGGGGTTAGGCACCCAGAAAGGTAGGCGTAACAAAATAAATGGATCCATCCTCGTTTGAGTTTGGTCCTTCTTCCCATTTTTGGGTGCATTTGGAGGTTCTGGAGTCTTCCTGATTGACAGACTGCCCTTTCTTTTCCTTGGGGACGTGGCATGGGTTCTGTCGGACCCGCACGTTTGAGTGGCGGGGAAACTTCTACTTTTATGCAGGTTTAACTCGGGGGCGAGTTTGAGCACCTTAATGCGTGCATGTTCGCTCCAGTGCTTTCTCGGGATGTTGGCCTTTTCCAGCTTCACGTGCAGGTTCCTTAGCTTTCGGCTTCGTTGGTTGCATAGGAGTCGCGCGCCTGTGGGCATTTGGCTTCGGTCCTACGTTTCTTTTCCCTTCTCGAGCTGTCTTCTGCTTGGTTTGAGGAGGATGTGGGAGCGTTGAGTGAAGGGCCTTTGTCTGGGGTGCTGACTTCAGCAGCTAGGACGTCGGCTGGACTGTTGAAGCTCTTTGCGCCCATCCTGAAGGAAGCGGTGTCTCTGTTTTTTGCTTCTTGCTTCGCATGTCGTCAGGCGGTGCTCGCCCTATCTTTGGAATCTGCTTTGGCCCTGGCTCTTAGGTTTTTGTCTCGGTTTTGTCTGTTGTTGTTTGCAGAGACTGCGGTCTCTCAGTTTCTGCACGCGGCTTCGTCTAGTTGTCGGCCTATGGCGGACTTGTTGATTCTCCGAAGTGGTTGTTCTCGGCAGTTTCGGAGGGGTCGTGCCAGGGTTCCGGGTTCCGCTGGTCGAGGTGGGCCATATTGGTGCCAGTTTCTGAGCCGTTGTTCCCTTCGGGGCCAGCGTCGTCTGGTCGGCACAGTGATCGCCCTGTTCGACGTTTGGGTTCTCGTAAGGGGCGGCGGCCCTTTTGCGGTTTGCCCCGTTGATGGGGCGATTAGGGGAAGGCTCGCTCTGTTTGCCCACGCTTGGTCCCACAATTTGTGGGCCTTTTCATTCGTGTCATCTGGCCTGCGGTGGCGTTGGGCGACTCGTCCTCCTTTGGGGGGTTTGGGGTTAACAGGGCAGGTTTCTTCTCCTGCGCTTCATGAAGTCATCTTGAAGTGGGTGCGCTTGGGCATGGTCGAAACGACTACGTCCCTCAGGTGGGTTTCCCGTCTGTTTCCAGTGCCGAAACGGGACTGTGCGGATCTGAGGATCATTCTGGACTTGTCCCGTCTGCACTCCTGGATTCCTTGCCCCTCCTTTCGGATGACTACTCTGTCTCAGGTCCGGCTTCTGTTAAAGCCGAGTGTCTGGATGGTGTCCCTGGACCTGAAGGACGACTATTGGCACGTTCCTATTCATCCGGGGTTCAGGGACTGGTTAGGTTTCGTGGTGGGGCGTCACGCTTACCGTTTTCGATGCCTACCTTTTGACTTGAATCTGGCACCTCGCATTTTCACACGTCTGACCCGGGTTGTGGTGACCCGTCTGCGTCTTCTAGGAATTCGGGTTTTTGGCCTACCTCGACGACTGGCTGGTATGGGCTCCCAATCGGTCAGCTTGTCTGCTCGCCAGGGATATGGTTCTTTCTCAACTCGACAGGTTCGAGTTCCTGGTGAACTGGAGGAAGTCCCATCTGGTTCCATCCCAGGTTTGGACCTGGCTGGGTTTTGTTTGGGATTCTCGGACCGCTTCCTTGTCTCTCCTTCCAGAGGTATTGCGGCAGCTGCGGGACCGCCGTCGGCTGTTTCTGAGGGGTCCCAGGTCAGTCGGCGATTGCTCGAGCAGTTGTGCGGGAGTCTGAACTTCGCCGTGCTAGTCTACCCGCCTGGTCGGGTTTGGCTTCAGCGTCTGTTTTGGTTCCTTCGGGGACATCCCTTCCGCCTCTCTCGTGATTGTTGGGTTCTGCGTCACCGGCCTCCACTTCGGAGTTTTCGGGGTTCCGTACCTTGGCACTTCCAGAGCCTTTGCTTGATGTATTCAGACGGGTGATCTCTCGGCTGGGGCTTTATGACCAGTGCTCACCAGGCAGGCCAGGGATGGTGGGGTCCGTCATTCTGTTGCGCTCACAGCACGGTTCTGGAGTTAGCGGCAGTCTGGTTCGCGCTTCGGAGGGTTCGGGTCGCTCGGGGATCGACCATTAGCCTCCATTCGGACTGTTTTCCAGTGGTTCATTGCCTGAACCGCGGGGGTTCTCTTCGGTCCTTGGCTCTTTGGGGTTGGTCCCTTCGAGTGGTTCGTCTGCTGGATTCTCGGGGTTTGGCTGTCCGTGCTGTGCATGTCCGGGGAGTGTTCAACGTTTTAGTGGACGGTCTGTCTTGCTTCCATCCCCTGTCCACGGAGTGGACGGTCGACGACGACTTGTTTCTTTGGATCTGCCAGACATACGGTCTCCCAGATGTGGACCTCTTCACGTCGCCGTGGTCTCGGCATCTCCCAATCTATGTGACGCCCTTCCCCGACTGCGAGGCGTTCGCGGTGGATGCCTTTCGGCAGTACTGGTCGAGGTGGGGTTACCTGTACCTCTTTCCCCCGGTCCAGCTGTTGCTTCGGGTTCTGGTTCGGTTGGAGACATTCCCAGGGAGAGTATTCCTTGTGGCCCCTTGGTGGCCGGCCCAGCCTTGGTTTCCGCTGCTATTGGCTTCGTGCCCGAACGCGGGACATTTCCTGCGGCTCTGCCTCTTTCAGCAGGTCGGCCCGGTCCGGTACTGGGCTGGTTCGACTTTCTCCTCTGCTCTTCACGTCTGGCCTTTTTGACGAGGGTGTATCACCATTTCTATGGTGATCAAGTGGCTTCATTGATGGTGTCCCACCTAAGAGCTTCGTCTCAGCGACAGTATGAAGTTTCCTGGCGTTTTTTCGCCATTTTCCGGCTCTTCGTAGGTTGTCTTTTCTTTTGGATTGGGTTGTCTTGTCCTTTCTTTCTTGGCTTTTTCAGGACCATCATTTGATGCCTAATACTGTCGCCTTGTATCGTGCGGCGCTGGCGAAGCCGCTCAAGCTAGCTTTCGGGGTGGACATCACATCCCCCCCCCCCGTTTCGTAAGCTTTCCTGTGCTATGTTTCACCTCCGGCCTGCTCATGCACCTCCTGAGCCGTCCTGGTCCTTGATCAGGGTGTGTCTCCTATCTTTCCTCTCCTCGGTATGTGGTGGCCCCTTCGGTTCCAGATTTTTTTCCAAGGCTTTGTTTTTGTTGGCATTGGCCTCTGGGGGCCGGGTATGAAGCTCTCCTCCGGTGCAGGGGTTTCTGCTCTTTTGGTCCTGGGGGTAGGTTTGTCCGGTTGCAGCCTTCTCCATCTTTTCTGGCGAAGAACGAGACGTCTGCTTTCCGGAGGGGTCCGTGGGTCATTGATGTTTGGTTGGTTCAGCTGGGGTGCATTATGTGTTGTGTGCGGTTGTAGCACTTCACCGTTACCTGTGCACTTCAGCTGGGGTGGCTGGGGATGGTTTTGGGTTGATAAGGTTTTCCTCGTTCCCTGTTCCTGGGCTCGGGTCTCCCAAGTTGTCTGCAGGGTTATTTAGTCTAGCCAGCCTGCGGTCTATCCTCGCGCCCATGACGTTCGGAAGTTTTCAGCTTTGGCTACCATGTTTGGTAACATGTCTTGGGCACATATTCGGGCACGTGGATTTTGGAAGTCGAACAGGGTCCTAACCGCTCGTTATTTGGTGAACGTCCCTGCTCCTCGGCGTTTTTGTGTTGCTTTGGGTCGCAGGTTGCAACCAGTTGTCTCGACTTCGCGTTGAGGAGTTTGTGGCCGCCGCCTCCCGGGTAAGTCCCTATTTTCCTTCTTTTTGAGTATGTAGCTCCAGGGAGCCTTAGGGGCTCCCCACAGAAAACCAGAGTTGAATGTAATGAAACGCCATTTTCTGGGTGAGCCCCAGAGGCTCCCTGGCTACCCTCCCTCCCGTCCGGTCGGCAGGGTTTTTTCACATTAGTTGAAGCCTAGTTTCCGAATTGAAGGCAGCTGGCGTGGTGACGTCCGCTCCCCCCCCCTCCTTCTCCCGGGGAGGGGACGGCTGAGCGGACGAACGGCGCAGCAGTAAATTGATGGTTTGTTTCCTTGGGATAGTAGGGAGTTTCTACCTCTCTGCTCAGTTTTTTGTTGTAGTTTCTTACCATGTGGGGTTTGTTTTGTTATGCCTACCTTTCTGGGTGCCTAACCCCGGTTGATGGCAGATAAGGAAAACTCCCAACCAAAATGGGGTTTTCCAGGGCCATTGCTCCCTGAAACCTCTCTGAAGGGGCCAGGTTCTGGCGCTGGTCCCTGGTAGGTCTGAACTCCATAGCTAATGTCCCGGTCTAACATAATATACATTAGCCCGATAAGGTCCAGGGAACCTCTGGGGCTCACCCAGGAAATGGTGTTTCATTTCATTCAACGCTGGTTTTTTGGCATTTTTAGGCAATGCTGTGGTCACAAGCTGAACAGCAATGCTGTGAGCTCATGCTGCGTGCGCCAGCCTTGGTGGCTCACTCAGTACTAAGGCTCTCTCATTCAGGAATGTTGCCCACGATTTAAAAAAAAAATGGCATCTGTTTACAAGAGCCCCGAGGAAGGTGATATGAACCCCGTGTATCAGTGGCCCGTTTAAATCTTGCGTAGTACTCCAAAACTGCATGTGCAGTGTTGCAAACTCTTAGCAAACTAGTTTGCTAGAGTTTGTTTGAAATCTTAGCAAACAACACAGAAATCATTGATAGATACAGCGACAGCAGGCGGCTTGACATCTGCGAGGCACTACACATCAAGAAGTCAACACCAGCAATCAACAGCCAATTAACGCACAACTATATTCTACCCACTTCAAGACTCCGCTCCAATATAAAAACATCAAGAAATATGGGCCAATAGGCCTTCTGCAGTTCTATTTTTACCCAACTTCTGCAAATCTATACCCATTGTTCCGTGTTCTGTGTTTTGTTGAAAGTTTGTTTTTCACCGCACTATTGTATTACATCACCTCACCCAAATGCAGGTATAAGAGCCAATGCTGTTTCAGGCATAAGTTGTGTGTGGATAAACTAAAGTCTTTGAAAATGTAATAAGTTTTACGAAACGCGCTCAATATGACCGAAAAAGTAAGATTAATAATTCTAACACGAATTTTCTCAATTTTCCTTATGTTTCTTTTTACTGATGACAGTAAATTAAAAATCAATTCTCCAAAATTCATTCTTTATTTCTAGTCTGATGCGACACTTGAGCGCGTTTCGTAAAACTTATTACATTTTCAATGACTTTTAGTTTATCTACACAACTTTTGCTTTATGAAACAAACATTGGCTCTTATACATGCATTTGGGTGAGGTGATGTAATACATTAGTGGGGTGAAACACAGAACATGGAAAACGGGGTATAGATTTGTAGAAGTAGAAGTCGGGTCCCAATAGAACTGCAGAAGGCCTATTGGCCCATATTTCTTGATGTTTCTATATTGGAGCAGAGTCTTGAAGTGGGTAGAATATAGTTGTACGTTAATTGGCTGTTGATTGCTGGTGTTGACTTCTTGATGTGTAGTGCCTCGCAGATGTCAAGCCGCCTGTTGTCACTGTATCTATCGATGATTTCTGTGTTGTTTGTTAAGATTTCTCTGGTGATGGTTTGGTTGTGGGAAGAGAGTATATGTTCCTTAATGGAGCCCTGTTGCTTATGCATTGTTAAACGCCTGGAAAGAGATGTTGTTGTCTTGCCTATATACTGAGTTTTTGGGGCTTACAGTCCCCAAGAGGACATTTGAAGGCATAGACGACGTTTGCCTCTTTCAAAGCGTTCTGCTTTGTGTCTGGAGAGTTTCTCATGAGTAGGTTGGCAGTTTTCTTGGTTTTATAGTAAATCGTTAGTTGTATCTTCTGATTTTTGTCTGTAGGGATAACATTTCTATTAACAATATCTTTCAGGACCCTTTCCTCCGTTTTATGAGCTGTGGAGAAGAAGTTCCTGTAAAATAGTCTAATAGGGGGTATAGGTGTTGTATTAGTTGTCTCTTCAGAGGTTGCATGGCGTTTTACTTTCCTTCTTATGATGTCTTCAATGAAACCATTGGAGAAGCCGTTGTTGACTAGGACCTGCCTTACCCTACAGAGTTCTTCGTCGACTTGCTTCCATTCTGAGCTGTGGCTGAGAGCACGGTCGACATAAGCGTTAACAACACTCCTCTTGTACCTATCTGGGCAGTCACTGTTGGCATTTAGGCACAATCCTATGTTTGTTTCCTTAGTGTAGACTGCAGTGTGGAAACCTCCGCTCCTTTCCATGACTGTTACATCTAGAAAGGGCAGCTTCCCATCCTTCTCCATCTCGTAAGTGAAACGTAACACAGAATTCTGCTCAAACGCCTCTTTCAGCTCCTGCAGATGTCTGACATCAGGTACCTGTGTAAAAATGTCGTCAACATACCTGCAGTATATGGCCGGTTTCAAGTTCAAGTCGACTAAGACTTTTCCTCGATAGTACCCATGTAGAAGTTTGCAAACAGGACGCCTAGGGGAGAACCCATAGCGACCCCATCTACAGTACTTGCTTATACATGTGCCCATCCGGGCTCAAGAAGGGTGCCTCCTTAGTACAAGCTTGGAGTAGTTTCCTGTGTGTATATATGTATATATACATTTTCTTTCGCAAGAGGCTCCGTTCCCTTCACTATTGACGGGGCACTGGGAGAGCAGCTTGCTCTGTTGGCTCTCGCTTGTTCCCACAGTTCATGGGTGTTTTTTTGGTTGTCGTACGGCCTCTGATGGCATCGGGCGGCTATCCCCCTTTGACGGGTTCGGGGCTGGCGGGGTGGGCTTCTTCCCCCTGCGCTTCATCATGTCATCTTGAGGCGCCCATCCATCCAGGGTTCCCGCCTGTTCTAGTGCAGACACGGGATTTTGTGGATCTGCGTTTCTTCTCGACTTGTTTAGTCTGCGCCTGGATTCTTTGCTCTCTTCGGAAGACTGTTATCTTCGGTCGGCTTCTGTTGGGGCCAGGTGCCTGGATGGTGTCCCTGGCCTCCGGTCACTTCTTGGCACGTTCCTCTCCAGAGTTCCGGGACTGGCACAGTTAGGGGTGGGGCTTCAGGCTTGCTGCTTTTGTTGCCTTCCCTAGTTTGGTCAATGGCAGATAAGTAAACCCCGGTCAATGGCAGATAAGGTAAACCCCAACCACAGGGGGGGGTTTTCCAGGGCCATTGCTCCCTGAAACCTCTCTGAAGGGGCCTGGTTCTGGCTCTGGTCCCTGGTAGGTCTAAACTCCATAGCTAATGTCCCAGTCTAATATAATATACATTAGCCCGATAAGCTCCAGGAGCCTCCAGGGCACACCCAGAAAATAATTTCATTACATTCAACAATGGTTTTCTGAGGGGACCCTACGGCTCCCCGGAGCTTACCAGGCTGATATGCTAATGTCAGACTTTGGCATCAGTCATGTGTATGGAGTTCTTATGGCCTACCGGAGACCACGAGTCAGAACCTGGCCCCCTCAGAAAGGCAAGGGGAGCAATGACCTATAGAAACCCCCGTGTGGTTGGAAGCATTCTATGTCTGCCATCGACCGGTTAGGCACCCAGAAAGGTTGGCGTCCCAAAACAAACCCCTGTTCTGGTGAAAATTGCAACCAAAAGCCGAACGAGTGGATAGAA
>WNGS01168935.1:31387-52697 GCA_020271785.1 Procambarus virginalis
TTCATGAACTTATTGTATTCCAAATTGCAGTAGGCTTGTTCACTGGTACCTGTTGGCCAGTCGAGTTGTTCCGTCGCGATTGCGCAATCGTTTCCTTCGCTGACATTGCTGAGTGTCAGCATTGTGGATGTTTGTAATGAATGAGATCACTCGCTTGTCTTTCCACAGTAGAATGAAGGTGTTATCTTTGCGGCGGTATATGGTGGTATCCAGTGGAAATTTAGCCTTGGCTATAGTTTGCAATTCCCGCGCGTAGCAGTCTAATTGTGCCACATGTGTACACCCCAAGTTCTCTCAATTTTTCTGTTAGGTTTACCGAGTTGTAGTAATTATCCATGTACAAATGGTAACCCTGGTTCACTAAAGGCTGAATCAACCCCGTTACTGTTTCCACTATCGTCTTACCAATACCTGAGTATACGTCAAAGTCATATAAGTATCCAGATACTGATTCAGCAAGCATATATAGTTTCACACCATACTTGTCTGGTTTGTTTGGATTGTAAACTTTGAACGATAGTCGGCCGCGCCATGCCATTGTACCTTCATCCAAGCACAACTCTTTCTTGGGAATGTAAACTTCTGCAAACCTCTCTTTCAAATAGTCCATCACCGATCTCACTTTTATCAACTTATCAGTATTGTTCACGGGCACTGCATTATTATTGAATGTATGGAAAAACTAGCTTATATGCTGGAAACGTTTTGACGTCATAAACAAGTTGAAGAAACGAACATGCCATGGTTTTCCTGTTTGCCAATACATCTCATAGCTGGCAGCCTGTTTATGCCCATCAATATGCATAGTCCCAAGTATCGCGCCATTTCTTTCACCCTCACTGGTTTCCAAATATCTGAGACATTTTCATTAGCCATCCGGAAAATCTGCGACGCGTACAAATTAGTTTCTGTTGTCAAGAATTGAAGCAGGGCTCGGGTAATGAATAATTGGATAAATCCTAATGCACTAGTAGGTGTGGGAATTTTCAGGCCAGGATTTCCAATAAAATCTTCAACAATTGGGGAGTATTGTCACGACTCCAGCCAACACTGTCCCCACCCTTGCGAGTACGTCCTGTACGTGTACGGCTTTGTGAATCTTCCTCACTTTCGTCATCACTTTCAATTTCCATGCTTTCATCACTGCTAGAATCACTTGGCACAGTTGGTCGTGTAATCCTACGTCGAGAAACATTTCTGGTAGTTAGTTTTCTAGGTGGTTTACATGCGCCACGTGTGTGCCTAGATGGAGGAGGAGGAGGGAGTAGAGGTGCCTCATCCTCCTCTGTGAGGTGCTCGGTCTCCTCATCACTCGTTGCTGTATCATTCGCTCTTTGGACGCCACTATAATCGTTGTAGTCATCCAAATCATCTTCAAGTCCTTCAACATCACCTGCATCATACTCAGCTTCTGATAAAGCTGCCACAACTTTAGGAATTTTCGTGGGTGTGAGTTTCATTCCCTTGAACTTTTGATAAATCATAGTTATTCTGTCCTCTTTCGAGGACTTGGACACTTCCTTGGGCATAGAACGGCTTGGGCCTTGACCTGGATCCATTGTTGATGAATGTATTGGGTATAAAACACACGGAAACGGGTATAAATGCAGAAAACCGTTCGAGTTTGGCGCGCGAGGGAAACGTGATCGACTCACGAAACGTGACAAGAAAACATTGGGCCTGTCACGTGACCGGGTAGGCCGACGCGCCATGCGCCCTAGCAGTGAGAGAGAACTTCATGGCGCTCAGTTTGAAACAAACCAGAAGTAAATCGGATAAAAATTGAATTTTATACAAATATTTTTTACGAAGACATAAATTTGAGTCCTGTGTGCATGAGCGGGTAGTTGAAACAGACTCGCGGGAGAGTCCTTGGCATGCGAAAGTGTTAATTAACATGTTTTATTGCTTCCTGTATATATTAAAAGTCACAAGTTCTGCCACCTGTGGCTATATTACATGTTGACCAATTTCGTTCCAACTTCACATACTTAGTGATGGGTATGGATTCTCCAAGATGTAAAAGCCACAATAAAATCAGATGACAAAGTGTTATACACCATTGTGTTACATTCCGTATACACGCCATATATTATCTCAATATATATACATAGGAGAAAAAAAAAATAAATAAATTTCTCCTTAAAAGAAAACTGGTGGACATAAGAAATATTGGCATTGTGCAATGTATTTATATGATATATAATAAAATACAGCAACATAACTTACTCATTAATATTTGTGTGAAATTTTGCCCTCCAGGTGGTAATCAGCAATCCTAAAAGGCACCAGCTGCATATCCACTTTGTGGACTCTTTAAAACTACTCTTCTTCTTTGTGCGTCGGACAGGTTCTTGCATCTCTTTATCACTGCATTATCCATGAGTTCTACTAACTAAGAGGTGTTATTGTTATCCTCAGTACTGGTAGTGCATATTCTTTTTTTAATTCATATAAAAACCATTTCTTAACATATTGGGATGAAATTTTTGCGACGCTGGTGCCAAATAACGTGAGATTTGTTTAACAGTTTTCACTATATTTCATAATTGGACAAATATTTTTGAGCTCCTGTCCCCTTAACCCTTAAATTGCGCATTGCATCATATGATGCTTTGACCGACTTGCAGTAAATTGCGCATCGCATCATATGATGCTTTGACCGACTTCCAGTAAATTGCGCATCGCATCATATGATGCTTTGGAGTACTACGCAAGATTTAAACAGCCTGCGGATACATGAGATTCACCACACCTTCATCAGGGCTCTTGTAAACAGACTCCATTTTTTTTTTAAATTGTGGGCCAAATTCCCGGGTGTTAGGGGCCTCAGTATTGAGTGAGCTACCAAGCCTGATGCACACAGCATGAGCTCACAGCACTGCTGTTCAGCTTGTGACCACAGCATCGCCTAAAAATGCCATAATATACTTGTTCATGCTATTATGTAGCGATGATATTATTACATAAGACCCCTGACTGTAATACAACTGACCAGGGTTCTGATAATAGCAGGATTATGGTGATATTTAGCGCTGTGCTCCATGGAGGGAGGAGTAATGCTGTGGGAGGAGAGGGTAGTGGCGTTGTCTGACTGTGTGTGGCCACCTTTTATTGGCTGCACTCACCATACCCGCTTAGTGGTTCGCTACGGTGAACACAAATGTAGATACTTATATATAACGTGTGTATAGTGTGTATAAACACCAAGAAGAGTAGGTTGGGAGCCGCCATTTTGGTGAGGGAGGAGCATCGTCTGCACGACTTATCATGTTGTTTACTGGTGTCCACGATGGTCTTTGGGCACCATACCAGTTTACTTGTACAAGTATGGTGAATAAAACAGGTAAATATTTTGAGGGCAGCAGCCAGCTGACTGTGTGAGTAGCTACATCTTTGTGCCTTTACTCACCATACAAGCTTAGATGTACAGTTATGGTGAACAAAACATGTAAATACTTATATATAACGTCTGTATATAAAAGCAAAAACAGTATGGTGGGAGGAGAATGGTGGCAAGCCAGGTGAGATGAGGTAGGGAGGGAGTGGCAGCCAGTGGCAGGCTGCCACTGCTACTGCCACTCAGCATACCAACTTAGTGGTTCGTTATGGTGAACACAAATACTTATATATAGCATTTGTATATAGCGAATAAAAGCAAAAACAGTATTGTGGGAGGAGAATGTGAGTGAGTCAGGTGACTTGAGGGAGGGAGGAAGTAGCAGCCAGTGGCGGGCTGCCACTGGCACTGCCACTCAGCATGCCAACTTAGTGGTTTGTTATGGTGAACACGAATGTAGATACTTATATATAACGTCTGTATATAGTGAATAAACACAAAAACAATGGTGGGAGGAGAATGTGGGCGAGTGTGGTGTTGAGAGAGGGAGTGAGTGGCTGGCTGGGTGTGGCGGTCACTCCTCATTACTTTTTGACTCATAATAGCAACTTAGTGATTTGTTATGGTGAACAAAACTTGCAGATACTTATATATAACCTGTGTATATAGTGTAATAACCGACAAAGTATTTGTTCACTGTTTGATGAACATAATTGAATCAACAATATGCACACCATATTTTTTATTACAGCGATGATTCACTCATTTTATTACATAAATATATCACACTACACACTATTGAATAATATTACAGCAAAAAAACTACGAAAAATCAATCATTATCTCTTTGTGGCAACTCCAGCCCTGACAGATGGCGAGCAACAGACCCTGGGACGCGCGCTGAGTCAGCGCCTCTTTTTGCCAGACCTTACCGCCCTATGAGGCCAAATATGCCACTTACATTTTGTTTATATATTTTTCCCTGAATCAGTGAACACAAATTAACAGGTTTAGAAGAAGAAAAAATGTTTTTTTTTTTTGTTATGCGCCTGTGGGTGTCAAAGGTTACATAGACATGCGCCATTAGGGTTAAGGACTGCCCAAAAAACTGGTTGTAGTGGCTTTACAAGAATGTGGAAACATCAATGCTATGTTCTTTCATAAACCCAATGTACCTTCTTGTATATATATATATCTATATATATATATATATATATATATATATATATATATATATATATATCTATATATATACTATATATATATATATAAGTTTGTGAGGGTACCACCTCTGGTGCCAATGTGGGGACCCTAGCCTCGGAGAAGAAAATAAACGTATTCAGAGGAGACCTTGTGGTTTCTCACTGAACACTATTTTTTCTTCTCCTACCACCCCCATTCTTGTATGTACACATATATATTTGCTTTATTGAACTGTGTTACAAAAAAGGAGTTACATATAGGTTACAAAGATGGTTATCATAGGTTGTCGAGTTCCTCCAGCTCCTCAGATGGCGGGCAGGAACCCTGGATGCAGTGCGCATTTCCCCTCTGTATCGCCACGCTGAGGCGCTGGAAAAAAAGCTGCAGCTCTAGGGTCCCTTGTTGTTTCAATGAGCCTAGAACCCAGTTCCTTCAAAAAACTGGTAGCACTTTTACCCCAGGCGCCGAGTGTCTCAGAAGCAATGGGGACAAAATTGTAGTGGTGATCAAGTTCTCTATACTTACGGGATTTGGCTGCTTCCCTGTGGGTGGCAGCGCCACCTGGTTGTGCAACACTGAGGTCAATGTAGGTGTTAGCCAGGGTGATACGCACGTGTAGTCCCATACCAACTGCTTGCCATTCTTCCAGGGTTCACTGTGATACCATCCGGGCGACCAATAAGAGCATCAGAGTTACGGGGCGTTAGGTAACGAGGCTCTCTCTCGGCTGGGCATCCAGCTGTGGTGAGGCTCCTCTTGATGATGTCGTTAACTTCACTGTGCCTCGAGTGCCATCCTCCCGTGCTTTGGCAGAGTAGGCCATGGTGGCCGTACCTGTCAGCCACCACCTCGCCGCAAATACACCTATATCTGGTGTGGATTGGGGCAGCAAGGCGGAGGGCCACAGCAATTCGGAGGGCGTGTGGTGTGAGACGCGTGCCAGTTGCCGACATTGGGGTTGCTAACAGGAAATCCCCTGCATGAGGGGCTGCTACTGCTGTGAGGCGAGCAATGTCGTGCTGTGTTGATGCAGCACCCAGGCACTCTGCAGCAACTTTGTCTACAATGGGGCCATCCCAGCTGGATTGCCTGTGGGCTTTTGGGGATGGTGGTTGAGGTGATGGGCCTGCACGAGAGGCCCACTCTGTGGCACAGCGTGTAAAATTGGGATCATGTACACCTGCCAGCTGATGTAAGTGGGCAGGTAGAATTTCCTTCACAAGGTCGTCGGATGCTGATAAGGAGGACAGGAAGGCTGGAACAGCGATTTGCGTTGCTGTTCGAACTCCGAGCCCCCAAGTCTTACGGGAAGAGAGGCTTGTTTCCACTGCAGGTCATCAAAAGAGAGGTTAAGGGCTTTTTCTAGCATTGATTTCAGTAACCGGTCATACTCACTTAGTTTTTGGCTACTGTAAGATGGTGAACACCTCAGAAAGTAGGTTAACCTGGGGGGACAGACATCTGGTGATGAGGTAGAGTGCATCATGAGCATCATATCCTCAATCCTCCCATCCATCCTCTTAAGGTCGGCGATTTTCTTATCAAGGACCTCATCGATGGCTTTCAACCCCAGGGGAGCTCCTAGGAGTGTGCTGTCTTCAGGTTTAGTTTTATGGATGTTTGGCAGAAGACCCTCTATTCTCTCTACGATGCCCTGGTTGGAACATATTATTTCACATTTAGAAGGGTTCAGGGTGAGGCCTAAAACTGCACCTTGCTCCTGGATTTTTCTGATGTCCTCCAGGAGGGAGTCTTGGGAACCAGCTAGGGTACCATCATCCAAGAACCAGATGTTAAGCTCGCTGGCAGGACCTCTGTGACTTGTTTGATGACTAAGCAGAAAAGGAGAGGAGCAAGGGGGTCACCCTGTTGGACGCCTTCCCGCGAGTCAATTTCATGTTCGCCAAAAAGTAGCTTAAGATCCATACTGTAGCATGAATGTACGAAAGGGTAGAGGGAAGGGAAATGACTATGAACCGCACGGAGTACAGCATCCCTCCGCACCAAATTGAAGGCATTTTTGAAATCTAGCTTGATAAGGCCTTTTCGTCTGTGATATTGGCGATGAAGGCTCGAGCTGCATGGGCTGCCGCCTCACACCCTCCTTTGTGGAATGCCAAACCCAAGCTGTTTTGGCTTCAGCATGTGGCCGCTGCCAACATATATATATTTATATAGCTATTTATTAGTATATTTGGTAGCAGTCTTTCCTGTAGACATATGTTATTAAATATGACCGAAAAAGTAAGATTATAATTCAACACACGAATTTTCTCAATTTTCCTTTGTTTTGTTTTTACTGATAACGGTAAATGAAAAATCAATTCTCCAAAATTCATTCTTTATTTCTTAGTCTGATGCGACACTTGAGCGCGTTTCGTAAAACTTATTACATTTTCAAAGACTTTAGTTACACACCACGAACAACTATAACTGAACCAGAGTTTAAACAGCTTTTCTTTTTTATACCTGCATTTGGTGAGGTTGACATGTTACAATGGTTTGGGGTGAGGTGAGAACAAACACAGAACACGAAACAATGGGTATAAGCTAAAGGGAAGAATAGATCTGTAACTGCAGAAGGCCTATTGGCCCGTATTTCTTGATGTTTCTATATTGGAGCGGAGTCTTGAAGTGGGTAGAATTAACGCACAACTATATTCTACCCACTTCAAGACTCCGCTCCAATATAGAAACATCAAGAAATACGGGCCAATAGGCCTTCTGCAGTTACAGATCTATTCTTCCCTTTAGCTTATACCCATTGTTTCGTGTTCTGTGTTTGTTCTCACCTCACCCCAAACCATTGTAACATGTCACCTCACCCAAATGCAGGTATAAAAAAGAAAAGCTGTTTAAACTCTGTTCAGTTATAGTTGTTCTGTGTGTGTGTAACTAAAGTCTTTGAAAATGTAATAAGTTTTACGAAACGCGCTCAAGTGTCGCGTCAGACTAAGAAATAAAGAATGAATTTGGAGAATTGATTTTTCATTTACCGTCATCAGTAAAAACAAACATAAGGAAAATTGAGAAAATTCGTGTTAGAATTATTAATCTTACTTTTTCGGTCATATTTAATAACATATATATTTATATATATATATATATATATATATATATATATATATATATATATATATATTATATATATATATATATATATATTATATATATATATATATATATATATATATATATATATATATATATTATATATATATATATATATATATATATATATATATATATATATATATATATATATATATATATATATATATATATTCAACTATAGAACACTTTCCCACCAGGAGACTCGAACCCTAGCCAGCACAGAAGCCTTCCAGCCACCAGCATGACAGGTAATGCGTTAACCCACTACACCACACTCAGACCCTTAAAAGAAATGGTAACTTTTGGGGCATTTCAACACTCCAAAGATCACCACTTCCCAAGAGCACCAGAGCTAGTGAGGGGTCAAATTTACATTTTTTCATCAAGTCCCTGTTGAATATGGGAATACACTGTGTCTATGCTTCATGCCCAACTCGCCTAAACATGCGAGAGGTTGGGTTATCTTGGGCATAGCATTTTATCAAATCACCTCATTTTTTGGGGCAACACGTGAGGAACACAAATGCAAACAAGCCTGAATGGTCCCCAGGACTAGATACAACTGAAAACTCACACCCCAGAAGTGACTCGAACCCATACTCCCAGGAGCAACGCAACTGGTATGTACAGGGATGCCTTAAACCATATAAAATGCTATGCCCAAGATAACCATCCAGGTGCCGGCGGGGAAGTGGTTCATATAGCCTCGGCTATCACTTCCTTATGTCCGGTCGTGATGGTCGAGTGGTTTAAGGCATCCCTGTACATACCAGTTGCGTTGCTCCTGGGAGTATGGGTTCGAGTCACTTCTGGGGTGTGAGTTTTCAGTTGTATCTAGTCCTGGGGACCATTCAGGCTTGTTTGCATTTGTGTTCCTCACGTGTTGCCCCAAAAAATGAGGTGATTTGATAAAATGCTATGCCCAAGATAACCATCCAGGTGCCGGCGGGGAAGTGGTTCATATAGCCTCGGCTATCACTTCCTTATGTCCGGTCGTGATGGTCGAGTGGTTTAAGGCATCCCTGTACATACCAGTTGCGTTGCTCCTGGGAGTATGGGTTCGAGTCACTTCTGGGGTGTGAGTTTTCAGTTGTATCTAGTCCTGGGGACCATTCAGGCTTGTTTGCATTTGTGTTCTTCACGTGTTGCCCCAAAAAATGAGGTGATTTGATAAAATGCTATGCCAAGATAACCATCCAGGTGCCGGCGGGGAAGTGGTTCATATAGCCTCGGCTATCACTTCCTTATGTCCGGTCGTGATGGACGAGTGGTTTAAGGCATCCCTGTACATACCAGTTGCGTTGCTCCTGGGAGTATGGGTTCGAGTCACTTCTGGGGTGTGAGTTTTCAGTTATATATATATATATATATATATATATATATATATATATATATATATATATATATATATATATATATATATATATTATTAACTGAAAACTCACACCCCAGAAGTGACTCGAACCCATACTCCCAGGAGCAACGCAACTGGTATCTACAGGACGCCTTAATCCGCTTGACCTTCACGACCCGACATAAGGAAGTGATAGCCGAAGCTATTTGAACCACTTCCCCGCCGGCACTCGGATGGTAATCTTGGGCATAGCATTTTATCAAATCACCTCATTCTTTGGGGCACACGTGAGGAACACAAATGCGAACAAGCCTGAATGGCCCCCAGGACTATATGCAAGTGAAAACTCACACCCCAGAAGTGACTCGAACCCATACTACCAGGAGCACTCTGCTTTAGTGGTTAAGGGATCCTGTACGCCAGCAGAGTGCTCCTGGCAGTATGGGTTCGAGTCACTTCTGTGGGTGTGAGTTTTCACTTGCATATAGTCCTGGGGACCTTTCAGGCTTGTTCGCATTTGTGTTCCTCACGTGTGCCCCAAAGAATGAGGTGATTTATAAAATACCGTGCCCAAGATTACCAACCAAGTGCCGGCGAGGGGATGGAAATAGCCTCGGCTACCATCCTCTTTTGTCTGGTCATGTTGGTCGAGCGGTTAAGGGATCCTGCCGGCCGTTCCATCTGTTTCCGTCCCGGGTTCAGACCTGGCTGGGTCTTGTTTCAGGCTCTTGCGCCGCTCCTTGTCTTTCCCTCCAGAAGTGTTGCTGCGGCTGTGGTCCTGCCTTCGGCTGTTCATGAGGGGGTCCCGGGCTGCTCGGCGGTTGCTTGAGCAGTTGTGCGGGAGTCTGAACTTCGACGTGCTGGTCTGCCCGCGGGCTCGGGTTTGGCTTCGGCGTCTGTTTGGTTCCTTCAGAGACTCACCTTCCAACTCTTGCAATCGCTGGGTTCGTTCCTCCAGGGATCTTGTGTTGGTGCTGCGTCACCAGCTTCCTCTTTGGAGTTTTCGGGGTTCCGTGCCTTGGCACCTCCCCGAGCCTTTGCCCGATGTGTTCACGGACGGGTCATCTCTCGGCTGGGGGTTTGTGACTAGTGCTTACAAGGTCAGCCGGGGATGGTGGGGTCTGTCCGTCCGTTGGGTTCTCAGCTCTGTTTGGGAGTTCATGGCTGTCTGGTTTGCGCTTCGGAGGGTTTAGGTTACTCAGTGTTCTACCATTCTGCTCCATTTGGACTGTTCTCTGGGGGTTCTTTGCCGGAACCACAGGGTTTCTCTTAGGTGTTTGACCTTTGGGGTTGGTCCCTTAGAATGGCTCGTTTGCTGGATTCTCGGGGTTTTCTAACCGTGAGGTTCATGTCCAGGGTGTGTTCTATGTCCTGGCGGACAGCTGTCTCTGTTCATTCCTCTGTTACGTTTTGGCCAGTCGTCGCCGACTCGTTTCGTTGGCTCTGCTGGACGTATGGACTCCTGGCCATGGACGTCTTCGAGTTGGCTTGGTCTAGGCATCACCCATTTTATGTGGCGCCCTTACCTGCCTGCGAGGCGTTCAAGGTGGATGCTTTTCGGCAGGACTGTTCGAGGTAGGGGTACTTGTTCCTTTTCTCCCGGTCCAGCTGTTGCTTTGGGTTCTAGCTCGGTTGGAGCCTTTTCCCACGAGAGTAGTCCTTATGGTTCCTTGGTGGCCGGCCCAGCTTTATTTTCAGAAGCTGCTTGATAGGTGTCCGATCCCGAGGCATTTTCCCACGGCCCTGCCTCTTTCAGCAGATCGGATCAGTCCTGCATGTGACTGGTTCGGCCTTCTCCTCGGCTCTTGGCGTCTGGTTTTTTGATGTGCGTATCACCATCTCTGTGGTGATCAGGTGGCTTTGTTGACGGTGTCCCACCTGCGAGCTTCGTTTTGGCGACAAGTATGACGTTCTGGTGTTTCTATGCACTTTTTCTTGCTCTTCGTAGGTTGTCTTCTCTTTCGCATCGGGTTGTCTTGTCCTTTCTTGGGTTTTCAGGACTACAATTATTTGATGATGCTTAATACTCTCGCCTCGTTTTGTGCGGCGCT
This sequence comes from Procambarus virginalis, assembly GCA_020271785.1. Taxonomy (NCBI): domain Eukaryota; kingdom Metazoa; phylum Arthropoda; class Malacostraca; order Decapoda; family Cambaridae; genus Procambarus; species Procambarus virginalis. Next base: position 42,450 of record WNGS01168935.1, read on the forward strand.
GGCGGAGCCACTCTGGTTTGTGTTCAGGGTGGATGTCACATCTGTCCCGTTCCTTATGCTTTCTCGTGCTTTGTTTCACCTCCGGCCTGTTCGTGCGTCGTTTGAGGCATCCTGGTCCTTGATCAGGGTGCCCTCTTATCTTCTCCTCAGTTTGTGGTAGCCCCTTCAGTTCAGGTTTCTGCTGTTTAGTACTGGTGGTAGGTTTGTACGTTTGCAGCATTTCTCCATTCTTCTGGCGACGGTCGAGACGGCTGCTTTCCGAAGGGGTTCTTGGGTTATTGATGCTTGATTGGTTTGGCCAGGGGTGCGTCCTGTGTTGTCCGGTTGCGTTTTTTTTTTCCGTTACCTGCGTACCGTGTCTGGGGATGTGCTTTGGGTTCATCCAGTTCCCCTTGTTCCCTGTTTCAGGGCTCGGGTCTCCCAGGTCATCTGCAGAGTTTTTGTCTTCCAACCTGCGGTCTGTCCTTGCGCCCATGCTGTTTGGACGTTTGCAGCTTTCGCTGCTGTGATGGTGACGTCTAGGGCTCATTTCGGGCGCAGGGATTTAAGGGTCGCACAGGTTCTTGGCCGCCCATTCTGTGTGAGCATGTCTGCTCCTGTGCGTTCTTGTTGCCTTGGGTCGCAGGTTGCAGCCTGTTGTTTCGGCTTCGCGTTGCGGAGTTTGTGGCGGCTGCCTCCCGGGTCAGCCCTTTCTTTTCCTTCTCTTTGTGTATCAAGCTCCATGGAGCCGTAGGGGCCCCCCACAGAAAACCAGCATTAAATGTAATGAAACGCCATTTTCTGGGTGAGCCCCGGAGGCTCCCTGGCAACCCTCCCTCCCACCGGTCGGCGGGTTTTTCGCATTGGTTGAAGCTTAGCTTCCGAACTGGTGCTAGGCACCCGGCGCAGTAGGTCCGGGGCTACCCCCTCCGCCTCTCGGGGCAGGGAGGGCTGCACGGATGATTGGTGTGGCAGTAAAGCGTAATGTTTGCTTGTTTGCTTGTTTCCTTGGGATTGTAGGGAGTTTCTACCTCTCTGTTCGGTTTTTGTTTGTTTTTACCATGTGGAGTTTGTTTTGTTATGCCTACCTTTCTGGGTGCCTGACCCCGGTCGATGGCAGATAAGGAAAACCCCAATCACAAGGGGGTTTTCCAGGGCCATTGCTCCCTGAAACCTCTCTGAAGGGGCCAGGTTCTGGCGCTGGTCCCTGGTAGGTCTGAACTCCTTAGCTAATATCCCGGTCTAATATAACATACATTAGCCCGATAACTCTAGGGAGCCTCCGGGGCTCACCCAGAAAATGGCGTTTCATTACATTCAACGCTGGTTTTTGTATTTTACTTATCTCTCTTTAGGTGAAGAAAGAGTCTAAAGGTCCCAGTATTTTACATTTTATAGTAGGTTGCTGAGAAAAGTAATTTTTATATATTTGAGTTTCTCTATTTTCTGGCATTTACATTAAGCTCTGTAATACATACTGAACTTGTAGATTATTGTTTCACAAGCATTGGGGAATCATGGTGATTTCCAGGTTTTTTACAAACTTTATCCATGTTATTAGGGATCACAATATGTAGGTGGAGGTAAGAGTAATATAAACTGTGCATTCTGCTGATGACTTTGCTTTCATAATTATTATAATGACCCTGTAATCTACTGACTATGCTGTTTTTACAGGCCACTTGCGAGATATGGTGCGGCTGTTGAAGCTGGTCGTTAACCGCTGTGATTGGCACTCTAAGTACCACCTCTGCATCTCCCACCTGCACCACCTTGCCATCAAGTATGCTGACCATCTACAGGACAAAACCATCTGTAAGTGATAACTAGGTTCAGAAATAAGTCAATACATGTATGAGAAAGTGGAACTAGTGCTTTACAGCATCTGTAAAGTAATGAAGATGGTGACCTGTATTCTGACCTAAATGGAGTAAAACAATAATATATTGGTTTTATAACATAATAAATGTCCATGAATAGTGCAACCTTGATTTGGCGAACCATTTGGGACCAACCCCAATTCGTTGCGGTGATGGATTTGATGCAACAGGTTAATGCATTTTTTTTAGTAATATAAATCAAGAATTTTTCATTGTTATATACAGTAATAATTGCACAATAATGAATCGTACTCTCTCTTTATATACCTTAGAAAAGGCATACTGTATATAGTATACTGTATACAGAATTTGCTTTAATTCTCTAGAGGAGGCCATAAATGCCTTGTGTGTGACAGTTACAAAGGATGTCAGTAACTGTAAACATATATTGCTATCCCCACCATGCTGGATACCAACCTGAGGGAGAGAGGCAATTAGGTAGGGAGGGGGAGGCAGTGAGGGAGGAAGGGAAGGGATTGAGGGAGGGAGGGGAGACAGTGATTGATGGAGAGAGGCAGTGATTGAGGGAGAGAGACAAGGAGGGATAAAGTAGTGAGGGAGGGAGGAAGGGCAGGCAGTGATTGATTGATGGAGGGAGGCATTGAGGGATAGAAGCAGTGAGTGAGGGGGAGACAATGATGGAGGGAGGGAAGGCATTGAATGAGGGAGAGAGGCAGGGAGGGATAGAAGCAGTGAGGGAAGGAGGGGAGGCATTGATTGATGGAGAGAGGCAGTGATGGAGGGAGGCATTGAGGGAGAGAGGCATGGAGGGAAAGAAGCAGTGAGGGAGGGAGGGATGGGATGCAAAGATCGATGGAGGAAGGCAGTGATGGAGGGAGGCATTGAGGGAGAGAGGCAGGAAGGGAGAGAGAGTGGGAGGGATAGAAACAGTGAGGGAGGGAGGGAATGCAGTGATTGATGGAGGCAGGCAGGGAGGGGAGGCATTGAGGTAAAGTGGTTGTGAAGGAGGGAGGCAGTGATTGAGGGTGTGAAGGATCGCTGATCAAGTGATGGTTGCCAAACCTTCCCATCCATACCGTATTAACATTTTTAATCTTAGCTGTACAATATTTATGCAAAGATGTTTATTTTTGTGTATTACTATACATTATTTATCATTAACACTTTCAGCCGCCCGGCGAACGAGGGACAGAAAACCGTATGTGCGCGCGGCATTTTTGTCGCTTAAGCGGCGAAACAAAAATGTGTATACTCTTTTTACTCTTCTGACGTTAGTTCTCGAGCTACGTATTTCATTTTGGTACCAATGTGTTCGCAATAAAATTCTCTAGAAGAACATCAGTAAAAAAGGTCACTAAAAGTATAGGGAGACCAGCACCAAATAAAAAACTACGTAGATGACTCGCCGTGAGCGCCAAACGGCAACAAAATGTTTTTACTCTTGGGATTGTTGTCAACTCCACACTTGTCCTACAGCGTTAATTTTGGTATCAATGGATTCGCAATGAAATTCCCAACACAGAGATATGAATATAAACGTAGAATCATGGTCGCGGCTTACCCGCAAGAAGGTGGGAAGTGGTGGAACTGTTACCCAGTATCGGTGATGCGACGACACATGCGCGATACGGTGCTTCGAAAGTTTATACTTATTTGACTGTCCTGACATTATTTTTGTATGTACATCATTCATTTTTGTGTCAATGTGTTCGCAATAGAATGTTCTATAAGCACGTAGGTAAAAAAGATCAACAAAGCGTAAGTTAGAATAGCGCCAAATATAAAACAACGCTGGAACATATCAGTGAGCGTCAAACACACACAAAATGTTTATACTATTGTTATGTTTTCAAGTTTATACTTGTTGCACACAGTTATTTTTGGTTGTACATGGATGGGNTTAACACTTTCAGCCGCCCGGCGAACGAGGGACAGAAAACCGTATGTGCGCGCGGCATTTTTGTCGCTTAAGCGGCCAAACAAAAATGTGTATACTCTTTTTACTCTTCTGACGTTAGTTCTCGAGCTACGTATTTCATTTTGGTACCAATGTGTTCGCAATAAAATTCTCTAGAAGAACATCAGTAAAAAAGGTCACTAAAAGTATAGGGAGACCAGCACCAAATAAAAAACTACGTAGATGACTCGCCGTGAGCGCCAAACGGCAACAAAATGTTTCTACTCTTGGGATTGTTGTCAACTCCACACTTGTCCTACAGCGTTAATTTTGGTATCAATGGATTCGCAATGAAATTCCCAACACAGAGATATGAATATAAACGTAGAATCATGGTCGCGGCTTACCCGCAAGAGTGTGGGAAGTGGTGGAACTGTTACCCGGTATCGGTGACGCGACACACATGCGCGATACGGTGCTTCGAAAGTTTATACTTATTTGACTGTCCTGACATTATTTTTGTATGTACATCATTCATTTTTGTGTCAATGTGTTCGCAATAGAATGTTCTATAAGCACGTAGGTAAAAAAGATCAACAAAGCGTAAGTTAGAATAGCGCCAAATATAAAACAACGCTGGAACATATCAGTGAGCGTCAAACACACACAAATGTTTTTACTATTGTTATGTTTTTCAAGTTTATACTTGTTGCACACAGTTATTTTTGGTTGTACATGGATGGGAATAAAATTCCCTAAACAGACATATGCATATAATAAATGATAAGGTGTAAACATGCCCAGTATAAACGGCTAAAGTCACCCACCTGCAACCCGTTTGGGACACTCTTGCAGACACGCAACACCCCGAAAAAATCTATGAAGTTTCGAGTCTACTTACGGCAGTTTATGGGATACAGTGTTCATTCTGGTATCAAAATACTCCCAATAAGTTATACTACAAGAAATTGGACAAAATAGGTGTACTTACCAAGAAAAAACTGGTTGTGGAACAGTAAGTTGAGCATTTTTTCTTCACTCCACCTTCTTCAGGTCAACATTCCTGAAGTTGCTCAACAGATGTTTTGTAGGTGGAGTGAAGCTGTTGCGGGTGGTTACTTCTTCACCACCCAATACACTCTTTTCCGGTGGTAACTGGTGTAGCAGGGAATAACACAGAGTGCAACGTTACAGGTCTTGCATCCTATGTTGGTGTCCTTCCTTTTACCGGACCGTGCACAGACATGACACTTGAGACGTTTTGGCAGTTTGTAAAGTTCATGTTTCAGTTTGTAGTTCATGCGATGTTCAGAATCAACAATAGGGCCACGTCTTCTCGGTGTTGGTTGAGCATTTGAGTCAGAGTCATCTGACAAGACCGACTCGTCAAATGGCAGTGTGCCAGACATCTCGGGTTCTGAGTCCGTTCCTGCGTCAGCTTGAGGTGTTGAAGTAAATAAAGGCCGCCTCACACCAGATGGTCCAGGAGTTTGCACGGCGTGAGCATAGGCAGGACCTGTGTCATCATTTATGTCTGGAGCGTGCTGCAAGTGATGAGATACTGTTGCTATTTCAGGCCAATCTTCCGTGTCCCAGTGCAATAGGGCCCAAATTGCCACCTCGTGGAATTGTAGCAATGTTAGCTTTTTTCGATCAGTTGTATAGTATTTGTACAAAACAAAGGCATTATGCAATGCCATTTGCAGAAAATAAAACGTGATCTTTTTGGTCCACTTGTGAGTTTTCCTGGTAAAATGGTAATACTTCACCATTTGATCGAAGTGGTCCACACCTTTCATGAACTTATTGTATTCACAAATTGCAGTAGGCTTGTTCACTGGTACCTGTTGTAGTCGAGTTGTTCCGTCGCGATTGCGCAATCGTTTCCTTCGCTGACATTGCTGAGTGTCAGCATTGTGGATGTTTGTAATGATTGAGACCACTCGCTTGTCTTTCCACAGTAGAATGAAGGTGTTATCTTTGCGGCGGTATATGGTGGTATCCAGTGGAAATTTAGCCTTGGCTATAGTTTGCAATTCCTTTGGGGCGCCGCGTAGCAGTCTAATTGTGCCACATGTGTACACCCCAAGTTCTCTCAATTTTTCTGTTAGGTTTACCGAGTTGTAGTAATTATCCATGTACAAATGGTAACCCTGGTTCACTAAAGGCTGAATCAACCCCGTTACTGTTTCCACTATCGTCTTACCAATACCTGAGTATACGTCAAAGTCATATAAGTACCCAGATACTGATTCAGCAAGCATATATAGTTTCACACCATACTTGTCTGGTTTGTTTGGATTGTAAACTTTGAACGATAGTCGGCCGCGCCATGCCATTGTACCTTCATCCAAGCACAACTCTTTCTTGGGAATGTAAACTTCTGCAAACCTCTCTTTCAAATAGTCCATCACCGATCTCACTTTTATCAACTTATCAGTATTGTTCACGGGCACTGCATTATTATTGAATGTATGGAAAAACTGGCTTATATGCTGGAAACGTTTTGACGTCATAAACAAGTTGAAGAAACGAACATGCCATGGTTTTCCTGTTTGCCAATACATCCTCATAGCTGGCAGCCTGTTTATGCCCATCAATATGCATAGTCCCAAGTATCGCGCCATTTCTTTCACCCTCACTGGTTTCCAAATATCTGAGACATTTTCATTAGCCATCCGGAAAATCTGCGACGCGTACAAATTAGTTTCTGTTGTCAAGAATTGAAGCAGGGCTCGGGTAATGAATAATTGGATAAATCCTAATGCACTAGTAGGTGTGGGAATTTTCAGGCCAGGATTTCCAATAAAATCTTCAACAATTGGGGGAGTATTGTCACGACTCCAGCCAACACTGTCCCCACCCTTGCGAGTACGTCCTGTACGTGTACGGCTTTGTGAATCTTCCTCACTTTCGTCATCACTTTCAATTTCCATGCTTTCATCACTGCTAGAATCACTTGGCACAGTTGGTCGTGTAATCCTACGTCGAGAAACATTTCTGGTAGTTAGTTTTCTAGGTGGTTTACATGCACCACGTGTGCGCCTAGATGGAGGAGGAGGAGGGAGTAGAGGTGCCTCATCCTCCTCTGTGAGGTGCTCGGTCTCCTCATCACTCGTTGCTGTATCATTCGCTCTTTGGACGCCACTATAATCGTTGTAGTCATCCAAATCATCTTCAAGTCCTTCAACATCACCTGCATCATACTCAGCTTCTGATAAAGCTGCCACAACTTCAGGAATTTTCGTGGGTGTGAGTTTCATTCCCTTGAACTTTTGATAAATCATAGTTATTCTGTCCTCTTTCGAGGACTTGGACACTTCCTTGGGCGTAGAACGGCTTGGGCCTTGACCTGGATCCATTGTTGATGAATGTATTGGGTATAAAACACACGGAAACGGGTATAAATGCAGAAAACCGTTCGAGTTTGGCGCGCGAGGGAAACGTGATCGACTCACGAAACGTGACGAGAAAACATTGGGCCTGTCACGTGACCGGGTAGGCCGACGCGCCATGCGCCCTAGCAGTGAGAAAGAGAACTTCATGGCGCTCAGTTTGAAACAAACCAGAAGTAAATCGGATAAAAATTGAATTTTATACAAATATTTTTTACGAAGACATAAATTTGAGTCCTGTGTGCATGAGCGGGTAGTCGAAACAGGACTCGCGGGAGAGTCCTTGGCATGCGAAAGTGTAGTTGGCGAATCTCGTGAAGAGGAGTCCTTCGTGTTAGTTATATATGCATTCTCTGCTTGAAACTTGAAGTAAATATGTCTTATGATAGTAGAATTAGTTTATAATAGCAAGATATTATACCAGTAGTTATTAAGTAAATAAACACTGGTGAACATGAAACATGAGGGAAGGTTATGAGCCCTGCCTGATGGGAACATTTACTATCACCAAATGCCTCTGTTCACCTAGTAATCAGTAAGGGTGTACCTTAGCTATACATACACAGTTTAATTAATTTTGTTTGGTTTTATTTTGAAATTAAATCTGGGTGAGACATAAAAGGAAAATATTCTGCACAAATGATGTTAGGTTAGGGTAAAAACTTCTCATTGATACTTAAACCTATAATTATGACTATGGACTATTAAAGAAGAGAGAAGAAAGTTGGGGTTCAAGACCTCTTCCTCTTACACAATTTGGGTGTGTGGGACCAGTAATTATCAAAAGAAGGCACCATGCCTGGGAGACTATGTAGCTGTGACACTAGGATCTTCATGAGAGTAGGCAACATAGAGGACACGGCGAACCTCCAGTCAGATGTAGATCAGGTCTTTCTATGGGCTACAGAAAATAATATGGTGTTAACGAAGACAAGTTCCAGCTCATGCGCTATGGAAAAAATGAAAATATAAAACTGGAACCACGTACAAAACTCAGGCAAATCATAACATAGAACGAAAAGGCAATGTAAAGGATCTGGTGTACTCATGTCGGAAGACCTTACCTTTAAAGAACACAATAAAGTAGCCGTCACAACTGCAAGAAAAATGACAGGTTGGATAACAAGAACTTTTCACACTAGAGATGCTATACCGATGATGACACTTTTCAAAACGCTTGTGCTCTCTAGAGTGGAGTACTGCTGCACAATGACAGCCCCTTTCACTGCGGGTGAAATTGCTGACCTGGAGAGCGTGCAGAGATCATTTACTGCTAGAATCCACTCGGTAAAACATCTAAACTATTGGGACCGACTAAAGAGCCTAAATCTGTATTCCCTTGAGCGCAGGCGGGAGAGATACATAATAATTTACACGTGGAAAATATTAGAGGGGCTGGTCCCAAACCTGCACACAGAAATAACATCACATGAGACCAGAAGACATGGCAGGATGTGCAGAATACCCCCGTTGAAAAGCAGAGGTGCAACTGGTACTCTGAGAGAGAACTCTATCAACATCAGAGGCCCGAGACTGTTCAACACGCTTCCACTACACATAAGGGACATAACTGGCAAACCCCTCACAGTGTTCAAGAGAGAACTGGATACGCACCTCCAAAGGATACCTGATCAACCAGGCTGTGACTCATACGTCAGGCTGCGAGCAGCCGCGTCCAACAGCCTGGTTGATCAGTCCAGCAACCAGGAGGCCTGGTCGATGACCGGGCCGCGGGGACGATAAGCCCCGGAAGCACCTCAAGGTATCCTCAAGGTAAGGTTGTTGTTGTTGTTATAGATTCAGCTACTCGGAACAAGTTCCAAGTAGCACGGGCTATGGTGAGCCCGTAACTTACCTGGCACAGGAGCTGGGCAAGAAGCACGGGCTATGGTGAGCCCGTAACTTACCTGGCACAGGAGCTGGGCAAGAAGCACGGGCTATGGTGAGCCCGTAACTTACCTGGCACAGGAGCTGGGCAAGAAGCACGGGCTATGGTTAGCCTCGTGGACAGGAGATTGTTGTTGTTATAGATTCAGCTACTCGGAACAAGTTCCAAGTAGCACGGGCTATGGTGAGCCCGAAACTTACCTGGCAGAGGAGCTGGGCACGAAGCACGGGCTATGGTTAGCCTCGTGGACAGGAGATGTCTCCCGTGGGACAGGAGATGTCTCCCGTGGGACAGGAGATGTCTCCCGTGGGACAGGAGATGTCTCCCGTGGGACAGGAGATGTCTCCCGTGGGACAGGAGATGTCTCCCGTGGACTATGTAGCAGTAAGGCAGTGAGGTGAGGCAGCTACTTATTTGAGGAATGCTTATTTTATTTACCTTATAAGCTGAGGCAGCCTATTTTATTTGAGGAATACTCAGCTGATTCCTCTACATTTAGCATGGAATAAATTTGTGTCCAAGACTTCTTCCTGTTACACAGTTTGGCTGTGTAACAATCAGTAAGTAATTATCAAAAGAAGGCACAAGCTGGGAAGGCTGTGTAGCACCATTGTGTGTAGCAATAAACCTATTTTATTTTAACAAATAATGCACCTGTGAGAAACAAATCCTGTCGGCTGTAAAAATATTGATGCAGTTATTTAAATAACAAATTAATGAAAGAAATATTACTGGTTTATTTTTATTCTATCTTTTTGTACTATGTGAAAAATTGAGACATAATGCACAATTTAATGAATGATTCAAAAGAAATATGACTACTGTATTATATATCAGCATGAGATCTTAATGATCCATGGTTAACATGATTTAATAAGGATAATATTGGTAATAACACAAACTATAATTTAAAATCTTTATTATTGATATTTTTGTATTAAGAAACTTAGGTATACATAGCAGTGTGCTGCTACCCTATTCTATATGGAAGATTACACAGTGTAGATAAAAAAATAGCTTTAAGTTCATCTAATACTCCCATCTCACAGGATGGTTAGTCATACATGGAATCAGGAGAGAAAATACCTGCCTCAATACAAAAAACAAATTCAAATTCAATTCAAAATTGTAGATAAAAAAAAAGCTACAAGCTCATCCAACATCCTCACCTCATAGGATGGCCAGTCATAGATGGAATCAGGAGAGAACAAAATACTTAAGGCTGATCGATTAGCCCCCACTGGCAAA
>WNGS01168937.1:0-22603 GCA_020271785.1 Procambarus virginalis
GATCATTACCTGCTTATGTTGATGCATGCAACATTCAACATAAGTCTGATGTTGACAACGGCCTTAACAAGTCGAAACGTTCATCTCTTTTCTCCAATTCTTTGTGGTTTTTCCGCATACAAATGATCAGTGTTTAGTGATCGTAAATTGCATATATATATATATATATATATATATATATATATATATATATATATATATATATATATATATATATATATATATATATATATATGTGAGCCAGAGGCAGTGATCAATTTGATAGTGATCCCTGCCTGCTCTTGCTAAACAGAGTCACTCGTTCAAGGCTGCCTGCCTTTTCTCTAGCAGTGCCACAAAAGTGCCACACCAGTACCACACCAGCACCACACCAGCACCACAACAGTACCACACCAGTACCACACTAGTACCACACCAGCACCACACCAGCACCACACCAGCACCACAACAGTACCACAACAGTACCACACCAGTACCACACCAGCACCACACCAGCACCACACCAGCACCACACCAGCACCACAACAGTGCCACACCAGTACCACAACTGTACCACAACAGTACCACACCAGCACCACAACAGTGCCACACCAGTACCACAACAGTACCACAACAGTACCACAACAGTACCACAACAGTACCACAACAGTACCACAACAGTACCACACCAGCACCACAACAGTGCCACACCAGTACCACAACAGTACCACAACAGTACCACACCAGCACCACACCAGCACCACACCAGCCCCACACCAGCACCACACCAGCACCACACCAGCACCACACCAGCCCCACACCAGCACCACACCAGCACCACACCAGCCCCACACCAGCACCACACCAGCACCACACCAGCCCCACAACAGCCCCACACCAGCACCACACCAGCACCACACCAGCTGTGAGGCCACCACCAGGATGTAGTGCCCTCCTGCAGCAGCTGTGAGGCTACCACCAGGGTGTAGTGCCCTCCTGCAGCAGCTGTGAGGCCACCACCAGGGTGTAGACCCTCCTGCAGAAGCTGTGAGGCCATCACCAGGGTGTAGTACACTCCAGCAGCAGCTGTGAGGCGACCACCAGGGTGTAGTGCCCTCCTGCAGCAGCTGTGAGGCCACCACCAGGGTGTAGCACCCTCCTGCAGCAGCTGTGAGGCCACCACCAGGGTGTAGACTCTCCTGCAGTAGCTGTGAGGCCACCACCAGGGTGTAGACCCTCCAGCAACAGCTGTGAGGCCACCGCGAGGGTGTAGCACTTTCCAGCAGCAGCTGTGAGGCCACCACCAGGGTGTAGACCCTCCAGCAGCAGCTGTGAGGGCACCACCAGGGTGTAGACTCTCCTGCAGCAGCTGCGAGGCCACCACCAGGGTGTAGTGCCCTCCTGCAGCAGCTGCGAGGCCACCTCCAGGGTGTAGTGCCCTCCTGCAGCAGCTGTGAGGCCACCACCAGGGGTGTAGCACCCTCCTGCAGCAGCTGTGAGGCCACCGCCAGGGTGTTGTGCCCTCCTGCTGCAGCTATGAGGCCATCACCAGGGTGTAGTGCCCTCCTGCAGCAGCTGTGACGCCACCACCAGGGTGTAGCACCCTCCAGCAGCAGCTGTGAGGCCACCGCCAGGGTGTAGTCCCCTCCTGCAGCAGGTGTGAGGCCACCACCAGGGTGTAGCACCCTCCTGCAGCAGCTGTGAGGCCACCAACAGGGTGTAGTGCCCTCCTGCAGCAGCTGTGAGGCCACCACCAGGGTGTAGTGCCCTCCTGCAGCAGCTGTGAGGCCACCACCAGGGTGTAGTGCCTCCTGCAGCAGCTGTGAGGCCACCACCATGGTGTAGCACCCTCCTGCAGCAGCTGTGAGGCCACCAACAGGGTGTAGTGCCCTCCTGCAGCAGCTGTGAGGCCACCACCAGGGTGTAGTGCCTCCTACAACAGCTGTGAGGCCACCACCAGGGTGTAGACGCTCCTGCAGCAGCTGTGAGGCCACCACCAGGGTGTAGACCCTCCTGCAGCAGCTGTGAGGCCACCACCAGGGTGTAGTGCCCTCCTGCAGCAGCTGTGGGGCCACCACCAGGGTGTAGTGCCCTCCTGTAGCAGCTGTGAGGCCACCACCAGGGTGTAGACCCTCCTGCAGCAGCTGTGAGGCCACCAACAGGGTGTAGTGCCCTCCTGCAGCAGCTGTGAGGCTACCACCAGGGTGTAGTGCCCTCCTGCAGCAGCTGTGAGGCCACCACCAGGGTGTAGTGCCCTCCTGCAGCAGCTGTGAGGCCACCACCAGGGTGTAGTGCCCTCCTGCAGCAGCTGTGAGGCCACCACCAGGGTGTAGTGCCCTCCTGCAGCAGCTGTGAGGCCACCACCAGGGTGTAGTGCCCTCCTGCAGCAGCTGTGAGGCCAGAACCAGGGTATAGACCCTCCAGCAGCAGCTGTGAGGCCACCACCAGGGTGTAGCACCCTCCTGCAGCATCTGTAAGGCCACCACCAGGGTGTAGCACCCTCCTGCAGCGGCTGTGAGGCCACCGCCAGGGTGTAGACCCTCCTGCAGCAGCTGTAAGGCCACCACCAGCGTGTAGTGCCTCCTGCAGCAGCTGTGAGGCCATCACCAGGGTGTAGACCCTCCTGCAGCAGCTGTGAGGCCACCACCAGGGTGTAGTGCCCTCCTGAACCAGCTGTGAGGCCACTACCAGGGTGTAGACCCTCCTGCAGCAGCTGTGAGGCTACCACCAGGGTGTAGTGCCCTCCTGCAGCAGCTGTGAGGCCACCACCAGGGTGTAGTGCCCTCCTGCAGCAGCTGTGAGGCCACCACCAGGGTGTAGTGCCCTCCTGCAGCAGCTGTGAGGCCACCACCAGGGTGTAGTGCCATCCTGCAGCAGCTGTGAGGCCACCACCAGGGTGTAGTGCCCTCCTGCAGCAGCTGTGAGGCCAGAACCAGGGTATAGACCCACCAGCAGCAGCTGTGAGGCCACCACCAGGGTGTAGCACCCTCCTGCAGCATCTGTAAGGCCACCACCAGGGTGTAGCACCCTCCTGCAGCGGCTGTGAGGCCACCGCCAGGGTGTAGACCCTCCTGCAGCAGCTGTAAGGCCACCACCAGCGTGTAGTGCCCTCCTGCAGCAGCTGTGAGGCTACCACCAGGGTGTAGTGCCCTCCTGCAGCAGCTGTGAGGCCACCACCAGGGTGTAGACCCTCCTGCAGAAGCTGTGAGGCCATCACCAGGGTGTAGTACACTCCAGCAGCAGCTGTGAGGCGACCACCAGGGTGTAGTGCCCTCCTGCAGCAGCTGTGAGGCCACCACCAGGGTGTAGTACACTCCAGCAGCAGCTGTGAGTCCACCACCAGGGTGTAATGCCCTCCTGCAGCAGCTGTGAGGCTACCACCAGGGTGTAGTGCCTCCTGCAGCAGCTGTGAGGCCACCACCAGGGTGTAGACCCTCCTGCAGAAGCTGTGAGGCCATCACCAGGGTGTAGTACATTCCAGCAGCAGCTGTGAGGCGACCACCAGGGTGTAGTGCCCTCCTGCAGCAGCTGTGAGGCCACCACCAGGGTGTAGTACACTCCAGCAGCAGCTGTGAGGCGACCACCAGGGTGTAGTGCCCTCCTGCAGCAGCTGTGAGGCCACCACCAGGGTGTAGCACCCTCCTGCAGCAGCTGTGAGGCCAGAACCAGGGTATAGACCCTCCAGCAGCAGCTGTGAGGCCACCACCAGGGTGTAGCACCCTCCTGCAGCAGCTGTAAGGCCACCACCAGGGTGTAGCACCCTCCTGCAGCAGCTGTGAGGCCACCGCCAGGGTGTAGACCCTCCTGCAGCAGCTGTAAGGCCACCACCAGGGTGTAGTGCCTCCTGCAGCAGCTGTGAGGCCATCACCAGGGTGTAGACCCTCCTGCAGCAGCTGTGAGGCCACCACCAGGGTGTAGTGCCCTCCTGAACCAGCTGTGAGGCCACTACCAGGGTGTAGACCCTCCTGCAGCAGCTGTGAGGCCACCACCAGGGTGTAGACCCTCCTGCAGCAGCTGTGAGAAAACTACCAGGGTGTAGACCCTCCTGCAGCAGCTGTGAGGCCACCACCAGGGTGTAGACCCTCCTGCAGCAGCTGTGAGGCCATCACCAGGGTGTAGCACACTCCAGCAGCAGCTGTGAGGCGACCAACAGGGTGTAGTGCCCTCCTGCAGCAGCTGTGAGGCCACCACCAGGGTGTAGACTCTCCTGCAGTAGCTGTGAGGCCACCACCACGGTGTAGACCCTCCAGCAACAGCTGTGAGGCCACCGCGAGGGTGTAGCACTTTCCCGCAGCAGCTGTGAGGCCACCACCAGGGTGTAGACCCTCCAGCAGCAGCTGTGAGGGCACCACCAGGGTGTAGACTCTCCTGCAGCAGCTGCGAGGCCACCACCAGGGTGTAGTGCCCTCTTGCAGCAGCTGCGAGGCCACCACCAGGGTGTAGTGCGCTCCTGCAGCAGCTGTGAGGCCACCACCAGGGTGTAGTTCCTCCTACAGCAGCTGTGAGGCCACCACCAGGGTGTAGACCCTCCTGCAGCAGCTGTGAGGCCACCACCAGGGTGTAGACCCTCCTGCAGCAGCTGTGAGGCCACCAACAGGGTGAAGTGCCCTCCTGTAGCAGCTGTGGGGCCACCACCAGGGTGTAGTGCCCTCCTGTAGCAGCTGTGAGGCCACCACCAGGATGTAGTGCCATCCTGCATCAGCTGTGAGGCTACCACCAGGGTGTAGTGCCCTCCTGCAGCAGCTGTGAGGCCACCACCAGGGTGTATGCCCTCCTGCAGCAGCTGTGAGGCCACCACCAGGGTGTAGTGCCCTCCTGCAGCAGCTGTGATGCCAGAACAGGTTATAGACCCTCCAGCAGCAGCTGTGGGCCACCACCAGGGTGTAGCACCCTCCTGCAGCAGCTGTAAGGCCACCACCAGGGTGTAGCACCCTCCTGCAGGGCTGTGAGGCCACCGCAGGGTGTAGACCCTCCTGCAGCAGCTGTAAGGCCACCACCAGCGTGTAGGCCTCCTGCAGCAGCTGTGAGGCCATCACCAGGGTGTAGACCCTCCTGCAGCAGCTGTGAGGCCACCACCAGGGTGTAGTGCCCTCCTGCACCAGCTGTGAGGCCACCACCAGGGTGTAGACCCTCCTGCAGCAGCTGTGAGGCCACCACCAGGTGTAGTGCCCTCCTGCAGCAGCTGTGAGGCCACCACCAGGGTGTAGTGCCCTCCTGCAGCAGCTGTGAGGCCACCACCAGGGTGTAGTGCCCTCCTGCAGCAGCTGTGAGGCCACCACCAGGGTGTAGTGCCCTCCTGCAGCAGCTGTGAGGCCACCACCAGGGTGTAGTGCCCTCCTGCAGCAGCTGTGAGGCCACCACCAGGGTGTAGACCCTCCAGCAGCAGCTGTGAGGCCACCACCAGGGTGTAGCACCCTCCTGCAGCAGCTGTGAGGCCACCACCAGGGTGTAGCACCCTCCTGCAGCAGCTGTGAGGCCACCGCCAGGGTGTAGACCCTCCTGCAGCAGCTGTAAGGCCACCACCAGGGTGTAGTGCCTCCTGCAGCAGCTGTGAGGCCACCACCAGGGTGTAGACCCTCCTGCAGCAGCTGTGAGGCCACCACCAGGGTGTAGTGCCCTCCTGCACCAGCTGTGAGGCCACTACCAGGGTGTAGACCCTCCTGCAGCAGCTGTGAGGCCACCACCAGGGTGTAGACCCTCCTGCAGCAGCTGTGAGGCCACCACCAGGGTGTAGTCCCTCCTGCAGCAGCTGTGAGGCCACCACCAGGGTGTAGACCCTCCTGCAGCAGCTGTGAGGCCACCACCAGGGTGTAGACCCCTCCTGCAGCAGCTGTGAGGCCACCACCAGGGTGTAGTGCCCTCCTGCAGCAGCTGTGAGGCCACCACCAGGGTGTAGTGCCCTCCTGCAGCAGCTGTGAGGCCACCACCAGGGTGTAGACCCTCCTGCAGCAGCTGTGAGGCCACCACCAGGGTGTAGTGCCCTCCTGCAGCAGCTGTGAGGCCACCACCAGGGTGTAGTGCCCTCCTGCAGCAGCTGTGAGGCCACCACCAGGGTGTAGTGCCCTCCTGCAGCAGCTGTGAGGCCACCACCAGGGTGTAGTGCCCTCCTGCAGCAGCTGTGAGGCCACCACCAGGGTGTAGTGCCCTCCTGCAGCAGCTGTGAGGCCACCACCAGGGTGTAGACCCTCCTGCAGCAGCTGTGAGGCCACCACCAGGGTGTAGCCCTCCTGCAGCAGCTGTGAGGCCACCACCAGGGTGTAGACCCTCCTGCAGCAGCTGTGAGGCCACCACCAGGGTGTAGACCCTCCTGCAGCAGCTGTGAGGCCACCACCAGGGTGTAGTGCCCTCCTGCAGCAGCTGTGAGGCCACCACCAGGGTGTAGACCCTCCTGCAGCAGCTGTGAGGCCACCACCAGGGTGTAGTGCCCTCCTGCAGCAGCTGTGAGGCCACCACCAGGGTGTAGTGCCCTCCTGCAGCAGCTGTGAGGCCACCACCAGGGTGTAGACCCTCCTGCAGCAGCTGTGAGGCCACCACCAGGGTGTAGTGCCCTCCTGCAGCAGCTGTGAGGCCACCACCAGGGTGTAGTGCCCTCCTGCAGCAGCTGTGAGGCCACCACCAGGGTGTAGTGCCCTCCTGCAGCAGCTGTGAGGCCACCACCAGGGTGTAGTGCCCTCCTGCAGCAGCTGTGAGGCCACCACCAGGGTGTAGTGCCCTCCTGCAGCAGCTGTGAGGCCACCACCAGGGTGTAGTGCCCTCCTGCAGCAGCTGTGAGGCCACCACCAGGGTGTAGACCCTCCTGCAGCAGCTGTGAGGCCACCACCAGGGTGTAGCACCCTCCTGCAGCAGCTGTGAGGCCACCACCAGGGTGTAGCACTCCTGCAGCAGCTGTGAGGCCACCACCAGGGTGTAGACCCTCCTGCAGCAGCTGTGAGGCCACCACCAGGGTGTAGTGCCTCCTGCAGCAGCTGTGAGGCCACCACCAGGGTGTAGACCCTCCTGCAGCAGCTGTGAGGCCACCACCAGGGTGTAGTGCCCTCCTGCAGCAGCTGTGAGGCCACCACCAGGGTGTAGACCCTCCTGCAGCAGCTGTGAGGCCACCACCAGGGTGTAGTGCCCTCCTGCAGCAGCTGTGAGGCCACCACCAGGGTGTAGTGCCCTCCTGCAGCAGCTGTGAGGCCACCACCAGGGTGTAGTGCCCTCCTGCAGCAGCTGTGAGGCCACCACCAGGGTGTAGTGCCCTCCTGCAGCAGCTGTGAGGCCACCACCAGGGTGTAGTGCCCTCCTGCAGCAGCTGTGAGGCCACCACCAGGGTGTAGACCCTCCTGCAGCAGCTGTGAGGCCACCACCAGGGTGTAGACCCTCCTGCAGCAGCTGTGAGGCCACCACCAGGGTGTAGTGCCCTCCTGCAGCAGCTGTGAGGCCACCACCAGGGTGTAGACCCTCCTGCAGCAGCTGTGAGGCCACCACCAGGGTGTAGTGCCTCCTGCAGCAGCTGTGAGGCCACCACCAGGGTGTAGACCCTCCTGCAGCAGCTGTGAGGCCACCACCAGGGTGTAGTGCCCTCCTGCAGCAGCTGTGAGGCCACCACCAGGGTGTAGACCCTCCTGCAGCAGCTGTGAGGCCACCACCAGGGTGTAGACCCTCCTGCAGCAGCTGTGAGGCCACCACCAGGGTGTAGACCCTCCTGCAGCAGCTGTGAGGCCACCACCAGGGTGTAGACCCTCCTGCAGCAGCTGTGAGGCCACCACCAGGGTAGTGCCCTCCTGCAGCAGCTGTGAGGCCACCACCAGGGTGTAGTGCCCTCCTGCAGCAGCTGTGAGGCCACCACCAGGGTGTAGTGCCCTCCTGCAGCAGCTGTGAGGCCACCACCAGGGTGTAGTGCCCTCCTGCAGCAGCTGTGAGGCCACCACCAGGGTGTAGACCCTCCTGCAGCAGCTGTGAGGCCACCACCAGGGTGTAGTGCCCTCCTGCAGCAGCTGTGAGGCCACCACCAGGGTGTAGTGCCTCCTGCAGCAGCTGTGAGGCCACCACCAGGGTGTAGTGCCCTCCTGCAGCAGCTGTGAGGCCACCACCAGGGTGTAGTGCCCTCCTGCAGCAGCTGTGAGGCCACCACCAGGGTGTAGTGCCCTCCTGCAGCAGCTGTGAGGCCACCACCAGGGTGTAGTGCCCTCCTGCAGCAGCTGTGAGGCCACCACCAGGGTGTAGACCCTCCTGCAGCAGCTGTGAGGCCACCACCAGGGTGTAGCCCTCCTGCAGCAGCTGTGAGGCCACCACCAGGGTGTAGCACCCTCCTGCAGCAGCTGTGAGGCCACCACCAGGGTGTAGACCCTCCTGCAGCAGCTGTGAGGCCACCACCAGGGTGTAGTGCCTCCTGCAGCAGCTGTGAGGCCACCACCAGGGTGTAGACCCTCCTGCAGCAGCTGTGAGGCCACCACCAGGGTGTAGTGCCCTCCTGCAGCAGCTGTGAGGCCACCACCAGGGTGTAGACCCTCCTGCAGCAGCTGTGAGGCCACCACCAGGGTGTAGTGCCCTCCTGCAGCAGCTGTGAGGCCACCACCAGGGTGTAGTGCCCTCCTGCAGCAGCTGTGAGGCCACCACCAGGGTGTAGTGCCCTCTGCAGCAGCTGTGAGGCCACCACCAGGGTGTAGTGCCCTCCTGCAGCAGCTGTGTGGCCACCACCAGGGTGTAGTGCCCTCCTGCAGCAGCTGTGAGGCCACCACCAGGGTGTAGCCCTCCTGCAGCAGCTGTGAGGCCACCACCAGGGTGTAGACCCTCCTGCAGCAGCTGTGAGGCCACCACCAGGGTGTAGCCCCTCCTGCAGCAGCTGTGAGGCCACCACCAGGGTGTAGACCCTCCTGCAGCAGCTGTGAGGCCACCACCAGGGTGTAGTGCCTCCTGCAGCAGCTGTGAGGCCACCACCAGGGTGTAGACCCTCCTGCAGCAGCTGTGAGGCCACCACCAGGGTGTAGTGCCCTCCTGCAGCAGCTGTGAGGCCACCACCAGGGTGTAGACCCTCCTGCAGCAGCTGTGAGGCCACCACCAGGGTGTAGACCCTCCTGCAGCAGCTGTGAGGCCACCACCAGGGTGTAGTACCTCCTGCAGCAGCTGTGAGGCCACCACCAGGGTGTAGACTCTCCTGCAGCAGCTGTGAGGCCACCACCAGGGTGTAGACCCTCCTGCAGCAGCTGTGAGGCCACCACCAGGTGTAGTGCCCTCCTGCAGCAGCTGTGAGGCCACCACCAGGGTGTAGTGCCCTCCTGCAGCAGCTGTGAGGCCACCACCAGGGTGTAGACCCTCCTGCAGCAGCTGTGAGGCCACCACCAGGGTGTAGTGCCCTCCTGCAGCAGCTGTGAGGCCACCACCAGGGTGTAGACCTCCTGCAGCAGCTGTGAGGCCACCACCAGGGTAGTGCCCTCCTGCAGCAGCTGTGAGGCCACCACCAGTGTAGTGCCCTCCTGCAGCAGCTGTGAGGCCACCACCAGGGTGTAGTGCCCTCCTGCAGCAGCTGTGAGGCCAACCAGGGTGTAGACCCTCCTGCAGCAGCTGTGAGGCCACCACCAGGGTGTAGACCCTCCTGCAGCAGCTGTGAGGCCACCACCAGGGTGTAGACCCTCCTGCAGCAGCTGTGAGGCCACCACCAGGTGTAGTGCCTCCTGCAGCAGCTGTGAGGCCACCACCAGGGTGTAGCCTCCTGCAGCAGCTGTGAGGCCACCACCAGGGTGTAGCCCCCTGCAGCAGTGCGCTGTGAGGCCACCACCAGGGTGTAGCCCTCCTGCAGCAGCTGTGAGGCCACCACCAGGGTGTAGACCCTCCTGCAGCAGCTGTGAGGCCACCACCAGGGTGTAGACCCTCCTGCAGCAGCTGTGAGGCCACCACCAGGGTGTAGTGCCCTCCTGCAGCAGCTGTGAGGCCACCACCAGGGTGTAGCCCTCCTGCAGCAGCTGTGAGGCCACCACCAGGGTGTAGCACCCTCCTGCAGCAGCTGTGAGGCCACCACCAGGGTGTAGCCCTCCTGCAGCAGCTGTGAGGCCACCACCAGGGTGTAGTACCCTCCTGCAGCAGCTGTGAGGCCACCACCAGGGTGTAGCCCTCCTGCAGCAGCTGTGAGGCCACCACCAGGGTGTAGTGCCCTCCTGCAGCAGCTGTGAGGCCACCACCAGGGTGTAGACCCTCCTGCAGCAGCTGTGAGGCCACCACCAGGGTGTAGTGCCCTCCTGCAGCAGCTGTGAGGCCACCACCAGGGTGTAGTGCCCTCCTGCAGCAGCTGTGAGGCCACCACCAGGGTGTAGTGCCTCCTGCAGCAGCTGTGAGGCCACCACCAGGGTGTAGTGCCCTCCTGCAGCAGCTGTGAGGCCACCACCAGGGTGTAGCACCCTCCTGCAGCAGCTGTGAGGCCACCACCAGGGTGTAGTGCCCTCCTGCAGCAGCTGTGAGGCCACCACCAGGGTGTAGTGCCCTCCTGCAGCAGCTGTGAGGCCACCACCAGGGTGTAGTGCCCTCCTGCAGCAGCTGTGAGGCCACCACCAGGGTGTAGTGCCCTCCTGCAGCAGCTGTGAGGCCACCACCAGGGTGTAGACCCTCCTGCAGCAGCTGTGAGGCCACCACCAGGGTGTAGACCCTCCTGCAGCAGCTGTGAGGCCACCACCAGGGTGTAGACCCTCCTGCAGCAGCTGTGAGGCCACCACCAGGGTGTAGCACCCTCCTGCAGCAGCTGTGAGGCCACCACCAGGGTGTAGTGCCCTCCTGCAGCAGCTGTGAGGCCACCACCAGGGTGTAGCCCTCCTGCAGCAGCTGTGAGGCCACCACCAGGGTGTAGTGCCCTCCTGCAGCAGCTGTGAGGCCACCACCAGGGTGTAGACCCTCCTGCAGCAGCTGTGAGGCCACCACCAGGGTGTAGACCCTCCTGCAGCAGCTGTGAGGCCACCACCAGGGTGTAGTGCCTCCTGCAGCAGCTGTGAGGCCACCACCAGGGTGTAGACCCTCCTGCAGCAGCTGTGAGGCCACCACCAGGGTGTAGACCCTCCTGCAGCAGCTGTGAGGCCACCACCAGGGTGTAGTGCCCTCCTGCAGCAGCTGTGAGGCCACCACCAGGGTGTAGTGCCCTCCTGCAGCAGCTGTGAGGCCACCACCAGGGTGTAGACCCTCCTGCAGCAGCTGTGAGGCCACCACCAGGGTGTAGTGCCCTCCTGCAGCAGCTGTGAGGCCACCACCAGGGTGTAGTGCCCTCCTGCAGCAGCTGTGAGGCCACCACCAGGGTGTAGTGCCCTCCTGCAGCAGCTGTGAGGCCACCACCAGGGTGTAGTGCCCTCCTGCAGCAGCTGTGAGGCCACCACCAGGGTGTAGTGCCCTCCTGCAGCAGCTGTGAGGCCACCACCAGGGTGTAGTGCCCTCCTGCAGCAGCTGTGAGGCCACCACCAGGGTGTAGACCCTCCTGCAGCAGCTGTGAGGCCACCACCAGGGTGTAGTGCCCTCCTGCAGCAGCTGTGAGGCCACCACCAGGGTGTAGTGCCCTCCTGCAGCAGCTGTGAGGCCACCACCAGGGTGTAGTGCCCTCCTGCAGCAGCTGTGAGGCCACCACCAGGGTGTAGTGCCCTCCTGCAGCAGCTGTGAGGCCACCACCAGGGTGTAGCACCCTCCTGCAGCAGCTGTGAGGCCACCACCAGGGTGTAGACCCTCCTGCAGCAGCTGTGAGGCCACCACCAGGGTGTAGACCCTCCTGCAGCAGCTGTGAGGCCACCACCAGGGTGTAGTGCCCTCCTGCAGCAGCTGTGAGGCCACCACCAGGGTGTAGTGCCTCCTGCAGCAGCTGTGAGGCCACCACCAGGGTGTAGACCCTCCAGCAGCAGCTGTGAGGCCACCACCAGGGTGTAGACCCTCCTGCAGCAGCTGTGAGGCCACCACCAGGGTGTAGTGCCCTCCTGCAGCAGCTGTGAGGCCACCACCAGGGTGTAGACCCTCCTGCAGCAGCTGTGAGGCCACCACCAGGGTGTAGACCCTCCTGCAGCAGCTGTGAGGCCACCACCAGGGTGTAGCCCTCCTGCAGCAGCTGTGAGGCCACCACCAGGGTGTAGTGCCCTCCTGCAGCAGCTGTGAGGCCACCACCAGGGTGTAGACCCTCCTGCAGCAGCTGTGAGGCCACCACCAGGGTGTAGTGCCCTCCTGCAGCAGCTGTGAGGCCACCACCAGGGTGTAGTGCCCTCCTGCAGCAGCTGTGAGGCCACCACCAGGGTGTAGTGCCCTCCTGCAGCAGCTGTGAGGCCACCACCAGGGTGTAGACCCTCCTGCAGCAGCTGTGAGGCCACCACCAGGGTGTAGTGCCCTCCTGCAGCAGCTGTGAGGCCACCACCAGGGTGTAGCCCTCCTGCAGCAGCTGTGAGGCCACCACCAGGGTGTAGCACCCTCCTGCAGCAGCTGTGAGGCCACCACCAGGGTGTAGTGCCCTCCTGCAGCAGCTGTGAGGCCACCACCAGGGTGTAGCACCCTCCTGCAGCAGCTGTGAGGCCACCACCAGGGTGTAGTGCCCTCCTGCAGCAGCTGTGAGGCCACCACCAGGGTGTAGACCCTCCTGCAGCAGCTGTGAGGCCACCACCAGGGTGTAGTGCCTCCTGCAGCAGCTGTGAGGCCACCACCAGGGTGTAGTGCCCTCCTGCAGCAGCTGTGAGGCCACCACCAGGGTGTAGACCCTCCTGCAGCAGCTGTGAGGCCACCACCAGGGTGTAGTGCCCTCCTGCAGCAGCTGTGAGGCCACCACCAGGGTGTAGACCCTCCTGCAGCAGCTGTGAGGCCACCACCAGGGTGTAGTGCCCTCCTGCAGCAGCTGTGAGGCCACCACCAGGGTGTAGTGCCCTCCTGCAGCAGCTGTGAGGCCACCACCAGGGTGTAGTGCCCTCCTGCAGCAGCTGTGAGGCCACCACCAGGGTGTAGTGCCCTCCTGCAGCAGCTGTGAGGCCACCACCAGGGTGTAGTGCCCTCCTGCAGCAGCTGTGAGGCCACCACCAGGGTGTAGCCCTCCTGCAGCAGCTGTGAGGCCACCACCAGGGTGTAGTGCCCTCCTGCAGCAGCTGTGAGGCCACCACCAGGGTGTAGACCCTCCTGCAGCAGCTGTGAGGCCACCACCAGGGTGTAGTGCCCTCCTGCAGCAGCTGTGAGGCCACCACCAGGGTGTAGACCCTCCTGCAGCAGCTGTGAGGCCACCACCAGGGTGTAGTGCCTCCTGCAGCAGCTGTGAGGCCACCACCAGGGTGTAGACCCTCCTGCAGCAGCTGTGAGGCCACCACCAGGGTGTAGTGCCCTCCTGCAGCAGCTGTGAGGCCACCACCAGGGTGTAGTGCCCTCCTGCAGCAGCTGTGAGGCCACCACCAGGGTGTAGCCCTCCTGCAGCAGCTGTGAGGCCACCACCAGGGTGTAGTGCCTCCTGCAGCAGCTGTGAGGCCACCACCAGGGTGTAGTGCCCTCCTGCAGCAGCTGTGAGGCCACCACCAGGGTGTAGACCCTCCTGCAGCAGCTGTGAGGCCACCACCAGGGTGTAGTGCCCTCCTGCAGCAGCTGTGAGGCCACCACCAGGGTGTAGACCCTCCTGCAGCAGCTGTGAGGCCACCACCAGGGTGTAGTGCCCTCCTGCAGCAGCTGTGAGGCCACCACCAGGGTGTAGTGCCCTCCTGCAGCAGCTGTGAGGCCACCACCAGGGTGTAGCACCCTCCTGCAGCAGCTGTGAGGCCACCACCAGGGTGTAGTGCCCTCCTGCAGCAGCTGTGAGGCCACCACCAGGGTGTAGTGCCCTCCTGCAGCAGCTGTGAGGCCACCACCAGGGTGTAGCCCTCCTGCAGCAGCTGTGAGGCCACCACCAGGGTGTAGACCCTCCTGCAGCAGCTGTGAGGCCACCACCAGGGTGTAGACCCTCCTGCAGCAGCTGTGAGGCCACCACCAGGGTGTAGCCCTCCTGCAGCAGCTGTGAGGCCACCACCAGGGTGTAGTGCCCTCCTGCAGCAGCTGTGAGGCCACCACCAGGGTGTAGACCCTCCTGCAGCAGCTGTGAGGCCACCACCAGGGTGTAGTGCCCTCCTGCAGCAGCTGTGAGGCCACCACCAGGGTGTAGACCCTCCTGCAGCAGCTGTGAGGCCACCACCAGGGTGTAGTGCCCTCCTGCAGCAGCTGTGAGGCCACCACCAGGGTGTAGTGCCCTCCTGCAGCAGCTGTGAGGCCACCACCAGGGTGTAGACCCTCCTGCAGCAGCTGTGAGGCCACCACCAGGGTGTAGACCCTCCTGCAGCAGCTGTGAGGCCACCACCAGGGTGTAGTGCCTCCTGCAGCAGCTGTGAGGCCACCACCAGGGTGTAGTGCCTCCTGCAGCAGCTGTGAGGCCACCACCAGGGTGTAGTGCCCTCCTGCAGCAGCTGTGAGGCCACCACCAGGGTGTAGTGCCTCCTGCAGCAGCTGTGAGGCCACCACCAGGGTGTAGACCCTCCTGCAGCAGCTGTGAGGCCACCACCAGGGTGTAGTGCCCTCCTGCAGCAGCTGTGAGGCCACCACCAGGGTGTAGTGCCTCCTGCAGCAGCTGTGAGGCCACCACCAGGGTGTAGACCCTCCTGCAGCAGCTGTGAGGCCACCACCAGGGTGTAGTGCCCTCCTGCAGCAGCTGTGAGGCCACCACCAGGGTGTAGTGCCCTCCTGCAGCAGCTGTGAGGCCACCACCAGGGTGTAGTGCCCTCCTGCAGCAGCTGTGAGGCCACCACCAGGGTGTAGTGCCCTCCTGCAGCAGCTGTGAGGCCACCACCAGGGTGTAGACCCTCCTGCAGCAGCTGTGAGGCCACCACCAGGGTGTAGTGCCCTCCTGCAGCAGCTGTGAGGCCACCACCAGGGTGTAGTGCCCTCCTGCAGCAGCTGTGAGGCCACCACCAGGGTGTAGTGCCCCTGCAGCAGCTGTGAGGCCACCACCAGGGTGTAGTGCCTCCTGCAGCAGCTGTGAGGCCACCACCAGGGTGTAGTGCCCTCCTGCAGCAGCTGTGAGGCCACCACCAGGGTGTAGTGCCCTCCTGCAGCAGCTGTGAGGCCACCACCAGGGTGTAGTGCCCTCCTGCAGCAGCTGTGAGGCCACCACCAGGGTGTAGTGCCTCCTGCAGCAGCTGTGAGGCCACCACCAGGGTGTAGTGCCCTCCTGCAGCAGCTGTGAGGCCACCACCAGGGTGTAGTGCCCTCCTGCAGCAGCTGTGAGGCCACCACCAGGGTGTAGTGCCCTCCTGCAGCAGCTGTGAGGCCACCACCAGGGTGTAGACCCTCCTGCAGCAGCTGTGAGGCCACCACCAGGGTGTAGTGCCTCCTGCAGCAGCTGTGAGGCCACCACCAGGGTGTAGTGCCCTCCTGCAGCAGCTGTGAGGCCACCACCAGGGTGTAGACCCTCCTGCAGCAGCTGTGAGGCCACCACCAGGGTGTAGTGCCCTCCTGCAGCAGCTGTGAGGCCACCACCAGGGTGTAGACCCTCCTGCAGCAGCTGTGAGGCCACCACCAGGGTGTAGACCCTCCTGCAGCAGCTGTGAGGCCACCACCAGGGTGTAGACCCTCCTGCAGCAGCTGTGAGGCCACCACCAGGGTGTAGTGCCCTCCTGCAGCAGCTGTGAGGCCACCACCAGGGTGTAGACCCTCCTGCAGCAGCTGTGAGGCCACCACCAGGGTGTAGACCCTCCTGCAGCAGCTGTGAGGCCACCACCAGGGTGTAGACCCTCCTGCAGCAGCTGTGAGGCCACCACCAGGGTGTAGTGCCCTCCTGCAGCAGCTGTGAGGCCACCACCAGGGTGTAGACCCTCCTGCAGCAGCTGTGAGGCCACCACCAGGGTGTAGTGCCCTCCTGCAGCAGCTGTGAGGCCACCACCAGGGTGTAGTGCCCTCCTGCAGCAGCTGTGAGGCCACCACCAGGGTGTAGACCCTCCTGCAGCAGCTGTGAGGCCACCACCAGGGTGTAGACCCTCCTGCAGCAGCTGTGAGGCCACCACCAGGGTGTAGTGCCTCCTGCAGCAGCTGTGAGGCCACCACCAGGGTGTAGTGCCCTCCTGCAGCAGCTGTGAGGCCACCACCAGGGTGTAGACCCTCCTGCAGCAGCTGTGAGGCCACCACCAGGGTGTAGTGCCTCCTGCAGCAGCTGTGAGGCCACCACCAGGGTGTAGACCCTCCTGCAGCAGCTGTGAGGCCACCACCAGGGTGTAGTGCCCTCCTGCAGCAGCTGTGAGGCCACCACCAGGGTGTAGTGCCCTCCTGCAGCAGCTGTGAGGCCACCACCAGGGTGTAGTGCCCTCCTGCAGCAGCTGTGAGGCCACCACCAGGGTGTAGTGCCCTCCTGCAGCAGCTGTGAGGCCACCACCAGGGTGTAGTGCCCTCCTGCAGCAGCTGTGAGGCCACCACCAGGGTGTAGTGCCCTCCTGCAGCAGCTGTGAGGCCACCACCAGGGTGTAGACCCTCCTGCAGCAGCTGTGAGGCCACCACCAGGGTGTAGTGCCCTCCTGCAGCAGCTGTGAGGCCACCACCAGGGTGTAGTGCCCTCCTGCAGCAGCTGTGAGGCCACCACCAGGGTGTAGTGCCCTCCTGCAGCAGCTGTGAGGCCACCACCAGGGTGTAGTGCCCTCCTGCAGCAGCTGTGAGGCCACCACCAGGGTGTAGTGCCCTCCTGCAGCAGCTGTGAGGCCACCACCAGGGTGTAGTGCCCTCCTGCAGCAGCTGTGAGGCCACCACCAGGGTGTAGTGCCCTCCTGCAGCAGCTGTGAGGCCACCACCAGGGTGTAGTGCCCTCCTGCAGCAGCTGTGAGGCCACCACCAGGGTGTAGTGCCCTCCTGCAGCAGCTGTGAGGCCACCACCAGGGTGTAGTGCCCTCCTGCAGCAGCTGTGAGGCCACCACCAGGGTGTAGTGCCCTCCTGCAGCAGCTGTGAGGCCACCACCAGGGTGTAGACCCTCCTGCAGCAGCTGTGAGGCCACCACCAGGGTGTAGTGCCCTCCTGCAGCAGCTGTGAGGCCACCACCAGGGTGTAGACCCTCCTGCAGCAGCTGTGAGGCCACCACCAGGGTGTAGTGCCCTCCTGCAGCAGCTGTGAGGCCACCACCAGGGTGTAGTGCCCTCCTGCAGCAGCTGTGAGGCCACCACCAGGGTGTAGTGCCCTCCTGCAGCAGCTGTGAGGCCACCACCAGGGTGTAGACCCTCCTGCAGCAGCTGTGAGGCCACCACCAGGGTGTAGTGCCCTCCTGCAGCAGCTGTGAGGCCACCACCAGGGTGTAGTGCCTCCTGCAGCAGCTGTGAGGCCACCACCAGGGTGTAGTGCCCTCCTGCAGCAGCTGTGAGGCCACCACCAGGGTGTAGACCCTCCTGCAGCAGCTGTGAGGCCACCACCAGGGTGTAGACCCTCCTGCAGCAGCTGTGAGGCCACCACCAGGGTGTAGACCCTCCTGCAGCAGCTGTGAGGCCACCACCAGGGTGTAGTGCCCTCCTGCAGCAGCTGTGAGGCCACCACCAGGGTGTAGTGCCCTCCTGCAGCAGCTGTGAGGCCACCACCAGGGTGTAGACCCTCCTGCAGCAGCTGTGAGGCCACCACCAGGGTGTAGTGCCCTCCTGCAGCAGCTGTGAGGCCACCACCAGGGTGTAGACCCTCCTGCAGCAGCTGTGAGGCCACCACCAGGGTGTAGACCCTCCTGCAGCAGCTGTGAGGCCACCACCAGGGTGTAGACCCTCCTGCAGCAGCTGTGAGGCCACCACCAGGGTGTAGTGCCCTCCTGCAGCAGCTGTGAGGCCACCACCAGGGTGTAGACCCTCCTGCAGCAGCTGTGAGGCCACCACCAGGGTGTAGTGCCCTCCTGCAGCAGCTGTGAGGCCACCACCAGGGTGTAGACCCTCCTGCAGCAGCTGTGAGGCCACCACCAGGGTGTAGACCCTCCTGCAGCAGCTGTGAGGCCACCACCAGGGTGTAGACCCTCCTGCAGCAGCTGTGAGGCCACCACCAGGGTGTAGTGCCCTCCTGCAGCAGCTGTGAGGCCACCACCAGGGTGTAGACCCTCCTGCAGCAGCTGTGAGGCCACCACCAGGGTGTAGTGCCCTCCTGCAGCAGCTGTGAGGCCACCACCAGGGTGTAGTGCCCTCCTGCAGCAGCTGTGAGGCCACCACCAGGGTGTAGACCCTCCTGCAGCAGCTGTGAGGCCACCACCAGGGTGTAGACCCTCCTGCAGCAGCTGTGAGGCCACCACCAGGGTGTAGTGCCTCCTGCAGCAGCTGTGAGGCCACCACCAGGGTGTAGTGCCCTCCTGCAGCAGCTGTGAGGCCACCACCAGGGTGTAGACCCTCCTGCAGCAGCTGTGAGGCCACCACCAGGGTGTAGTGCCTCCTGCAGCAGCTGTGAGGCCACCACCAGGGTGTAGACCCTCCTGCAGCAGCTGTGAGGCCACCACCAGGGTGTAGTGCCCTCCTGCAGCAGCTGTGAGGCCACCACCAGGGTGTAGTGCCCTCCTGCAGCAGCTGTGAGGCCACCACCAGGGTAGTGCCCTCCTGCAGCAGCTGTGAGGCCACCACCAGGGTGTAGTGCCCTCCTGCAGCAGCTGTGAGGCCACCACCAGGGTGTAGTGCCCTCCTGCAGCAGCTGTGAGGCCACCACCAGGGTGTAGCCCTCCTGCAGCAGCTGTGAGGCCACCACCAGGGTGTAGACCCTCCTGCAGCAGCTGTGAGGCCACCACCAGGGTGTAGTGCCCTCCTGCAGCAGCTGTGAGGCCACCACCAGGGTGTAGACCCTCCTGCAGCAGCTGTGAGGCCACCACCAGGGTGTAGACCCTCCTGCAGCAGCTGTGAGGCCACCACCAGGGTGTAGACCCTCCTGCAGCAGCTGTGAGGCCACCACCAGGGTGTAGACCCTCCTGCAGCAGCTGTGAGGCCACCACCAGGGTGTAGTGCCCTCCTGCAGCAGCTGTGAGGCCACCACCAGGGTGTAGACCCTCCTGCAGCAGCTGTGAGGCCACCACCAGGGTGTAGTGCCCTCCTGCAGCAGCTGTGAGGCCACCACCAGGGTGTAGTGCCCTCCTGCAGCAGCTGTGAGGCCACCACCAGGGTGTAGACCCTCCTGCAGCAGCTGTGAGGCCACCACCAGGGTGTAGACCCTCCTGCAGCAGCTGTGAGGCCACCACCAGGGTGTAGTGCCTCCTGCAGCAGCTGTGAGGCCACCACCAGGGTGTAGTGCCCTCCTGCAGCAGCTGTGAGGCCACCACCAGGGTGTAGTGCCCTCCTGCAGCAGCTGTGAGGCCACCACCAGGGTGTAGTGCCCTCCTGCAGCAGCTGTGAGGCCACCACCAGGGTGTAGACCCTCCTGCAGCAGCTGTGAGGCCACCACCAGGGTGTAGTGCCCTCCTGCAGCAGCTGTGAGGCCACCACCAGGGTGTGACCTCCTGCAGCAGCTGTGAGGCCACCACCAGGGTGTAGTGCCTCCTGCAGCAGCTGTGAGGCCACCACCAGGGTGTAGTGCCCTCCTGCAGCAGCTGTGAGGCCACCACCAGGGTGTAGTGCCTCCTGCAGCAGCTGTGAGGCCACCACCAGGGTGTAGTGCCTCCTGCAGCAGCTGTGAGGCCACCACCAGGGTGTAGACCCTCCTGCAGCAGCTGTGAGGCCACCACCAGGGTGTAGTGCCCTCCTGCAGCAGCTGTGAGGCCACCACCAGGGTGTAGTGCCCTCCTGCAGCAGCTGTGAGGCCACCACCAGGGTGTAGTGCCCTCCTGCAGCAGCTGTGAGGCCACCACCAGGGTGTAGTGCCCTCCTGCAGCAGCTGTGAGGCCACCACCAGGGTGTAGTGCCCTCCTGCAGCAGCTGTGAGGCCACCACCAGGGTGTAGTGCCCTCCTGCAGCAGCTGTGAGGCCACCACCAGGGTGTAGTGCCCTCCTGCAGCAGCTGTGAGGCCACCACCAGGGTGTAGTGCCCCTGCAGCAGCTGTGAGGCCACCACCAGGGTGTAGTGCCCTCCTGCAGCAGCTGTGAGGCCACCACCAGGGTGTAGCCCTCCTGCAGCAGCTGTGAGGCCACCACCAGGGTGTAGTGCCCTCCTGCAGCAGCTGTGAGGCCACCACCAGGGTGTAGACCCTCCTGCAGCAGCTGTGAGGCCACCACCAGGGTGTAGTGCCTCCTGCAGCAGCTGTGAGGCCACCACCAGGGTGTAGACCCTCCTGCAGCAGCTGTGAGGCCACCACCAGGGTGTAGTGCCCTCCTGCAGCAGCTGTGAGGCCACCACCAGGGTGTAGTGCCCTCCTGCAGCAGCTGTGAGGCCACCACCAGGGTGTAGACCCTCCTGCAGCAGCTGTGAGGCCACCACCAGGGTGTAGTGCCCTCCTGCAGCAGCTGTGAGGCCACCACCAGGGTGTAGACCCTCCTGCAGCAGCTGTGAGGCCACCACCAGGGTGTAGTGCCCTCCTGCAGCAGCTGTGAGGCCACCACCAGGTGTAGTGCCTCCTGCAGCAGCTGTGAGGCCACCACCAGGGTGTAGTGCCCTCCTGCAGCAGCTGTGAGGCCACCACCAGGGTGTAGACCCTCCTGCAGCAGCTGTGAGGCCACCACCAGGGTGTAGACCCTCCTGCAGCAGCTGTGAGGCCACCACCAGGGTGTAGTGCCCTCCTGCAGCAGCTGTGAGGCCACCACCAGGGTGTAGTGCCTCCTGCAGCAGCTGTGAGGCCACCACCAGGGTGTAGTGCCTCCTGCAGCAGCTGTGAGGCCACCACCAGGGTGTAGACCCTCCTGCAGCAGCTGTGAGGCCACCACCAGGGTGTAGACCCTCCTGCAGCAGCTGTGAGGCCACCACCAGGGTGTAGACCCTCCTGCAGCAGCTGTGAGGCCACCACCAGGGTGTAGTGCCTCCTGCAGCAGCTGTGAGGCCACCACCAGGGTGTAGACCCTCCTGCAGCAGCTGTGAGGCCACCACCAGGGTGTAGTGCCTCCTGCAGCAGCTGTGAGGCCACCACCAGGGTGTAGACCCTCCTGCAGCAGCTGTGAGGCCACCACCAGGGTGTAGTGCCCTCCTGCAGCAGCTGTGAGGCCACCACCAGGGTGTAGACCCTCCTGCAGCAGCTGTGAGGCCACCACCAGGGTGTAGACCCTCCTGCAGCAGCTGTGAGGCCACCACCAGGGTGTAGACCCTCCTGCAGCAGCTGTGAGGCCACCACCAGGGTGTAGTGCCCTCCTGCAGCAGCTGTGAGGCCACCACCAGGGTGTAGACCCTCCTGCAGCAGCTGTGAGGCCACCACCAGGGTGTAGTGCCTCCTGCAGCAGCTGTGAGGCCACCACCAGGGTGTAGTGCCCTCCTGCAGCAGCTGTGAGGCCACCACCAGGGTGTAGACCCTCCTGCAGCAGCTGTGAGGCCACCACCAGGGTGTAGACCCTCCTGCAGCAGCTGTGAGGCCACCACCAGGGTGTAGTGCCCTCCTGCAGCAGCTGTGAGGCCACCACCAGGGTGTAGTGCCCTCCTGCAGCAGCTGTGAGGCCACCACCAGGGTGTAGTGCCTCCTGCAGCAGCTGTGAGGCCACCACCAGGGTGTAGTGCCCTCCTGCAGCAGCTGTGAGGCCACCACCAGGGTGTAGACCCTCCTGCAGCAGCTGTGAGGCCACCACCAGGGTGTAGTGCTCTCCTGCAGCAGCTGTGAGGCCACCACCAGGGTGTAGTGCCCTCCTGCAGCAGCTGTGAGGCCACCACCAGGGTGTAGTGCCCTCCTGCAGCAGCTGTGAGGCCACCACCAGGGTGTAGTGCCCTCCTGCAGCAGCTGTGAGGCCACCACCAGGGTGTAGTGCCCTCCTGCAGCAGCTGTGAGGCCACCACCAGGGTGTGTGCCCTCCTGCAGCAGCTGTGAGGCCACCACCAGGGTGTGCCCTCCTGCAGCAGCTGTGAGGCCACCACCAGGGTGTAGTGCCCTCCTGCAGCAGCTGTGAGGCCACCACCAGGGTGTAGACCTCCTGCAGCAGCTGTGAGGCCACCACCAGGGTGTAGACCCTCCTGCAGCAGCTGTGAGGCCACCACCAGGGTGTAGTGCCCTCCTGCAGCAGCTGTGAGGCCACCACCAGGGTGTAGTGCCCTCCTGCAGCAGCTGTGAGGCCACCGCAAGGGTGTAGACCCTCCTGCAGCAGCTGTGAGGCCACCACCAGGGTAAGTGCCCTCCTGCAGCAGCTGTGAGGCCACCACCAGGGTGTAGACCCTCCTGCAGCAGCTGTGAGGCCACCACCAGGGTGTAGACCCTCCTGCAGCAGCTGTGAGGCCACCACCAGGGTGTAGACCCTCCTGCAGCAGCTGTGAGGCCACCACCAGGGTGTAGTGCCCTCCTGCAGCAGCTGTGAGGCCACCACCAGGGTGTAGTGCCTCCTGCAGCAGCTGTGAGGCCACCACCAGGGTGTAGTGCCCTCCTGCAGCAGCTGTGAGGCCACCACCAGGGTGTAGACCCTCCTGCAGCAGCTGTGAGGCCACCACCAGGGTGTAGTGCCCTCCTGCAGCAGCTGTGAGGCCACCACCAGGGTGTAGTGCCCTCCTGCAGCCTGTGAGGCCACCACCAGGGTGTAGTGCCCTCCTGCAGCAGCTGTGAGGCCACCACCAGGGTGTAGTGCCCTCCTGCAGCAGCTGTGAGGCCACCACCAGGTGTAG
>WNGS01168937.1:23085-40215 GCA_020271785.1 Procambarus virginalis
GCAGCAGCTGTGAGGCCACCACCAGGGTGTAACACCCTCCTGCAGCAGCTGTGAGGCCACCACCAGGGTGTACCACCCTCCTGCAGCTGCTGTGAGGCCACCAAAGGGTGTAGACCCTCCTGCAGCAGCTGTGTGCCACCACCAGGGTGTAGACCCTCCTGCAGCAGCTGTGAGGCCACCACCAGGGTGTAGGCCCTCCTGCAGCAGCTGTGAGGCCACCACCAGGGTGTAGTGCCCTCCTGCAGCAGCTGTGAGGCCACCACCAGGGTGT
The DNA here is from genome assembly GCA_020271785.1 of Procambarus virginalis. NCBI lineage: Eukaryota > Metazoa > Arthropoda > Malacostraca > Decapoda > Cambaridae > Procambarus > Procambarus virginalis. Next base: position 23,357 of record WNGS01168937.1, read on the forward strand.
AGTGCCCTCCTGCAGCAGCTGTGAGGCCACCACCAGGGTGTAACCCTCCTGCAGCAGCTGTGAGGCCACCACCAGGTTGTAGACCCTCCTGCAGCAGCTGTGAGGCCACCACCAGGGTGTAGTGCCCTCCTGCAGCAGCTGTGAGGCCACCACCAGGGTGTAGTGCCTCCTGCAGCAGCTGTGAGGCCACCACCAGGGTGTAGTGCCCTCCTGCAGCAGCTGTGAGGCCACCACCAGGGTGTAGACCTCCTGCAGCAGCTGTGAGGCCACCACCAGTGTAGTGCCCTCCTGCAGCAGCTGTGAGGCCACCACCAGGGTGTAGTGCCCTCCTGCAGCAGCTGTGAGGCCACCACCAGGGTGTAGTGCCCTCCTGCAGCAGCTGTGAGGCCACCACCAGGGTGTAGACCCTCCTGCAGCAGCTGTGAGGCCACCACCAGGGTAGTGTCCTCCTGCAGCAGCTGTGAGGCCACCACCAGGGTGTAGTGCCCTCCTGCAGCAGCTGTGAGGCCACCACCAGGGTGTAGTGCCCTCCTGCAGCCTGTGTGGCCACCACCAGGTGTAGACCCTCCTGCAGCAGCTGTGAGGCCACCACCAGGGTGTAGTGCCCTCCTGCAGCAGCTGTGAGGCCACCACCAGGTGTAGACCCTCCTGCAGCAGCTGTGAGGCCACCACCAGGGTGTAGTGCCTCCTGCAGCAGCTGTGGGCCACCACCAGGGTGTAGTGCCCTCCTGCAGCAGCTGTGAGGCCACCACCAGGGTGTAGACCCTCCTGCAGCAGCTGTGAGGCCACCACCAGGGTGTAGTGCCCTCCTGCAGCAGCTGTGTGGCCACCACCAGGTGTGTGCCCCTCCTGCAGCAGCTGTGAGGCCACCACCAGGGTGTAGCCCCTCCTGCAGCAGCTGTGAGGCCACCACCAGGGTGTAGTGCCCTCCTGCAGCAGCTGTGAGGCCACCACCAGGTGTAGCCCTCCTGCAGCAGCTGTGGGCCACCACCAGGGTGTAGACCCTCCTGCAGCAGCTGTGAGGCCACCACCAGGGTGTAGTGCCCTCCTGCAGCAGCTGTGAGGCCACCACCAGGGTGTAGTGCCCTCCTGCAGCAGCTGTGAGGCCACCACCAGGGTGTACCCTCCTGCAGCAGCTGTGAGGCCACCACCAGGGTGTAGACCCTCCTGCAGCAGCTGTGAGGCCACCACCAGGGTGTAGACCCTCCTGCAGCAGCTGTGAGGCCACCACCAGGGTGTAGACCCTCCTGCAGCAGCTGTGAGGCCACCAGGGTGTAGCCCTCCTGCAGCAGCTGTGAGGCCACACCAGGGTGTAGACCCTCCTGCAGCAGCTGTGAGGCCACCACCAGGGTGTAGACCCTCCTGCAGCAGCTGTGAGGCCACCACCAGGGTGTAGTGCCCTCCTGCAGCAGCTGTGAGGCCACCACCAGGGTGTAGCCCTCCTGCAGCAGCTGTGGCCACCACCAGGGTGTAGACCCTCCTGCAGCAGCTGTGAGGCCACCACCAGGGTGTAGACCCTCCTGCAGCAGCTGTGAGGCCACCACCAGGGTGTAGTGCCTCCTGCAGCAGCTGTGAGGCCACCACCAGGGTGTAGTGCCCTCCTGCAGCAGCTGTGAGGCCACCACCAGGGTGTAGACCCTCCTGCAGCAGCTGTGAGGCCACCACCAGGTGTAGACCCCTCCTGCAGCAGCTGTGAGGCCACCACCAGGGTGTAGACCCTCCTGCAGCAGCTGTGAGGCCACCACCAGGGTGTAGTGCCCTCCTGCAGCAGCTGTGAGGCCACCACCAGGGTGTAGCACCCTCCTCAGCAGCTGTGAGGCCACCACCAGGTGTAACCCTCCTGCAGCAGCTGTGAGGCCACCACCAGGTGTAGACCCTCCTGCAGCAGCTGTGAGGCCACCACCAGGGTGTAGCCCCCTCTGCAGCAGCTGTGAGGCCACCACCAGGGTGTAGTGCCCTCCTGCAGCAGCTGTGAGGCCACCACCAGGGTGTAGACCCTCCTGCAGCAGCTGTGAGGCCACCACCAGGGTGTAGTGCCCTCCTGCAGCAGCTGTGAGGCCACCACCAGGGTGTAGTGCCTCCTGCAGCAGCTGTGAGGCCACCACCAGGGTGTAGACCCTCCTGCAGCAGCTGTGGGCCACCACCAGGGTGTAGACCCTCCTGCAGCAGCTGGAGGCCACCACCAGGGTGTAGTGCCCTCCTGCAGCAGCTGTGAGGCCACCACCAGGGTGTAGTGCCCTCCTGCAGCAGCTGTGAGGCCACCACCAGGGTGTAGCCCTCCTGCAGCAGCTGTGAGGCCACCACCAGGTGTGTACCCTCCTGCAGCAGCTGTGAGGCCACCACCAGGGTGTAGTGCCCTCCTGCAGCAGCTGTGAGGCCACCACCAGGGTGTAGTGCCCTCCTGCAGCAGCTGTGAGGCCACCACCAGGGTGTAGTGCCCTCCTGCAGCAGCTGTGAGGCCACCACCAGGGTGTAGACCCTCCTGCAGCAGCTGTGAGGCCACCACCAGGGTGTTGACCTCCTGCAGCAGCTGTGAGGCCACCACCAGGGTGTAGACCCTCCTGCAGCAGCTGTGAGGCCACCACCAGGTGTAGACCCTCCTGCAGCAGCTGTGAGGCCACCACCAGGGGTAGTGCCCTCCTGCAGCAGCTGTGAGGCCACCACCAGGTGTAGTCCCTCCTGCAGCAGCTGTGAGGCCACCACCAGGGTGTAGACCCTCCTGCAGCAGCTGTGAGGCCACCACCAGAGTGGTGTGCCCTCCTGCAGCAGCTGTGAGGCCACCACCAGGGTGTAGTGCCCTCCTGCAGCAGCTGTGAGGCCACCACCAGGGTGTAGACCCTCCTGCAGCAGCTGTGAGGCCACCACCAGGTGTAGTGCCCTCCTGCAGCAGCTGTGTGGCCACCACCAGGGTGTAGTGCCCTCCTGCAGCAGCTGTGAGGCCACCACCAGGGTGTAGCCCCTCCTGCAGCAGCTGTGGCCACCACCAGGGTGTAGTGCCCTCCTGCAGCAGCTGTGAGGCCACCACCAGGGTGTAGCCCTCCTGCAGCAGCTGTGAGGCCACCACCAGGGTGTAGACCCTCCTGCAGCAGCTGTGAGGCCACCACCAGGGTGTAGTGCCCTCCTGCAGCAGCTGTGAGGCCACCACCAGGGTGTAGTGCCCTCCTGCAGCAGCTGTGAGGCCACCACCAGGGTGTAACACCCTCCTGCAGCAGCTGTGAGGCCACCACCAGGGTGTAACACCCTCCTGCAGCAGCTGTGAGGCCACCACCAGGGTGTAGACCCTCCTGCAGCAGCTGTGAGGCCACCACCAGGGTGTAGACCCTCCTGCAGCAGCTGTGAGGCCACCACCAGGTGTAGGCCCTCCTGCAGCAGCTGTGAGGCCACCACCAGGGTGTAGACCCTCCTGCAGCAGCTGTGAGGCCACCACCAGGGTGTAGACCCTCCTGCAGCAGCTGAGAGGCCACCACCAGAGTGTAGTGCCTCCTGCAGCAGCTGTGAGGCCACCACCAGGGTGTAGTGCCCTCCTGCAGCAGCTGTGAGGCCACCACCAGGGTGTAGACCCTCCTGCAGCAGCTGTGAGGCCACCACCAGGGTGTAGACCCTCCTGCAGCAGCTGTGAGGCCACCACCAGGGTGTAGTGCCCTCCTGCAGCAGCTGTGAGGCCACCACCAGGGTGTAGTGCCCTCCTGCAGCAGCTGTGAGGCCACCACCAGGGTGTAACACCCTCCTGCAGCAGCTGTGAGGCCACCACCAGGGTGTAGACCCTCCTGCAGCAGCTGTGAGGCCACCACCAGGGTGTAGACCCTCCTGCAGCAGCTGTGAGGCCACCACCAGGGTGTAGTGCCCTCCTGCAGCAGCTGTGAGGCCACCACCAGGTGTAGCCCCTCCTGCAGCAGCTGTGAGGCCACCACCAGGGTAGTGCCCTCCTGCAGCAGCTGTGAGGCCACCACCAGGGTGTAACCCCTCCTGCAGCAGCTGTGAGGCCACCACCAGGGTGTAGTGCCCTCCTGCAGTAGCTGTGAGGCCGCCACCAGTGTGTAACAGCCTCCTGCAGCAGCAGCTGTGAGGCCACCACCAGGGTGTAACACCCTCCTGCAGCTGCTGTGAGGCCACCACCAGGGTGTAGACCCTCCTGCAGCAGCTGTGAGGCCACCACCAGGGTGTAGTGCCCTCCTGCAGCAGCTGTGAGGCCACCACCAGGTGTAGTGCCCTCCTGCAGCAGCTGTGAGGCCACCACCAGGGTAGTGCCCTCCTGCAGCAGCTGTGAGGCCACCACCAGGGTGTAGTGCCCTCCTGCAGCAGCTGTGAGGCCACCACCAGGGTGTAGTGCCCTCCTGCAGCAGCTGTGAGGCCACCACCAGGGTTAGTGCCCTCCTGCAGCAGCTGTGAGGCCACCACCAGGGTGTAGTGCCCTCCTGCAGCAGCTGTGAGGCCACCACCAGGGTGTAGTGCCCTCCTGCAGCAGCTGTGAGGCCACACCAGGGTGTAGTGCCCTCCTGCAGCAGCTGTGAGCCACCACCAGGGTGTAGTGCCTCCTGCAGCAGCTGTGAGGCCACCACCAGGGTGTAGACCTCCTGCAGCAGCTGTGAGGCCACCACCAGGGTGTAGTGCCCTCCTGCAGCAGCTGTGAGGCCACCACCAGGTGTAGTGCCTCCTGCAGCAGCTGTGAGGCCACCACCAGGTGTAGTGCCCTCCTGCAGCAGCTGTGAGGCCACCACCAGGTGTAGACCCTCCTGCAGCAGCTGTGAGGCCACCACCAGGGTGTAGACCCTCCTGCAGCAGCTGTGAGGCCACCACCAGGGTGTAGTGCCCTCCTGCAGCAGCTGTGAGGCCACCACCAGGGTGTATGCCCTCCTGCAGCAGCTGTGAGGCCACCACCAGGTGTAGTGCCTCCTGCAGCAGCTGTGAGGCCCACCAGGGTGTAGTGCCCTCCTGCAGCAGCTGTGAGGCCACCACCAGGGTGTAGACCCTCCTGCAGCAGCTGTGAGGCCACCACCAGGGTGTAGTGCCCTCCTGCAGCAGCTGTGAGGCCACCACCAGGTGTAGTGCCCTCCTGCAGCAGCTGTGAGGCCACCACCAGGGTGTAACCCTCCTGCAGCAGCTGTGAGGCCACCACCAGGGTGTAGACCCTCCTGCAGCAGCTGTGAGGCCACCACCAGGTGTAGTGCCCTCCTGCAGCAGCTGTGAGGCCACCACCAGGGTGTAGCCTCCTGCAGCAGCTGTGAGGCCACCACCAGGGTGTAGTGCCCTCCTGCAGCAGCTGTGAGGCCACCACCAGGGTGTAGACCCTCCTGCAGCAGCTGTGAGGCCACCACCAGGGTGTAGTGCCTCCTGCAGCAGCTGTGAGGCCACCACCAGGGTGTAGACCCTCCTGCAGCAGCTGTGAGGCCACCACCAGGGTGTAGTGCCCTCCTGCAGCAGCTGTGAGGCCACCACCAGGGTGTAACCCTCCTGCAGCAGCTGTGAGGCCACCACCAGGGTGTAGTGCCTCCTGCAGCAGCTGTGAGGCCACCACCAGGGTGTAGTGCCCTCCTGCAGCAGCTGTGAGGCCACCACCAGGGTGTAGTGCCCTCCTGCAGCAGCTGTGAGGCCACCACCAGGTGTAGACCCTCCTGCAGCAGCTGTGAGGCCACCACCAGGGTGTAGACCCTCCTGCAGCAGCTGTGAGGCCACCACCAGGGTGTAGTGCCCTCCTGCAGCAGCTGTGAGGCCACCACCAGGGTGTAGACCCTCCTGCAGCAGCTGTGAGGCCACCACCAGGGTGTAGTGCCCTCCTGCAGCAGCTGTGAGGCCACCACCAGGGTAGTAACCCTCCTGCAGCAGCTGTGAGGCCACCACCAGGGTGTAGACCCTCCTGCAGCAGCTGTGAGGCCACCACCAGGTGTAGACCCTCCTGCAGCAGCTGTGAGGCCACCACCAGGGTGTAGTGCCCTCCTGCAGCAGCTGTGAGGCCACCACCAGGGTGTAGACCCTCCTGCAGCAGCTGTGAGGCCACCACCAGGGTGTAGTGCCCTCCTGCAGCAGCTGTGAGGCCACCACCAGGGTGTAGTGCCCTCCTGCAGCAGCTGTGAGGCCACCACCAGGGTGTAGCCCTCCTGCAGCAGCTGTGAGTCCACCACCAGGTGTAGTGCCCTCCTGCAGCAGCTGTGAGGCCACCACCAGGTGTAGCCCCTCCTGCAGCAGCTGTGAGGCCACCACCAGGGTGTAGACCCTCCTGCAGCAGCTGTGAGCCACACCAGGGTGTAGTGCCCTCCTGCAGCAGCTGTGAGGCCACCACNCCTTGGAGGAATTTGACCTCACCAGTGATGAGGTCAAAAGGTGTCTGCTGGAGCTGGATATGACAAAGGCTGTTGGGCCTGACAGAATCTCACCAGGATACTAAAGGAAGGTGCAGAAGCACTAAGTGTGCCACTCTCTATGGTGTATAACAGGTCACTGGAATCAGGAGACTTACCAGAAAGTTGGAAGACAGCTAACGTGGTCCCAATATACAAAAAGGGTGACAGGCAAGAGGCACTGAATTACAGGCCAGTTTCCTTAACTTGTATACCATGCAAGGTGATGGAGAAGATCGTGAGGAAAAGGCTCGTAGAGCATCTGGAGGGAAATAACTTTGTAATGCACCACCAACATGGGTTCAGGGATGGTAAATCGTGCCTCACAGGGTTAATAGAATTTTATGACCAGGCAACAAAAATTAGGCAGGAAAGAGAAGGGTGGGGCGACTGTATTCTCCTGGATTGCCAAAAAGCCTTTGACACAGTACCCCATAAAAGGCTGTTAAAAAAGTTGTAGCAACAGGCAGGAGTAAAAGGGAAGGTGCTCCAGTGGATAAGGGAGTACTTAGCAACAGGAAACAGCGAGTAACGGTGAGGGGGAGACATCAGAGTGGCGAGATGTCACCAGCGGAGTCCCACAGGGCTCAGTACTTGGACCCATCCTGTTTCTAATATATGTGAACGATCTTCCGGAGGGTATAGACTCATTCCTCTCAATGTGTGCTGATGATGCAAAAATTATGAGAAGAATCAAGAACGGAAAGATAGACAGAGACTACAGGATGACCTTTTGAACAAAAGGTCATCCTGTGATTTTGAACAAACGAACATTTCCATTTTTTTATATAGATTTTGATAGCAGTCTTTCTTCTAAACGTGTGTTGTTGAATATCACCGAAAGGGTAAGATTAATGATTCTAACACGAATATTCTCAATATTTCTTACGTTTTTCTTTACTGTCTGGGGTAATTGAAAAGTTGACTCTCCAAAGTTCCTTTTCTCATTTTATTTATGGTCTGACGCCTAAAAGCGTTTTGCAAGGACTTTTCACAGTTTCAAAGACAGGTTTTTACGTACATCATTTCATGCGTATATTCGTTTTTTGGTGAGGTGATATGACAAATATTTTTGAGTGAACTGACAAAAGACAGAACACGAAACAATGGTTATATTGAATAGTTGGTGCTTCTATATGCTCTTGCTGCTTCTATGTTGGTTCGGGGTTTTGAAGTGGGTAGAGTATAGTTGTGTGTTAATTGGCTGTTGATTGCTGGTGTTAACTTTTTGATGTGTATTGCCTCGCTGATGTCGAGTCTCCTGCTATCGCTGTATCTATCGATGATTTCTGTGTTGCTTGTTAAGATTTCTCCGGTGATGGTCTGGTTGTGAGAGGAGATTATATGGTCCTTGATGGAGCACTGTTGTTTGTGCATTCATAATACATCTTCAGAAGAAATATTCCTTCTGAAGATGTATTATTAAAATACGAAAGTACTTAGGGAAATTCCTGTTTCAATTCTTCCTCTGTGGTCTTACACTGTCATATATATTGTGTATATATATAATTGTCTGACGCCTGAACGCGTTTCGTAATTCGTATCACATTTTCAAAGACGTAATTTACACAAATTCTTCGTACTTATACTCTATTGGATGAGGTGATATGGTACAAAAGTTTTGGGTGAGGTGACAAACACAAGACAGAAAACGAAACAATGGGTATAAGTTGGATAAGTGAACACATAAATTGAAGTAACTGCAGAAAGTCTATTGGCCCCATACTTCCTCTTGCTGCTTCCATATTGGTTCGGGGTCTTGAAGTAGGTAGAATATAGTTGTGCATTAATTGGCTGTTGATTGCTGGTGTTGACTTTTTGATGTGTAGTGCCTCGCTGATGTTAAGCCGCCTGCTATCGCCATACCTATCGATGATTTCTGTGTTGTTTGTTAAGATTTCTCTGGTGATGGTCTGGTTGTGAGAAGAGATTATGTGTTCCTCGATGGCTCCCTGTTGCTTGTGCATTGTTAGTCGCCTAGAAGGAGACGTTGTTGTCTTGCCTATATACTGAATTCTTTGAGGCTTACAGCCCCCAAGTGGGCATTTAAAGGCATAGACGACGTTCGTCTCCTTCAAAGCGTTCTGCTTGGTTTCTGGCGAGTTTTCATGAGTAGATTGGCCTTTTTTTGGTTTTATAATAAATTATCAATTGTATTTTCTGATTTTTGTCTGTAGGGATGACGTTCCTATCAACAATATCTTTCAGGACCCTTTCCTCCGTTTTATGAGCCGTCGAAAAGAAGTTCCTGTAAAATAGTCTAATTGGGGAACAAGTGTTGTGTTGGTTGATTCTTCAGAAGTTGCATGGCGTTTTATCTTTCTTTTTATGATGTCTTCACCGAAACCGTTAGAGAAGCCGTTGTTGACTAGGACTTGCCTCACCCTACGGAGTTCTTCATCGACTTCTTTCCATCCTGAGCTGTGGCTTAGAGCACGGTCGACGTAAGCATTGACAACACTCCTCTTGTACCTGTCTGGGCAGTCACTATTGGCATTGAGGCACATTCCTATGTTTGTTTGGTGTAGACTGCAGTATGGAAGCCTCTGCTCCTTTGCGTGACTGTTACATCCAGAAATGGCATCTTTCCATTCTTCTCCATCTCGTACGTGAAACTCAACACAGATTCAAAGCAGAACGCTTTGAAAGAGACCAATGTCGTCTATGCCTTCAAATGCCCATTTGGGGGCTGTAAGCCTAAAAGAACTCAGTATATAGGCAAGACAACAACATCTCTTTCCAGGCGATTAACGATGCATAAGCAACAGGGCTCTATCAAGGAACATATAATCTCCTCCCACAACCAAACCATCACTAGAGAAGTCTTAACAAAAAACACGGAAATCATCGATAGATACAGCGATAGCACGCGGCTAGATATCTGCGAGGCACTACACATTAAGAAGTCAACACCAGCAATCAACAGCCAATTAACGCACAATTATATTCTACCCACTTCAAGACTCCGCTCCAATATAGAAGCATCAAGAAATATGGGCCAATAGGCCCTCTGCAGTTACTTCTATTCTTCCCTTTAGCTTATACCCATTGTTTCGTGTTATGTGTTGTGTTGAAAGTTTGTTTTCACCTCATCCAAAACCATTGTAACATGTCACCTCACCCAAATGCAGGTATAAAAAAGTCAAAGCTGTTTAAACTCTGTTCAGTTATAGTTGTGTGTGTATGTAAACTAAAGTCTTTGAAAATGTAATAAGTTTTACGAAACGCGCTCAAGTGTCGCGTCACACTAGAAATAAAAATAAACTTTGGAGAATTGATTTTTCAGTTACCATCAACAGTGAAAAAGAATATAAGAAATATTGAGAAAATTCGTGTTAGAATTATTAATCTTACTTTTTCGGTCATATTTATTATATATATATATATATATATATATATATATATATATATATATATATATATATATATATATATATATATATATATATATATATATATATATATATACATATACATAATCTTTGGACAACACCCACCAGTGGGACTCGAACCCAGAAAGCACAGCCACCTTGCAGTAGCTGTCATAACTAGTACGCCTTAACCCACTACACCACATCAGACCCTTAAAAGAAGCAGAGATTTCGAGGTATTTACCTCAAATTTCTCCACATCCCAAGAGCACTAGATGAGTGAGGGGTTACTAATTCCCCTCACTCGGGGAAACCAGTAACTAGTAACCTAGTACTAGTAACCCCTCACTCACCTAATGCTCTTGAGAAGTGGAGATATTTGAGGTAAATACCTCGAAATCTCTGCTTCTTTTAAGGGTCTGATGTGGTGTAGTGGGTTAAGGCGTACTAGTTATGACAGCTACTGCAAGGTGGCTGTGCTTTCTGGGTTCGAGTCCCACTGGTGGGTGTTGTCCAAAGATTGTTAATCTTCACTTGTGGTTCATGCAAGTATAGGCTTATATATATATATATATATATATATATATATATATATATATATATATATATATATATATATATATATATATATATATATATATATATATTACACACACATATACACAACCCAAATTCACCAATAAATAGGTCTAACCATCCGTCTATTTTGTTCCTCAATAGTTTGCTCAATAACTTAACAACCCTATTCACAATAGCCCTGTTGTGAATAAATTATAGTATATATAATATACATATTATATATACTATAATTTACTTTAACAAACAGAAGTAAACATGTTTTGGGGAATTATGAGAGTGAAGGTTTAAACAAAACAAAATATTAATATAATTTTATTGGGTGGTCTTGAAGAGGTAATTGGCTTAACGCCAAGTGTTGACATTTCCATGTAAAGTTGTCTTGATAACTCTCCTTAAAAATGATGCACAAATATCGTTTAGGCGGGACAAGTTCCCTGGAAAATTGCTCTTCAGTGGTGCTTCTCTGGGAAGAGTATTTACTGAGTGGAAATAAGTTCATACACATTTTTACCACTGGAATGTATATACTTTGGAATACAACAACAATAATAACAGCTGCTTGTTATACCTATCTTGAGGTTATCTTGAGATGATTTCGGGGCTTAGCGTCCCCGCGGCCCGGTCCTCTACCAGGTCTCCTGTTTGTTACACATCACTCCAGGAAGCAGCCCGTAGGAGCTGTCTAACTCTCAAGTACCTATTTACTGCAAGGTGAACACGGTCATCAGGGTGAGAGAAACTCTGCACATTTGTTTCCTCCCCCGGCAGGGATCAAACCTGGAACAATTAGGACTGCGAATGCCGAGCGTTGTCCACTGAGCCGTCAGGCCCCCTTACCTAGGTGCTGGTTGTGTCAGCGTGTAACGAGGATTGTCAACAACGGCTTTCCTCTCTGAAGTACCATCTGGTGTCCCGGGTACCGAAGTGTACCTCAATACTCGCACTATAACCCACAGCCACCAGGCACCAAGTCCACTCCGGGCTCACCATAGACCGTGCTGCTTGGAACTATATTGTGCCGTGTAGCTGAACCTAATACAAATACCACACCAGGTACGCGGTACAGTGGTACTCATTTCCAGTGGTACATGACGATACCCAACTGTGAAACACTAACGCAAGAAGCAGGAATATTCTGCGGTACAGTACCATCTTATCTTATCTTGAGATGATTTCGGGGCTTTAGTGTCCCCGCGGCCCGGTCCTCGACCAGGCCTCCACCCCCAGGAAGCAGCCCGTGACAGCTGACTAACACCCAGGTACCTATTGTACTGCTAGGTGACAGGGGCATAGGGTGAAAGAAACTCTGCCCATTGTTTCTCGCCGGCGCCTGGGATCGAACCCAGGACCACAGGATCACAAGTCCAGCGTGCTGTCCGCTCGGCCGACCGGCTCTTATATACCATACACCATACACAAATATGCCCAAAAGTTACTCACTATGGTACACAACTGCAACACTTTGGTACACGGCGGTATACGACAGTGACAACTTTACTCGAAGTTACAAAATGGTAAACCAGGGTATACAGTAGCGGTACTCTACGGTACACCTAGGTACACATTAGCGATAACCTGTTATAGGCGACGGTACACAGACAACACGGTACCATGCATCATATCGTCACACTGTGGTACACATAGATACTCAACAGTTACACTAAGAACGGTACACTATGGCATTCAGCATAACACGCAGGTGCTCTGTGCTACACGAAGGTACTCTACGGTACACGTAGGTACTCTACGGTACACGAAGTTGCTCTACGGTACACGAAGGTGCTCTACGGTACACGAAGGTGCTCTACGGTACATGAAGGTACTCTGTGGTACACGAAGGTGCTCTGCGGTACACGAAGGTGCTCTACGGTACATGAAGGTACTCTGTGGTACACGAAGGTGCTCTACGGTACACGAAGGTGCTCTACGGTGCACGAAGGTGCTCTACGGTAAATGAAGGTACTCTGTGGTACACGAAGGTGCTCTACGGTACACGAAGGTGCTCTGCGGAACACGAAGGTGCTCTACGGTACATGAAGGTACTCTGTGGTACACGAAGGTGCTCTGCGGAACACGAAGGTGCTCTACGGTACATGAAGGAACTCTGTGGTACACGAAGGTGCTCTACGGTACACGAAGGTGCTCTGCGGTACACGAAGGTGCTCTACGGTACACGAAGGTACACAGTCTGGACACATTGAATTACACACATTTACACAGCGTTTCACCGAAACATTTACTATGAAAATATATCTTCTCGAGTTTGTAATCAAATAGGGATTGTAAGCGCATAATGTTACCCCATTACATTACACTGTGCAACCTTCACTGATGCACGCCAGCACAGCTGTGTGTATCAACAGTTCTGCCATGTTGCACATTACCGCCTTGCAGTCTGGGCCAAAACAAACCAGAATTATTTTGCAATATTTTCCTCGCTAAACACAAAACAGTTGGTTTTCTTTAAAACTAAACATTTTACTAATCTATCATATCAGAGTTATTTTTTTGAAAACAAAGATTTGACAAGATTAATATATTGAAAATCTCACCTCACACGACAATAATGTTTCTTTAGTATATATCCAAAATTAATACAACGTCGAGTTTACAGGAGTTTAACACAATTTTATTTCTTAACTTAATTTAGTAAATATATTTAATACGCGTTTATAACTACGTTATATACAATAAATTTTGTGGAGTGGTAAATGTTATCATTTTACAAGATAAAATTAATATGATTACGACTTTCACAGGAAAGTTGATATCGTTGATATCGATGACCTTTTATGTTGACGTCTTGAAGATTGGTTTTATACAGCTGATACTTGAGGTATATTGTAGTGCACCCTGAGGTATATTGTAGTGCACCCTGAGGTATATTGTAGTGTACACTGAGGTATATTGTAGTGTACACTGAGGTATATTGTAGTGTACACTGAGGTATATTGTAGTGTACACTGAGGTATATTGTAGTGTACACTGAGGTATATTGTAGTGTACACTGAGGTATATTGTAGTGTACCCTGAGGTATATTGTAGTGTACACTGAGGTATATTGTAGTGCACCCTGAGGTATATTGTAGTGTACCCTGAGGTATATTGTAGTGCACACTGAGGTATATTGTAGTGCACCTGAGGTATATTGTAGTGTACACTGAGGTATATTGTAGTGACACTGAGGTATATTGTAGTGTACACTGAGGTATATTGTAGTGTACACTGAGGTATATTGTAGTGTACACTGAGGTATATTGTAGTGCACACTGAGGTATATTGTAGTGTACCCTGAGGTATATTGTAGTGTACCCTGAGGTATATTGTAGTGTACCTGAGGTATATTGTAGTGCACCCTGAGGTATATTGTAGTGTACACTGAGGTATATTGTAGTGTACCCTGAGGTATATTGTAGTGTACACTGAGGTATATTGTAGTGTACACTGAGGTATATTGTAGTGTACACTGAGGTATATTGTAGTGCACCCTGAGGTATATTGTAGTGTACACTGAGGTATATTGTAGTGTACACTGAGGTATATTGTAGTGCACCCTGAGGTATATTGTAGTGCACCCTGAGGTATATTGTAGTGCACCCTGAGGTATATTGTAGTGCACACTGAGGTATGTGTAGTGTACACTGAGGTATATTGTAGTGTACACTGAGGTATATTGTAGTGTACACTGAGGTATATTGTAGTGCACCCTGAGGTATATTGTAGTGCACCCTGAGGTATATTGTAGTGTACCCTGAGGTATATTGTAGTGCACCCTGAGGTATATTGTAGTGCACACTGAGGTATATTGTAGTGTACACTGAGGTATATTGTAGTGTACACTGAGGTATATTGTAGTGTACACACTGAGGTATATTGTAGTGTACACTGAGGTATATTGTAGTGCACACTGAGGTATATTGTAGTGTACACTGAGGTATATTGTAGTGCACCCTGAGGTATATTGTAGTGTACACTGAGGTATATTGTAGTGTACACTGAGGTATATTGTAGTGCACCCTGAGGTATATTGTAGTGCACCCTGAGGTATATTGTAGTGCACCCTGAGGTATATTGTAGTGCACCACTGAGGTATATTGTAGTGCACACTGAGGTATATTGTAGTGTACACTGAGGTATATTGTAGTGTACACTGAGGTATATTGTAGTGCACCCTGAGGTATATTGTAGTGCACCTGAGGTATATTGTAGTGCACCCTGAGGTATATTGTAGTGCACACTGAGGTATATTGTAGTGTACACTGAGGTATATTTGTAGTGTACACTGAGGTATATTGTAGTGTACACTGAGGTATATTGTAGTGTACACTGAGGTATATTGTAGTGCACCCTGAGGTATATTGTAGTGTACACTGAGGTATATTGTAGTGCACCCTGAGGTATATTGTAGTGTACACTGAGGTATATTGTAGTGTACACTGAGGTATATTGTAGTGCACCCTGAGGTATATTGTAGTGCACCCTGAGGTATATTGTAGTGTACACTGAGGTATATTGTAGTGTACCCTGAGGTATATTGTAGTGCACCCTGAGGTATATTGTAGTGTACACTGAGGTATATTGTAGTGTACCCTGAGGTATATTGTAGTGTACACTGAGGTATATTGTAGTGTACACTGAGGTATATTGTAGTGTACACTGAGGTATATTGTAGTGCACCCTGAGGTATATTGTAGTGTACACTGAGGTATATTGTAGTGTACACTGAGGTATATTGTAGTGCACCTGAGGTATATTGTAGTGCACCCTGAGGTATATTGTAGTGTACCCTGAGGTATATTGTAGTGCACACTGAGGTATATTGTAGTGTACACTGAGGTATATTGTAGTGTACACTGAGGTATATTGTAGTGTACACTGAGGTATATTGTAGTGTACCCTGAGGTATATTGTAGTACCCTGAGGTATATTGTAGTGCACCCTGAGGTATATTGTAGTGCACCCTGAGGTATATTGTAGTGCACACTGAGGTATATTGTAGTGTACACTGAGGTATATTGTAGTGTACACTGAGGTATATTGTAGTGTACACTGAGGTATATTGTAGTGTACACTGAGGTATATTGTAGTGTACACTGAGGTATATTGTAGTGTACACTGAGGTATATTGTAGTGCACCCTGAGGTATATTGTAGTGTACACTGAGGTATATTGTAGTGTACACTGAGGTATATTGTAGTACCACTGAGGTATATTGTAGTGCACCTGAGGTATATTGTAGTGCACCCTGAGGTATATTGTAGTGCACACTGAGGTATATTGTAGTGTACACTGAGGTATATTGTAGTGTACACTGAGGTATATTGTAGTGTACACTGAGGTATATTGTAGTGCCCTGAGGTATATTGTAGTGCACCTGAGGTATATTGTAGTGCACCCTGAGGTATATTGTAGTGCACCCTGAGGTATATTGTAGTGCACACTGAGGTATATTGTAGTGTACACTGAGGTATATTGTAGTGTACACTGAGGTATATTGTAGTGCACACTGAGGTATATTGTAGTGTACACTGAGGTATATTGTAGTGTACACTGAGGTATATTGTAGTGCACCCTGAGGTATATTGTAGTGTACACTGAGGTATATTGTAGTGTACACTGAGGTATATGTAGTAGTCCACCCTGAGGTATATTGTAGTCACCCTGAGGTATATTGTAGTGCACACTGAGGTATATTGTAGTGCACACTGAGGTATATTGTAGTGTACCTGAGGTATATTGTAGTGTACACTGAGGTATATTGTAGTGTACACTGAGGTATATTGTAGTGCACCCTGAGGTATATTGTAGTGCACACTGAGGTATATTGTAGTGCACCCTGAGGTATATTGTAGTGCACACTGAGGTATATTGTAGTGCACACTGAGGTATATTGTAGTGTACACTGAGGTATATTGTAGTGTACACTGAGGTATATTGTAGTGCACCCTGAGGTATATTGTAGTCCACCCTGAGGTATATTGTAGTCCACCCGAGGTATATTGTAGTCCACCCTGAGTATATTGTAGTGCACACTGAGGTATATTGTAGTGTACACTGAGGTATATTGTAGTGTACACTGAGGTATATTGTAGTGTACACTGAGGTATATTGTAGTGCACCCTGAGGTATATTGTAGTGTACACTGAGGTATCTGTAGTGTACACTGAGGTATATTGTAGTGTACACTGAGGTATATTGTAGTGCACACCTGAGGTATATTAGAATGTACCCTGAGGTATATTGTAGTGTACACTGAGGTATATTGTAGTGTACACTGAGGTATATTGTAGTGAACACTGAGGTATATTGTAGTGCACACTGAGGTATATTGTAGTGTACACTGAGTATATTGTAGTGTACACTGAGTATATTGTAGTGTACACTGAGGTATATTGTAGTGTACCCTGAGGTATATTGTAGTCCACCCTGAGGTATATTGTAGTGTACACTGAGGTATATTGTAGTGTACCCTGAGGTATATGTAGTGTACACTGAGGTATATTGTAGTGTATACTGAGGTATATTGTAGTGTACACTGAGGTATATTGTAGTGCACCCTGAGGTATATTGTAGT
>WNGS01168939.1:0-27500 GCA_020271785.1 Procambarus virginalis
CCAGTCGTAGCAGTAGACTAGAGCCAGTCGTAGCAGTAGACTAGAGCCAGTCGTAGCAGTAGACTAGAGCCAGTCGTAGCAGTAGACTAGAGCCAGTCGTAGCAGTAGACTAGAGCCAGTCGTAGCTGTAGACTAGAGCCAGTCGTAGCTGTAGACTAGAGCCAGTCGTAGCAGTAGACTAGAGCCAGTCGTAGCAATAGAGAATACAATCAAACTGACACACGTGCAAAATACATTTGCACCTATCCATTTGCACCTAAGTGAGAGAGAGAGAGAGAGAGAGGGAGAGAGAGAGAGAGAGAGAGAGAGAGAGAGATAGAGATAGAGATAGAGAGATATGGTGAGAAAGCGGCATATGCAAATACGGAGATTGACAGACAAACACACATGTACCCATTAATTATCATTCACATAATTTGCCTGGTTTCACCGAGCTCTTCAGATAAGAGTGGTGGTGCTACATTAGTCACCCAACAGTGGTGGTGCTGCATTAGTCACCCAACAGTGGTGGTGCTGCATTAGTCACCCAACAGTGGTGGTGTTGCATTAGTCACCCAACAGTGGTGGTGCATTAGACCCAACAGTGGTGGTGCTGCATTAGTCACCCAACAGTGGTGGTGCTGCATTAGTCACCCAACAGTGGTGGTGCTGCATTAGTCACCCAACAGTGGTGGTGCTGCATTAGTCACCCAACAGTGGTGGTGCTGCATTAGTCACCCAACAGTGGTGGTGCTGCATTAGTCACCCAACAGTGGTGGTGCTGCATTAGTCACCCAACAGTGGTGGTGCTGCATTAGTCACCCAACAGTGGTGGTGTGCATTAGTCACCCAACAGTGGTGGTGCTGCATTAGTCACCCAACAGTGGTGGTGCTGCATTAGTCACCCAACAGTGGTGGTGCTGCATTAGTCACCCAACAGTGGTGGTGCTGCATTAGTCACCCAACAGTGGTGGTGCTGCATTAGTCACCCAACAGTGGTGGTGCTGCATTAGTCACCCAACAGTGGTGGTGGTGCTGCATTAGTCACCCAACAGTGGTGGTGCTGCATTAGTCACCCAACAGTGGTGGTGCTGCATTAGTCACCCAACAGTGGTGGTGCTGCATTAGTCACCCAACAGTGGTGGTGCTGCATTAGTCACCCAACAGTGGTGGTGCTGCATTAGTCACCCAACAGTGGTGGTGCTGCATTAGTCACCCAACAGTGGTGGTGCTGCATTAGTCACCCAACAGTGGTGGTGCTGCATTAGTCACCCAACAGTGGTGGTGCTGCATTAGTCACCCAACAGTGGTGGTGCTGCATTAGTCACCCAACAGTGGTGGTGCTGCATTAGTCACCCAACAGTGGTGGTGCTGCATTAGTCACCCAACAGTGGTGGTGCTGCATTAGTCACCCAACAGTGGTGGTGCTGCATTAGTCACCCAACAGTGGTGGTGCTGCATTAGTCACCCAACAGTGGTGGTGCTGCATTAGTCACCCAACAGTGGTGGTGCTGCATTAGTCACCCAACAGTGGTGGTGCTGCATTAGTCACCCAACAGTGGTGGTGCTGCATTAGTCACCCAACAGTGGTGGTGCTGCATTAGTCACCCAACAGTGGTGGTGGTGCTGCATTAGTCACCCAACAGTGGTGGTGCTGCATTAGTCACCCAACAGTGGTGGTGCTGCATTAGTCACCCAACAGTGGTGGTGCTGCATTAGTCACCCAACAGTGGTGGTGCTGCATTAGTCACCCAACAGTGGTGGTGCTGCATTAGTCACCCAACAGTGGTGGTGCTGCATTAGTCACCCAACAGTGGTGGTGCTGCATTAGTCACCCAACAGTGGTGGTGCTGCATTAGTCACCCAACAGTGGTGGTGGTGCATTAGTCACCCAACAGTGGTGGTGCTGCATTAGTCACCCAACAGTGGTGGTGCTGCATTAGTCACCCAACAGTGGTGGTGCTGCATTAGTCACCCAACAGTGGTGGTGCTGCATTAGTCACCCAACAGTGGTGGTGCTGCATTAGTCACCCAACAGTGGTGGTGCTGCATTAGTCACCCAACAGTGGTGGTGCTGCATTAGTCACCCAACAGTGGTGGTGCTGCATTAGTCACCCAACAGTGGTGGTGCTGCATTAGTCACCCAACAGTGGTGGTGCTGCATTAGTCACCCAACAGTGGTGGTGCTGCATTAGTCACCCAACAGTGGTGGTGCTGCATTAGTCACCCAACAGTGGTGGTGCTGCATTAGTCACCCAACAGTGGTGGTGCTGCATTAGTCACCCAACAGTGGTGGTGCTGCATTAGTCACCCAACAGTGGTGGTGCTGCATTAGTCACCCAACAGTGGTGGTGCTGCATTAGTCACCCAACAGTGGTGGTGCTGCATTAGTCACCCAACAGTGGTGGTGCTGCATTAGTCACCCAACAGTGGTGGTGCTGCATTAGTCACCCAACAGTGGTGGTGCTGCATTAGTCACCCAACAGTGGTGGTGCTGCATTAGTCACCCAACAGTGGTGGTGCTGCATTAGTCACCCAACAGTGGTGGTGCTGCATTAGTCACCCAACAGTGGTGGTGCTGCATTAGTCACCCAACAGTGGTGGTGCTGCATTAGTCACCCAACAGTGGTGGTGCTGCATTAGTCACCCAACAGTGGTGGTGCTGCATTAGTCACCCAACAGTGGTGGTGCTGCATTAGTCACCCAACAGTGGTGGTGCTGCATTAGTCACCCAACAGTGGTGGTGCTGCATTAGTCACCCAACAGTGGTGGTGCTGCATTAGTCACCCAACAGTGGTGGTGCTGCATTAGTCACCCAACAGTGGTGGTGCTGCATTAGTCACCCAACAGTGGTGGTGCTGCATTAGTCACCCAACAGTGGTGGTGCTGCATTAGTCACCCAACAGTGGTGGTGCTGCATTAGTCACCCAACAGTGGTGGTGCTGCATTAGTCACCCAACAGTGGTGGTGCTGCATTAGTCACCCAACAGTGGTGGTGCTGCATTAGTCACCCAACAGTGGTGGTGCTGCATTAGTCACCCAACAGTGGTGGTGCTGCATTAGTCACCCAACAGTGGTGGTGCTGCATTAGTCACCCAACAGTGGTGGTGCTGCATTAGTCACCCAACAGTGGTGGTGCTGCATTAGTCACCCAACAGTGGTGGTGCTGCATTAGTCACCCAACAGTGGTGGTGCTGCATTAGTCACCCAACAGTGGTGGTGCTGCATTAGTCACCCAACAGTGGTGGTGCTGCATTAGTCACCCAACAGTGGTGGTGCTGCATTAGTCACCCAACAGTGGTGGTGCATTAGTCACCCAACAGTGGTGGTGCTGCATTAGTCACCCAACAGTGGTGGTGCTGCATTAGTCACCCAACAGTGGTGGTGCTGCATTAGTCACCCAACAGTGGTGGTGCTGCATTAGTCACCCAACAGTGGTGGTGCTGCATTAGTCACCCAACAGTGGTGGTGCTGCATTAGTCACCCAACAGTGGTGGTGCTGCATTAGTCACCCAACAGTGGTGGTGCTGCATTAGTCACCCAACAGTGGTGGTGGTGCATTAGTCACCCAACAGTGGTGGTGCTGCATTAGTCACCCAACAGTGGTGGTGCTGCATTAGTCACCCAACAGTGGTGGTGCTGCATTAGTCACCCAACAGTGGTGGTGCTGCATTAGTCACCCAACAGTGGTGGTGCTGCATTAGTCACCCAACAGTGGTGGTGCTGCATTAGTCACCCAACAGTGGTGGTGCTGCATTAGTCACCCAACAGTGGTGGTGCTGCATTAGTCACCCAACAGTGGTGGTGCTGCATTAGTCACCCAACAGTGGTGGTGCTGCATTAGTCACCCAACAGTGGTGGTGCATTAGTCACCCAACAGTGGTGGTGCTGCATTAGTCACCCAACAGTGGTGGTGCTGCATTAGTCACCCAACAGTGGTGGTGCTGCATTAGTCACCCAACAGTGGTGGTGCTGCATTAGTCACCCAACAGTGGTGGTGCTGCATTAGTCACCCAACAGTGGTGGTGCTGCATTAGTCACCCAACAGTGGTGGTGCTGCATTAGTCACCCAACAGTGGTGGTGCTGCATTAGTCACCCAACAGTGGTGGTGCTGCATTAGTCACCCAACAGTGGTGGTGCTGCATTAGTCACCCAACAGTGGTGGTGCTGCATTAGTCACCCAACAGTGGTGGTGCTGCATTAGTCACCCAACAGTGGTGGTGCTGCATTAGTCACCCAACAGTGGTGGTGCTGCATTAGTCACCCAACAGTGGTGGTGCTGCATTAGTCACCCAACAGTGGTGGTGCTGCATTAGTCACCCAACAGTGGTGGTGCTGCATTAGTCACCCAACAGTGGTGGTGCATTAGTCACCCAACAGTGGTGGTGCTGCATTAGTCACCCAACAGTGGTGGTGCTGCATTAGTCACCCAACAGTGGTGGTGCTGCATTAGTCACCCAACAGTGGTGGTGCTGCATTAGTCACCCAACAGTGGTGGTGCTGCATTAGTCACCCAACAGTGGTGGTGCTGCATTAGTCACCCAACAGTGGTGGTGCTGCATTAGTCACCCAACAGTGGTGGTGCTGCATTAGTCACCCAACAGTGGTGGTGCTGCATTAGTCACCCAACAGTGGTGGTGCTGCATTAGTCACCCAACAGTGGTGGTGCTGCATTAGTCACCCAACAGTGGTGGTGCTGCATTAGTCACCCAACAGTGGTGGTGCTGCATTAGTCACCCAACAGTGGTGGTGCATTAGTCACCCAACAGTGGTGGTGCTGCATTAGTCACCCAACAGTGGTGGTGCTGCATTAGTCACCCAACAGTGGTGGTGCTGCATTAGTCACCCAACAGTGGTGGTGCTGCATTAGTCACCCAACAGTGGTGGTGCTGCATTAGTCACCCAACAGTGGTGGTGCTGCATTAGTCACCCAACAGTGGTGGTGCTGCATTAGTCACCCAACAGTGGTGGTGCTGCATTAGTCACCCAACAGTGGTGGTGCTGCATTAGTCACCCAACAGTGGTGGTGCTGCATTAGTCACCCAACAGTGGTGGTGCTGCATTAGTCACCCAACAGTGGTGGTGCTGCATTAGTCACCCAACAGTGGTGGTGCTGCATTAGTCACCCAACAGTGGTGGTGCTGCATTAGTCACCCAACAGTGGTGGTGCTGCATTAGTCACCCAACAGTGGTGGTGCTGCATTAGTCACCCAACAGTGGTGGTGCTGCATTAGTCACCCAACAGTGGTGGTGCTGCATTAGTCACCCAACAGTGGTGGTGCTGCATTAGTCACCCAACAGTGGTGGTGCTGCATTAGTCACCCAACAGTGGTGGTGCTGCATTAGTCACCCAACAGTGGTGGTGCTGCATTAGTCACCCAACAGTGGTGGTGCTGCATTAGTCACCCAACAGTGGTGGTGCTGCATTAGTCACCCAACAGTGGTGGTGCTGCATTAGTCACCCAACAGTGGTGGTGCTGCATTAGTCACCCAACAGTGGTGGTGCTGCATTAGTCACCCAACAGTGGTGGTGCATTAGTCACCCAACAGTGGTGGTGCTGCATTAGTCACCCAACAGTGGTGGTGCTGCATTAGTCACCCAACAGTGGTGGTGCTGCATTAGTCACCCAACAGTGGTGGTGCATTAGTCACCCAACAGTGGTGGTGCTGCATTAGTCACCCAACAGTGGTGGTGCTGCATTAGTCACCCAACAGTGGTGGTGCTGCATTAGTCACCCAACAGTGGTGGTGCTGCATTAGTCACCCAACAGTGGTGGTGCTGCATTAGTCACCCAACAGTGGTGGTGCTGCATTAGTCACCCAACAGTGGTGGTGCTGCATTAGTCACCCAACAGTGGTGGTGCTGCATTAGTCACCCAACAGTGGTGGTGCTGCATTAGTCACCCAACAGTGGTGGTGCTGCATTAGTCACCCAACAGTGGTGGTGCTGCATTAGTCACCCAACAGTGGTGGTGCTGCATTAGTCACCCAACAGTGGTGGTGCTGCATTAGTCACCCAACAGTGGTGGTGCTGCATTAGTCACCCAACAGTGGTGGTGCTGCATTAGTCACCCAACAGTGGTGGTGCTGCATTAGTCACCCAACAGTGGTGGTGCTGCATTAGTCACCCAACAGTGGTGGTGCTGCATTAGTCACCCAACAGTGGTGGTGCTGCATTAGTCACCCAACAGTGGTGGTGCTGCATTAGTCACCCAACAGTGGTGGTGCTGCATTAGTCACCCAACAGTGGTGGTGCTGCATTAGTCACCCAACAGTGGTGGTGCTGCATTAGTCACCCAACAGTGGTGGTGCTGCATTAGTCACCCAACAGTGGTGGTGCTGCATTAGTCACCCAACAGTGGTGGTGCTGCATTAGTCACCCAACAGTGGTGGTGCTGCATTAGTCACCCAACAGTGGTGGTGCTGCATTAGTCACCCAACAGTGGTGGTGCTGCATTAGTCACCCAACAGTGGTGGTGCTGCATTAGTCACCCAACAGTGGTGGTGCTGCATTAGTCACCCAACAGTGGTGGTGCTGCATTAGTCACCCAACAGTGGTGGTGCTGCATTAGTCACCCAACAGTGGTGGTGCTGCATTAGTCACCCAACAGTGGTGGTGCTGCATTAGTCACCCAACAGTGGTGGTGCTGCATTAGTCACCCAACAGTGGTGGTGCTGCATTAGTCACCCAACAGTGGTGGTGCTGCATTAGTCACCCAACAGTGGTGGTGCTGCATTAGTCACCCAACAGTGGTGGTGCTGCATTAGTCACCCAACAGTGGTGGTGCTGCATTAGTCACCCAACAGTGGTGGTGCTGCATTAGTCACCCAACAGTGGTGGTGCTGCATTAGTCACCCAACAGTGGTGGTGCTGCATTAGTCACCCAACAGTGGTGGTGCTGCATTAGTCACCCAACAGTGGTGGTGCTGCATTAGTCACCCAACAGTGGTGGTGCTGCATTAGTCACCCAACAGTGGTGGTGCTGCATTAGTCACCCAACAGTGGTGGTGCTGCATTAGTCACCCAACAGTGGTGGTGCTGCATTAGTCACCCAACAGTGGTGGTGCTGCATTAGTCACCCAACAGTGGTGGTGCTGCATTAGTCACCCAACAGTGGTGGTGCTGCATTAGTCACCCAACAGTGGTGGTGCTGCATTAGTCACCCAACAGTGGTGGTGCTGCATTAGTCACCCAACAGTGGTGGTGCTGCATTAGTCACCCAACAGTGGTGGTGCTGCATTAGTCACCCAACAGTGGTGGTGCTGCATTAGTCACCCAACAGTGGTGGTGCTGCATTAGTCACCCAACAGTGGTGGTGCTGCATTAGTCACCCAACAGTGGTGGTGCTGCATTAGTCACCCAACAGTGGTGGTGCTGCATTAGTCACCCAACAGTGGTGGTGCTGCATTAGTCACCCAACAGTGGTGGTGCTGCATTAGTCACCCAACAGTGGTGGTGCTGCATTAGTCACCCAACAGTGGTGGTGCTGCATTAGTCACCCAACAGTGGTGGTGCTGCATTAGTCACCCAACAGTGGTGGTGCTGCATTAGTCACCCAACAGTGGTGGTGCTGCATTAGTCACCCAACAGTGGTGGTGCTGCATTAGTCACCCAACAGTGGTGGTGCTGCATTAGTCACCCAACAGTGGTGGTGCTGCATTAGTCACCCAACAGTGGTGGTGCTGCATTAGTCACCCAACAGTGGTGGTGCTGCATTAGTCACCCAACAGTGGTGGTGCTGCATTAGTCACCCAACAGTGGTGGTGCTGCATTAGTCACCCAACAGTGGTGGTGCTGCATTAGTCACCCAACAGTGGTGGTGCTGCATTAGTCACCCAACAGTGGTGGTGCTGCATTAGTCACCCAACAGTGGTGGTGCTGCATTAGTCACCCAACAGTGGTGGTGCTGCATTAGTCACCCAACAGTGGTGGTGCTGCATTAGTCACCCAACAGTGGTGGTGCTGCATTAGTCACCCAACAGTGGTGGTGCTGCATTAGTCACCCAACAGTGGTGGTGCTGCATTAGTCACCCAACAGTGGTGGTGCTGCATTAGTCACCCAACAGTGGTGGTGCTGCATTAGTCACCCAACAGTGGTGGTGCTGCATTAGTCACCCAACAGTGGTGGTGCTGCATTAGTCACCCAACAGTGGTGGTGCTGCATTAGTCACCCAACAGTGGTGGTGCTGCATTAGTCACCCAACAGTGGTGGTGCTGCATTAGTCACCCAACAGTGGTGGTGCTGCATTAGTCACCCAACAGTGGTGGTGCTGCATTAGTCACCCAACAGTGGTGGTGCTGCATTAGTCACCCAACAGTGGTGGTGCTGCATTAGTCACCCAACAGTGGTGGTGCTGCATTAGTCACCCAACAGTGGTGGTGCTGCATTAGTCACCCAACAGTGGTGGTGCTGCATTAGTCACCCAACAGTGGTGGTGCTGCATTAGTCACCCAACAGTGGTGGTGCTGCATTAGTCACCCAACAGTGGTGGTGCTGCATTAGTCACCCAACAGTGGTGGTGCTGCATTAGTCACCCAACAGTGGTGGTGCTGCATTAGTCACCCAACAGTGGTGGTGCTGCATTAGTCACCCAACAGTGGTGGTGCTGCATTAGTCACCCAACAGTGGTGGTGCTGCATTAGTCACCCAACAGTGGTGGTGCTGCATTAGTCACCCAACAGTGGTGGTGCTGCATTAGTCACCCAACAGTGGTGGTGCTGCATTAGTCACCCAACAGTGGTGGTGCTGCATTAGTCACCCAACAGTGGTGGTGCTGCATTAGTCACCCAACAGTGGTGGTGCTGCATTAGTCACCCAACAGTGGTGGTGCTGCATTAGTCACCCAACAGTGGTGGTGCTGCATTAGTCACCCAACAGTGGTGGTGCTGCATTAGTCACCCAACAGTGGTGGTGCTGCATTAGTCACCCAACAGTGGTGGTGCTGCATTAGTCACCCAACAGTGGTGGTGCTGCATTAGTCACCCAACAGTGGTGGTGCTGCATTAGTCACCCAACAGTGGTGGTGCTGCATTAGTCACCCAACAGTGGTGGTGCTGCATTAGTCACCCAACAGTGGTGGTGCTGCATTAGTCACCCAACAGTGGTGGTGCTGCATTAGTCACCCAACAGTGGTGGTGCTGCATTAGTCACCCAACAGTGGTGGTGCTGCATTAGTCACCCAACAGTGGTGGTGCTGCATTAGTCACCCAACAGTGGTGGTGCTGCATTAGTCACCCAACAGTGGTGGTGCTGCATTAGTCACCCAACAGTGGTGGTGCTGCATTAGTCACCCAACAGTGGTGGTGCTGCATTAGTCACCCAACAGTGGTGGTGCTGCATTAGTCACCCAACAGTGGTGGTGCTGCATTAGTCACCCAACAGTGGTGGTGCTGCATTAGTCACCCAACAGTGGTGGTGCTGCATTAGTCACCCAACAGTGGTGGTGCTGCATTAGTCACCCAACAGTGGTGGTGCTGCATTAGTCACCCAACAGTGGTGGTGCTGCATTAGTCACCCAACAGTGGTGGTGCTGCATTAGTCACCCAACAGTGGTGGTGCTGCATTAGTCACCCAACAGTGGTGGTGCTGCATTAGTCACCCAACAGTGGTGGTGCTGCATTAGTCACCCAACAGTGGTGGTGCTGCATTAGTCACCCAACAGTGGTGGTGCTGCATTAGTCACCCAACAGTGGTGGTGCTGCATTAGTCACCCAACAGTGGTGGTGCTGCATTAGTCACCCAACAGTGGTGGTGCTGCATTAGTCACCCAACAGTGGTGGTGCTGCATTAGTCACCCAACAGTGGTGGTGCTGCATTAGTCACCCAACAGTGGTGGTGCTGCATTAGTCACCCAACAGTGGTGGTGCTGCATTAGTCACCCAACAGTGGTGGTGCTGCATTAGTCACCCAACAGTGGTGGTGCTGCATTAGTCACCCAACAGTGGTGGTGCTGCATTAGTCACCCAACAGTGGTGGTGCTGCATTAGTCACCCAACAGTGGTGGTGCTGCATTAGTCACCCAACAGTGGTGGTGCTGCATTAGTCACCCAACAGTGGTGGTGCTGCATTAGTCACCCAACAGTGGTGGTGCTGCATTAGTCACCCAACAGTGGTGGTGCTGCATTAGTCACCCAACAGTGGTGGTGCTGCATTAGTCACCCAACAGTGGTGGTGCTGCATTAGTCACCCAACAGTGGTGGTGCTGCATTAGTCACCCAACAGTGGTGGTGCTGCATTAGTCACCCAACAGTGGTGGTGCTGCATTAGTCACCCAACAGTGGTGGTGCTGCATTAGTCACCCAACAGTGGTGGTGCTGCATTAGTCACCCAACAGTGGTGGTGCTGCATTAGTCACCCAACAGTGGTGGTGCTGCATTAGTCACCCAACAGTGGTGGTGCTGCATTAGTCACCCAACAGTGGTGGTGCTGCATTAGTCACCCAACAGTGGTGGTGCTGCATTAGTCACCCAACAGTGGTGGTGCTGCATTAGTCACCCAACAGTGGTGGTGCTGCATTAGTCACCCAACAGTGGTGGTGCTGCATTAGTCACCCAACAGTGGTGGTGCTGCATTAGTCACCCAACAGTGGTGGTGCTGCATTAGTCACCCAACAGTGGTGGTGCTGCATTAGTCACCCAACAGTGGTGGTGCTGCATTAGTCACCCAACAGTGGTGGTGCTGCATTAGTCACCCAACAGTGGTGGTGCTGCATTAGTCACCCAACAGTGGTGGTGCTGCATTAGTCACCCAACAGTGGTGGTGCTGCATTAGTCACCCAACAGTGGTGGTGCTGCATTAGTCACCCAACAGTGGTGGTGCTGCATTAGTCACCCAACAGTGGTGGTGCTGCATTAGTCACCCAACAGTGGTGGTGCTGCATTAGTCACCCAACAGTGGTGGTGCTGCATTAGTCACCCAACAGTGGTGGTGCTGCATTAGTCACCCAACAGTGGTGGTGCTGCATTAGTCACCCAACAGTGGTGGTGCTGCATTAGTCACCCAACAGTGGTGGTGCTGCATTAGTCACCCAACAGTGGTGGTGCTGCATTAGTCACCCAACAGTGGTGGTGCTGCATTAGTCACCCAACAGTGGTGGTGCTGCATTAGTCACCCAACAGTGGTGGTGCTGCATTAGTCACCCAACAGTGGTGGTGCTGCATTAGTCACCCAACAGTGGTGGTGCTGCATTAGTCACCCAACAGTGGTGGTGCTGCATTAGTCACCCAACAGTGGTGGTGCTGCATTAGTCACCCAACAGTGGTGGTGCTGCATTAGTCACCCAACAGTGGTGGTGCATTAGTCACCCAACAGTGGTGGTGCTGCATTAGTCACCCAACAGTGGTGGTGCTGCATTAGTCACCCAACAGTGGTGGTGCTGCATTAGTCACCCAACAGTGGTGGTGCTGCATTAGTCACCCAACAGTGGTGGTGCTGCATTAGTCACCCAACAGTGGTGGTGCTGCATTAGTCACCCAACAGTGGTGGTGCTGCATTAGTCACCCAACAGTGGTGGTGCTGCATTAGTCACCCAACAGTGGTGGTGCTGCATTAGTCACCCAACAGTGGTGGTGCTGCATTAGTCACCCAACAGTGGTGGTGCTGCATTAGTCACCCAACAGTGGTGGTGCATTAGTCACCCAACAGTGGTGCTGCATTAGTCACCCAACAGTGGTGGTGCTGCATTAGTCACCCAACAGTGGTGGTGCTGCATTAGTCACCCAACAGTGGTGGTGCTGCATTAGTCACCCAACAGTGGTGGTGCTGCATTAGTCACCCACAGTGGTGGTGCTGCATTAGTCACCCAACAGTGGTGGTGCTGCATTAGTCACCCAACAGTGGGGCTGCATTAGTCACCCAACAGTGGTGGTGCATTAGTCACCCAACAGTGGTGCTGCATTAGTCACCCAACAGTGGTGGTGCTGCATTAGTCACCCAACAGTGGTGGTGCATTAGTCACCCAACAGTGGTGCTGCATTAGTCACCCAACAGTGGTGGGTGCATTAGTCACCCAACAGTGGTGGTGCTGCATTAGTCACCCAACAGTGGTGGTGCATAGTCACCCAACAGTGGGTGCTGCATTAGTCACCCAACAGTGGTGGTGCTGCATTAGTCACCCAACAGTGGTGTGCTGCATTAGTCACCCAACAGTGGTGGTGCTGCATTAGTCACCAAACAGTGGTGGTGCTGCATTAGTCACCCAACAGTGGTGGTGCATTAGTCACCCAACAGTGGTGGTGCTGCATTAGTCACCCAACAGTGGTGGTGCTGCATTAGTCACCCAACAGTGGTGGTGGGCATTAGTCACCACCCAACAGTGGTGGTGCTGCATTAGTCACCCAACAGTGGTGGTGCTGCATTAGTCACCCAACAGTGGTGGTGCTGCATTAGTCACCCAACAGTGGTGGTGCTGCATTAGTCACCCAACAGTGGTGGTGCTGCATTAGTCACCCAACAGTGGTGGTGCTGCATTAGTCACCCAACAGTGGTGGTGCTGCATTAGTCACCCAACAGTGGTGGTGCTGCATTAGTCACCCAACAGTGGTGGTGGTGCTGCATTAGTCACCCAACAGTGGTGGTGCTGCATTAGTCACCCAACAGTGGTGGTGCTGCATTAGTCACCCAACAGTGGTGGTGGTGCATTAGTCACCCAACAGTGGTGGTGCTGCATTAGTCACCCAACAGTGGTGGTGCTGCATTAGTCACCCAACAGTGGTGGTGCTGCATTAGTCACCCAACAGTGGTGGTGGCTGCATTAGTCACCCAACAGTGGTGGTGCTGCATTAGTCACCCCAACAGTGGTGGTGGTGCATTAGTCACCCAACAGTGGTGGTGCTGCATTAGTCACCCAACAGTGGTGGTGCTGCATTAGTCACCCAACAGTGGTGGTGCATTAGTCACCCAACAGTGGTGGTGGGCATTAGTCACCCAACAGTGGTGGTGGTGCATTAGTCACCCAACAGTGGTGGTGCTGCATTAGTCACCAACAGTGGTGGTGCTGCATTAGTCACCCAACAGTGGTGGTGCTGCATTAGTCACCCAACAGTGGTGGTGCTGCATTAGTCACCCAACAGTGGTGGTGCTGCATTAGTCACCCAGCAGTGGTGGTGCTGCATTAGTCACCAACAGTGGTGGTGGCATTAGTCACCCAACAGTGGTGGTGCTGCATTAGTCACCCAACAGTGGTGGTGCTGCATTAGTCACCCAACAGTGGTGGTGCTGCATTAGTCACCAACAGTGGTGGTGCTGCATTAGTCACCCAAAACAGTGGTGGTGCTGCATTAGTCACCCAGTGGTGGTGCTGCATTAGTCACCCACAGTGGTGGTGCTGCATTAGTCACCAACAGTGGTGGTGCTGCATTAGTCACCCAACAGTGGTGGTGGCATTAGTCCCAACAGTGGTGGTGCTGCATTAGTCACCCAACAGTGGTGGTGTGCATTAGTCACCCACAGTGGTGGTGCTGCATTAGTCACCCAACAGTGGTGGTGCTGCATTAGTCACCCAACAGTGGTGGTGCTAATTAGTACCCAACAGTGGTGGTGCTGCATTAGTCACCCAACAGTGGTGGTGCTGCATTAGTCACCCAACAGTGGTGGTGCTGCATTAGTCACCCAACAGTGGGGTGGTGCATTAGTCACCCAACAGTGGTGGTGCTGCATTAGTCACCAACAGTGGTGGTGCTGCATTAGTCACCCAACAGTGGTGGTGCTGCATTAGTCACCCACAGTGGTGGTGCTGCATTAGTCACCCAACAGTGGTGGTGCTGCATTAGTCACCCAACAGTGGTGGTGCTGCATTAGTCACCCAACAGTGGTGGTGCATTAGTCACCCAACAGTGGTGGTGCTGCATTAGTCACCCAACAGTGGTGGTGCATTAGTCACCCAACAGTGGTGGTGCTGCATTAGTCACCCAACAGTGGTGGTGCTGCATTAGTCACCCAACAGTGGTGGTGCTGCATTAGTCACCCAACAGTGGTGGTGGTGCATTAGTCACCCAACAGTGGTGGTGCTGCATTAGTCACCCAACAGTGGTGGTGCATTAGTCACCAACAGTGGTGGTGGTGCATTAGTCACCCAACAGTGGTGGTGCTGCATTAGTCACCAGCAGTGGTGGTGCTGCATTAGTCACCCAACAGTGGTGGTGCTGCATTAGTCACCCAACAGTGGTGGTGCTGCATTAGTCACCCAGCAGTGGTGGTGCTGCATTAGTCACCAAACAGTGGTGGTGCTGCATTAGTCACCCAACAGTGGTGGTGCTGCATTAGTCACCCAACAGTGGTGGTGCTGCATTAGTCACCCAACAGTGGTGGTGCTGCATTAGTCACCCAACAGTGGTGGTGCTGCATTAGTCACCAAACAGTGGTGGTGCTGCATTAGTCACCCAACAGTGTGGTGGTGCGCATTAGTCACCAACAGTGGTGGTGCTGCATTAGTCACCCAACAGTGGTGGTGCTGCATTAGTCACCCAACAGTGGTGGTGCTGCATTAGTCACCCAACAGTGTGGTGCTGCATTAGTCACCCAACAGTGGTGGTGCTGCATTAGTCACCAACAGTGGTGGTGTGCTGCATTAGTCACCCAACAGTGGTGGTGCTGCATTAGTCACCCAACAGTGGTGGTGCTGCATTAGTCACCCAACAGTGGTGGTGCTGCATTAGTCACCCAACAGTGGTGGTGCTGCATTAGTCACCCAACAGTGGTGGTGCTGCATTAGTCACCAACAGTGGTGGTGCTGCATTAGTCACCCAACAGTGGTGGTGCTGCATTAGTCACAAACAGTGGTGGTGCTGCATTAGTCACCCAACAGTGGTGGTGCTACATTAGTCACCCAACAGTGGTGGTGCTGCATTAGTCACCAACAGGTGGTGGGCATTAGTCACCAACAGTGGTGGTGCTGCATTAGTCACCCAACAGTGGTGGTGCTGCATTAGTCACCCAACAGTGGTGGTGCTGCATTAGTCACCCAACAGTGGTGGTGCTGCATTAGTCACCCAACAGTGGTGGTGCTGCATTAGTCACCCAACAGTGGTGGTGGTGCATTAGTCACCCAACAGTGGTGGTGCTGCATTAGTCACCCAACAGTGGTGGTGCTGCATTAGTCACCCAACAGTGGTGGTGCTGCATTAGTCACCCAACAGTGGTGCTGCATTAGTCACCCAACAGTGGTGCTGCATTAGTCACCCAACAGTGGTGGTGCATTAGTCACCCAACAGTGGTGGTGCTGCATTAGTCACCCAACAGTGGTGCTGCATTAGTCACCCAGCAGTGGTGGTGCTGCATTAGTCACCTCAGTGGTGGTGCTGCATTAGTCACCCAACAGTGGTGGTGCTGCATTAGTCACCCAACAGTGGTGGTGCATTAGTCACCCCAACAGTGGTGGTGCTGCATTAGTCACCCAACAGTGGTGGTGCTGCATTAGTCACCAACAGTGGTGGTGCTGCATTAGTCACCCAACAGTGGTGGTGCTGCATTAGTCACCCAACAGTGGTGGTGCTATTAGTCACCCAACAGTGGTGGTGCTGCATTAGTCACCCAACAGTGGTGGTGCTGCATTAGTCACCCAACAGTGGTGGTGGTGCATTAGTCACCCAACAGTGGTGGTGCATTAGTCACCCAACAGTGGTGGTGCTACATTAGTCACCCAACAGTGGTGGTGCTGCATTAGTCACCCAACAGTGGTGGTGCTACATTAGTCACCCAACAGTGGTGGTGCTGCATTAGTCACCCAACAGTGTGGTGGTGCATTAGTCACCCAACAGTGGTGGTGCTACATTAGTCACCCAACAGTGGTTGTGCTGCATTAGTCACCCAACGGTGGTGGGGCATTAGTCACCAACAGTGGTGTGCTGCATTAGTCACCCAACAGTGGTGGTGCTGCATTAGTCACCCAACAGTTGGTGGCTGCATTAGTCACCCAACAGTGGTGGTGCTGCATTAGTCACCCGCAGTGGGTGCTGCATGTCACCCAACAGTGGTGTGTGCTGCATTAGTCACCCAACAGTGGTGGTGCTGCATTAGTCACCCAACAGTGGTGGTGCTGCATTAGTCACCCAACAGTGGTGGTGCATTAGTCACCCAACAGTGGTGGTGCTGCATTAGTCACCCAACAGTGGTGGTGCTGCATTAGTCACCCAACAGTGGTGGTGCTACATTAGTCACCCAACAGTGGTGGTGCTGCATTAGTCACCCAACAGTGGTGGTGCTGCATTAGTCACCCAACAGTGGTGGTGCTACATTAGTCACCCAGCAGTGGTGGTGCATTAGTCACCCAACAGTGGTGGTGCATTTGTCACCCAACAGTGGTGGTGCTGCATTAGTCACCCAACAGTGGTGGTGCTGCATTAGTCACCCAACAGTGGTGGTGCTGCATTAGTCACCCAACAGTGGTGGTGCTGCATTAGTCACCCAACAGTGGTGGTGCTGCATTAGTCACCCAGCAGTGGTGGTGCTGCATTAGTCACCCAACAGTGGTGGTGCTGCATTAGTCACCCAACAGTGGTGGTGCTGCATTAGTCACCCAACAGTGGTGGTGCTGCATTAGTCACCCAACAGTGGTGGTGGTGCATTAGTCACCCAACAGTGGTGCTACATTAGTCACCCAACAGTGGTGGTGCTGCATTAGTCACCCAACAGTGGTGGTGCTGCATTAGTCACCCAACAGTGGTGGTGCTGCATTAGTCACCCAACAGTGGTGGTGCTGCATTAGTCACCCAACAGTGGTGGTGCTGCATTAGTCACCCACAGTGGTGGTGCTGCATTAGTCACCCAACAGTGGTGGTGCTGCATTAGTCACCCAACAGTGGTGGTGCATTAGTCACCCAACAGTGGTGGTGCTACATTAGTCACCCAACAGTGGTGGTGCATTAGTCACCCAACAGTGGTGGTGCTGCATTAGTCACCCAACAGTGGTGGTGCTGCATTAGTCACCCAACAGTGGTGGTGCTGCATTAGTCACCCAACAGTGGTGGTGCTGCATTAGTCACCCAACAGTGGTGGTGCTGCATTAGTCACCCAACAGTGGTGGTGCTGCATTAGTCACCCAACAGTGGTGGTGCTGCATTAGTCACCCAACAGTGGTGGTGCTGCATTAGTCACCCAACAGTGGTGGTGCTGCATTAGTCACCCAACAGTGGTGGTGCTGCATTAGTCACCCAACAGTGGTGGTGCTGCATTAGTCACCCAACAGTGGTGGTGCTGCATTAGTCACCCAACAGTGGTGGTGCTGCATTAGTCACCCAACAGTGGTGGTGCTGCATTAGTCACCCAACAGTGGTGGTGCATTAGTCACCCAACAGTGGTGGTGCTGCATTAGTCACCCACAGTGGTGGTGCTGCATTAGTCACCCAACAGTGGTGGTGCTGCATTAGTCACCCAACAGTGGTGGTGCTGCATTAGTCACCCAACAGTGGTGGTGCTGCATTAGTCACCCAACAGTGGTGGTGCTGCATTAGTCACCCACAGTGGTGGTGCATTAGTCACCCAACAGTGGTGGTGCATTAGTCACCCAACAGTGGTGGTGCTGCATTAGTCACCCACAGTGGTGGTGCTGCATTAGTCACCCAACAGTGGTGGTGCTGCATTAGTCACCCAACAGTGGTGGTGCTGCATTAGTCACCCAACAGTGGTGGTGCTGCATTAGTCACCCAGCAGTGGTGGTGCTGCATTAGTCACCCAACAGTGGTGGTGCTGCATTAGTCACCCAACAGTGGTGGTGCTGCATTAGTCACCCAACAGTGGTGGTGCTGCATTAGTCACCCAACAGTGGTGGTGGTGCATTAGTCACCCAACAGTGGTGGTGCTACATTAGTCACCCAACAGTGGTGGTGCTGCATTAGTCACCCAACAGTGGTGGTGGTGCATTAGTCACCCAACAGTGGTGGTGCTGCATTAGTCACCCAACAGTGGTGGTGCTGCATTAGTCACCCAACAGTGGTGGTGCTGCATTAGTCACCCAGCAGTGGTGGTGCTGCATTAGTCACCCAACAGTGGTGGTGCTGCATTAGTCACCCAACAGTGGTGGTGCTGCATTAGTCACCCAACAGTGGTGGTGCTGCATTAGTCACCCAACAGTGGTGGTGGTGCATTAGTCACCCAACAGTGGTGGTGCATTAGTCACCCAACAGTGGTGGTGCTGCATTAGTCACCCAACAGTGGTGGTGCATTAGTCACCCAACAGTGGTGGTGCTGCATTAGTCACCCAACAGTGGTGGTGCTGCATTAGTCACCCAACAGTGGTGGTGCATTAGTCACCCAACAGTGGTGGTGCTGCATTAGTCACCCAACAGTGGTGGTGCTGCATTAGTCACCCAACAGTGGTGGTGCTGCATTAGTCACCCAACAGTGGTGGTGCTGCATTAGTCACCCAACAGTGGTGGTGCTGCATTAGTCACCCAACAGTGGTGGTGCTGCATTAGTCACCCAGCAGTGGTGGTGCTGCATTAGTCACCCAACAGTGGTGGTGGTGCATTAGTCACCCAACAGTGGTGGTGCTGCATTAGTCACCCAACAGTGGTGGTGCTGCATTAGTCACCCAACAGTGGTGGTGCATTAGTCACCCAACAGTGGTGGTGCTGCATTAGTCACCCAACAGTGGTGGTGCTACATTAGTCACCCAACAGTGGTGGTGCATTAGTCACCCAACAGTGGTGGTGCTGCATTAGTCACCCAACAGTGGTGGTGCTGCATTAGTCACCCAACAGTGGTGGTGCTGCATTAGTCACCCAAAGTGGTGGGTGGTGCATTAGTCACCCAACAGTGGTGGTGCATTAGTCACCCAACAGTGGTGGTGCTGCATTAGTCACCCAACAGTGGTGGTGCTGCATTAGTCACCCAACAGTGGTGGTGCTGCATTAGTCACCCAACAGTGGTGGTGCTGCATTAGTCACCCAACAGTGGTGGTGCTGCATTAGTCACCCAACAGTGGTGGTGCTGCATTAGTCACCCAACAGTGGTGGTGCTGCATTAGTCACCCAACAGTGGTGGTGCTGCATTAGTCACCCAACAGTGGTGGTGCATTAGTCACCCAACAGTGGTGGTGCTGCATTAGTCACCCAACAGTGGTGGTGCTGCATTAGTCACCCAACAGTGGTGGTGCTGCATTAGTCACCCAACAGTGGTGGTGCTGCATTAGTCACCCAACAGTGGTGGTGCTGCATTAGTCACCCAACAGTGGTGGTGCTGCATTAGTCACCCAACAGTGGTGGTGCTGCATTAGTCACCCAACAGTGGTGGTGGTGCATTAGTCACCCAACAGTGGTGGTGCATTAGTCACCCAACAGTGGTGGTGCTGCATTAGTCACCCAACAGTGGTGGTGCTGCATTAGTCACCCAACAGTGGTGGTGCTACATTAGTCACCCAACAGTGGTGGTGCTGCATTAGTCACCCAACAGTGGTGGTGCTGCATTAGTCACCCAACAGTGGTGGTGCTGCATTAGTCACCCAACAGTGGTGGTGCTGCATTAGTCACCCAACAGTGGTGGTGCATTAGTCACCCAACAGTGGTGGTGCTGCATTAGTCACCCAACAGTGGTGGTGCTGCATTAGTCACCCAACAGTGGTGGTGCTGCATTAGTCACCCAACAGTGGTGGTGCTGCATTAGTCACCCAACAGTGGTGGTGCTGCATTAGTCACCCAACAGTGGTGGTGCTGCATTAGTCACCCAACAGTGGTGGTGCTGCATTAGTCACCCAACAGTGGTGGTGCTGCATTAGTCACCCAACAGTGGTGGTGCATTAGTCACCCAACAGTGGTGGTGCTGCATTAGTCACCCAACAGTGGTGGTGCTGCATTAGTCACCCAACAGTGGTGGTGCTGCATTAGTCACCCAACAGTGGTGGTGCTGCATTAGTCACCCAACAGTGGTGGTGCTGCATTAGTCACCCAACAGTGGTGGTGCTGCATTAGTCACCCAACAGTGGTGGTGCATTAGTCACCCAACAGTGGTGGTGCATTAGTCACCCAACAGTGGTGGTGCTGCATTAGTCACCCAACAGTGGTGGTGCTGCATTAGTCACCCAACAGTGGTGGTGCTGCATTAGTCACCCAACAGTGGTGGTGCTGCATTAGTCACCCAACAGTGGTGGTGCTGCATTAGTCACCCAACAGTGGTGGTGCTGCATTAGTCACCCAACAGTGGTGGTGCTGCATTAGTCACCCAACAGTGGTGGTGCTGCATTAGTCACCCAACAGTGGTGGTGCTGCATTAGTCACCCAACAGTGGTGGTGCTGCATTAGTCACCCAACAGTGGTGGTGCTGCATTAGTCACCCAACAGTGGTGGTGCTGCATTAGTCACCCAACAGTGGTGGTGCTGCATTAGTCACCCAACAGTGGTGGTGCTGCATTAGTCACCCAACAGTGGTGGTGCTGCATTAGTCACCCAACAGTGGTGGTGCTGCATTAGTCACCCAACAGTGGTGGTGCTGCATTAGTCACCCAACAGTGGTGGTGCTGCATTAGTCACCCAACAGTGGTGGTGCTGCATTAGTCACCCAACAGTGGTGGTGCTGCATTAGTCACCCAACAGTGGTGGTGTGCATTAGTCACCCAACAGTGGTGGTGCATTAGTCACCCAACAGTGGTGGTGCTGCATTAGTCACCCAACAGTGGTGGTGCTGCATTAGTCACCCAACAGTGGTGGTGCTGCATTAGTCACCCAACAGTGGTGGTGCTGCATTAGTCACCCAACAGTGGTGGTGCATTAGTCACCCAACAGTGGTGGTGCTGCATTAGTCACCCAACAGTGGTGGTGCTGCATTAGTCACCCAACAGTGGTGGTGCTGCATTAGTCACCCAACAGTGGTGGTGCTGCATTAGTCACCCAACAGTGGTGGTGCTGCATTAGTCACCCAACAGTGGTGGTGCTGCATTAGTCACCCAACAGTGGTGGTGCTGCATTAGTCACCCAACAGTGGTGGTGCTGCATTAGTCACCCAACAGTGGTGGTGCTGCATTAGTCACCCAACAGTGGTGGTGCTGCATTAGTCACCCAACAGTGGTGGTGCATTAGTCACCCAACAGTGGTGGTGCTGCATTAGTCACCCAACAGTGGTGGTGCTGCATTAGTCACCCAACAGTGGTGGTGCTGCATTAGTCACCCAACAGTGGTGGTGCTGCATTAGTCACCCAACAGTGGTGGTGCTGCATTAGTCACCCAACAGTGGTGGTGCTGCATTAGTCACCCAACAGTGGTGGTGCTGCATTAGTCACCATTAGTCACCCACAGTGGTGGTGCTGCATTAGTCACCCAACAGTGGTGGTGCTGCATTAGTCACCCAACAGTGGTGGTGCTGCATTAGTCACCCAACAGTGGTGGTGCTGCATTAGTCACCCAACAGTGGTGGTGCTGCATTAGTCACCCAACAGTGGTGGTGCTGCATTAGTCACCCAACAGTGGTGGTGCATTAGTCACCCAACAGTGGTGGTGCTGCATTAGTCACCCAACAGTGGTGGTGCTGCATTAGTCACCCAACAGTGGTGGTGCTGCATTAGTCACCCAACAGTGGTGGTGCTGCATTAGTCACCCAACAGTGGTGGTGCTGCATTAGTCACCCAACAGTGGTGGTGCTGCATTAGTCACCCAACAGTGGTGGTGCTGCATTAGTCACCCAACAGTGGTGGTGCTGCATTAGTCACCCAACAGTGGTGGTGCTGCATTAGTCACCCAACAGTGGTGGTGCTGCATTAGTCACCCAACAGTGGTGGTGCTGCATTAGTCACCCAACAGTGGTGGTGCTGCATTAGTCACCCAACAGTGGTGGTGCTGCATTAGTCACCCAACAGTGGTGGTGCATTAGTCACCCAACAGTGGTGGTGCTGCATTAGTCACCCAACAGTGGTGGTGCTGCATTAGTCACCCAACAGTGGTGGTGCTGCATTAGTCACCCAACAGTGGTGGTGCTGCATTAGTCACCCAACAGTGGTGGTGCTGCATTAGTCACCCAACAGTGGTGGTGCTGCATTAGTCACCCAACAGTGGTGGTGCTGCATTAGTCACCCAACAGTGGTGGTGCTGCATTAGTCACCCAACAGTGGTGGTGCATTAGTCACCCAACAGTGGTGGTGCTGCATTAGTCACCCAACAGTGGTGGTGCTGCATTAGTCACCCAACAGTGGTGGTGCTGCATTAGTCACCCAACAGTGGTGGTGCTGCATTAGTCACCCAACAGTGGTGGTGCTGCATTAGTCACCCAACAGTGGTGGTGCTGCATTAGTCACCCAACAGTGGTGGTGCTGCATTAGTCACCCAACAGTGGTGGTGCTGCATTAGTCACCCAACAGTGGTGGTGCTGCATTAGTCACCCAACAGTGGTGGTGCTGCATTAGTCACCCAACAGTGGTGGTGCTGCATTAGTCACCCAACAGTGGTGGTGCTGCATTAGTCACCCAACAGTGGTGGTGCTGCATTAGTCACCCAACAGTGGTGGTGCTGCATTAGTCACCCAACAGTGGTGGTGCTGCATTAGTCACCCAACAGTGGTGGTGCTGCATTAGTCACCCAACAGTGGTGGTGCTGCATTAGTCACCCAACAGTGGTGGTGCTGCATTAGTCACCCAACAGTGGTGGTGCTGCATTAGTCACCCAACAGTGGTGGTGCTGCATTAGTCACCCAACAGTGGTGGTGCTGCATTAGTCACCCAACAGTGGTGGTGCTGCATTAGTCACCCAACAGTGGTGGTGCTGCATTAGTCACCCAACAGTGGTGGTGCTGCATTAGTCACCCAACAGTGGTGGTGCTGCATTAGTCACCCAACAGTGGTGGTGCTGCATTAGTCACCCAACAGTGGTGGTGCATTAGTCACCCAACAGTGGTGGTGCTGCATTAGTCACCCAACAGTGGTGGTGCTGCATTAGTCACCCAACAGTGGTGGTGCTGCATTAGTCACCCAACAGTGGTGGTGCTGCATTAGTCACCCAACAGTGGTGGTGCTGCATTAGTCACCCAACAGTGGTGGTGCTGCATTAGTCACCCAACAGTGGTGGTGCTGCATTAGTCACCCAACAGTGGTGGTGCTGCATTAGTCACCCAACAGTGGTGGTGCTGCATTAGTCACCCAACAGTGGTGGTGCTGCATTAGTCACCCAACAGTGGTGGTGCATTAGTCACCCAACAGTGGTGGTGCTGCATTAGTCACCCAACAGTGGTGGTGCATTAGTCACCCAACAGTGGTGGTGCTGCATTAGTCACCCAACAGTGGTGGTGCTGCATTAGTCACCCAACAGTGGTGGTGCTGCATTAGTCACCCAACAGTGGTGGTGCTGCATTAGTCACCCAACAGTGGTGGTGCTGCATTAGTCACCCAACAGTGGTGGTGCTGCATTAGTCACCCAACAGTGGTGGTGCTGCATTAGTCACCCAACAGTGGTGGTGCTGCATTAGTCACCCAACAGTGGTGGTGCATTAGTCACCCAACAGTGGTGGTGCTGCATTAGTCACCCAACAGTGGTGGTGCTGCATTAGTCACCCAACAGTGGTGGTGCATTAGTCACCCAACAGTGGTGGTGCTGCATTAGTCACCCAACAGTGGTGGTGCTGCATTAGTCACCCAACAGTGGTGGTGCTGCATTAGTCACCCAACAGTGGTGGTGGTGCATTAGTCACCCAACAGTGGTGGTGCATTAGTCACCCAACAGTGGTGGTGCTGCATTAGTCACCCAACAGTGGTGGTGCTGCATTAGTCACCCAACAGTGGTGGTGCTGCATTAGTCACCCAACAGTGGTGGTGCTGCATTAGTCACCCAACAGTGGTGGTGCTGCATTAGTCACCCAACAGTGGTGGTGCTGCATTAGTCACCCAACAGTGGTGGTGCTGCATTAGTCACCCAACAGTGGTGGTGCTGCATTAGTCACCCAACAGTGGTGGTGCATTAGTCACCCAACAGTGGTGGTGCTGCATTAGTCACCCAACAGTGGTGGTGCTGCATTAGTCACCCAACAGTGGTGGTGCTGCATTAGTCACCCAACAGTGGTGGTGCTGCATTAGTCACCCAACAGTGGTGGTGCTGCATTAGTCACCCAACAGTGGTGGTGCTGCATTAGTCACCCAACAGTGGTGGTGCTGCATTAGTCACCCAACAGTGGTGGTGCTGCATTAGTCACCCAACAGTGGTGGTGCATTAGTCACCCAACAGTGGTGGTGCTGCATTAGTCACCCAACAGTGGTGGTGCTGCATTAGTCACCCAACAGTGGTGGTGCTGCATTAGTCACCCAACAGTGGTGGTGCTGCATTAGTCACCCAACAGTGGTGGTGCTGCATTAGTCACCCAACAGTGGTGGTGCTGCATTAGTCACCCAACAGTGGTGGTGCTGCATTAGTCACCCAACAGTGGTGGTGCTGCATTAGTCACCCAACAGTGGTGGTGCTGCATTAGTCACCCAACAGTGGTGGTGCTGCATTAGTCACCCAACAGTGGTGGTGCTGCATTAGTCACCCAACAGTGGTGGTGCTGCATTAGTCACCCAACAGTGGTGGTGCTGCATTAGTCACCCAACAGTGGTGGTGCTGCATTAGTCACCCAACAGTGGTGGTGCTGCATTAGTCACCCAACAGTGGTGGTGCTGCATTAGTCACCCAACAGTGGTGGTGCTGCATTAGTCACCCAACAGTGGTGGTGCTGCATTAGTCACCCAACAGTGGTGGTGCTGCATTAGTCACCCAACAGTGGTGGTGCTGCATTAGTCACCCAACAGTGGTGGTGCTGCATTAGTCACCCAACAGTGGTGGTGCTGCATTAGTCACCCAACAGTGGTGGTGGTGCATTAGTCACCCAACAGTGGTGGTGCATTAGTCACCCAACAGTGGTGGTGCTGCATTAGTCACCCAACAGTGGTGGTGCTGCATTAGTCACCCAACAGTGGTGGTGCTGCATTAGTCACCCAACAGTGGTGGTGCTGCATTAGTCACCCAACAGTGGTGGTGCTGCATTAGTCACCCAACAGTGGTGGTGCTGCATTAGTCACCCAACAGTGGTGGTGCTGCATTAGTCACCCAACAGTGGTGGTGCTGCATTAGTCACCCAACAGTGGTGGTGCTGCATTAGTCACCCAACAGTGGTGGTGCTGCATTAGTCACCCAACAGTGGTGGTGCTGCATTAGTCACCCAACAGTGGTGGTGCTGCATTAGTCACCCAACAGTGGTGGTGCTGCATTAGTCACCCAACAGTGGTGGTGCTGCATTAGTCACCCAACAGTGGTGGTGCTGCATTAGTCACCCAACAGTGGTGGTGCTGCATTAGTCACCCAACAGTGGTGGTGCTGCATTAGTCACCCAACAGTGGTGGTGCTGCATTAGTCACCCAACAGTGGTGGTGCTGCATTAGTCACCCAACAGTGGTGGTGCTGCATTAGTCACCCAACAGTGGTGGTGCTGCATTAGTCACCCAACAGTGGTGGTGCTGCATTAGTCACCCAACAGTGGTGGTGCTGCATTAGTCACCCAACAGTGGTGGTGCTGCATTAGTCACCCAACAGTGGTGGTGCTGCATTAGTCACCCAACAGTGGTGGTGCTGCATTAGTCACCCAACAGTGGTGGTGCTGCATTAGTCACCCAACAGTGGTGGTGCTGCATTAGTCACCCAACAGTGGTGGTGCTGCATTAGTCACCCAACAGTGGTGGTGCTGCATTAGTCACCCAACAGTGGTGGTGCTGCATTAGTCACCCAACAGTGGTGGTGCTGCATTAGTCACCCAACAGTGGTGGTGCTGCATTAGTCACCCAACAGTGGTGGTGCTGCATTAGTCACCCAACAGTGGTGGTGCTGCATTAGTCACCCAACAGTGGTGGTGCTGCATTAGTCACCCAACAGTGGTGGTGCTGCATTAGTCACCCAACAGTGGTGGTGCATTAGTCACCCAACAGTGGTGGTGCTGCATTAGTCACCCAACAGTGGTGGTGCTGCATTAGTCACCCAACAGTGGTGGTGCTGCATTAGTCACCCAACAGTGGTGGTGCTGCATTAGTCACCCAACAGTGGTGGTGCTGCATTAGTCACCCAACAGTGGTGGTGCTGCATTAGTCACCCAACAGGTGGTGGTGCTGCATTAGTCACCCAACAGTGGTGGTGCATTAGTCACCCAACAGTGGTGGTGCTGCATTAGTCACCCAACAGTGGTGGTGCTGCATTAGTCACCCAACAGTGGTGGTGCTGCATTAGTCACCCAACAGTGGTGGTGCTGCATTAGTCACCCAACAGTGGTGGTGCTGCATTAGTCACCCAACAGTGGTGGTGCTGCATTAGTCACCCAACAGTGGTGGTGCTGCATTAGTCACCCAACAGTGGTGGTGCTGCATTAGTCACCCAACAGTGGTGGTGCATTAGTCACCCAACAGTGGTGGTGCTGCATTAGTCACCCAACAGTGGTGGTGCTGCATTAGTCACCCAACAGTGGTGGTGCTGCATTAGTCACCCAACAGTGGTGGTGCTGCATTAGTCACCCAACAGTGGTGGTGCTGCATTAGTCACCCAACAGTGGTGGTGCTGCATTAGTCACCCAACAGTGGTGGTGCTGCATTAGTCACCCAACAGTGGTGGTGTGCATTAGTCACCCAACAGTGGTGGTGCATTAGTCACCCAACAGTGGTGGTGCTGCATTAGTCACCCAACAGTGGTGGTGCTGCATTAGTCACCCAACAGTGGTGGTGCTGCATTAGTCACCCAACAGTGGTGGTGCTGCATTAGTCACCCAACAGTGGTGGTGCTGCATTAGTCACCCAACAGTGGTGGTGCTGCATTAGTCACCCAACAGTGGTGGTGCTGCATTAGTCACCCAACAGTGGTGGTGCATTAGTCACCCAACAGTGGTGGTGCTGCATTAGTCACCCAACAGTGGTGGTGCTGCATTAGTCACCCAACAGTGGTGGTGCTGCATTAGTCACCCAACAGTGGTGGTGCTGCATTAGTCACCCAACAGTGGTGGTGCTGCATTAGTCACCCAACAGTGGTGGTGCTGCATTAGTCACCCAACAGTGGTGGTGCTGCATTAGTCACCCAACAGTGGTGGTGCTGCATTAGTCACCCAACAGTGGTGGTGCATTAGTCACCCAACAGTGGTGGTGCTGCATTAGTCACCCAACAGTGGTGGTGCTGCATTAGTCACCCAACAGTGGTGGTGCTGCATTAGTCACCCAACAGTGGTGGTGCTGCATTAGTCACCCAACAGTGGTGGTGCTGCATTAGTCACCCAACAGTGGTGGTGCTGCATTAGTCACCCAACAGTGGTGGTGCTGCATTAGTCACCCAACAGTGGTGGTGCTGCATTAGTCACCCAACAGTGGTGGTGCTGCATTAGTCACCCAACAGTGGTGGTGCTGCATTAGTCACCCAACAGTGGTGGTGCTGCATTAGTCACCCAACAGTGGTGGTGCTGCATTAGTCACCCAACAGTGGTGGTGCTGCATTAGTCACCCACAGTGGTGGTGCTGCATTAGTCACCCAACAGTGGTGGTGCTGCATTAGTCACCCAACAGTGGTGGTGCTGCATTAGTCACCCAACAGTGGTGGTGCTGCATTAGTCACCCA
>WNGS01168941.1:0-10687 GCA_020271785.1 Procambarus virginalis
GTGAGTACACACACACACTCACATATGGGGGCCTGATAGCTGAGTGGATACCGCTCTGGACTCGTAATCCTAGGGTCCGGGTTCGATCCCCGGTGATGGCAGAAACAAGATGGGCAGAATTTCTTTCACCCCTGATGACCCTGTTACCTAGCAGTAAATAGGTACCTGGGAGTTAGACAGCTGCTACGGGCTGTTTACTGATGTGTGTGT
Source organism: Procambarus virginalis (assembly GCA_020271785.1). Classification (NCBI taxonomy): domain Eukaryota; kingdom Metazoa; phylum Arthropoda; class Malacostraca; order Decapoda; family Cambaridae; genus Procambarus; species Procambarus virginalis. The sequence continues at coordinate 211 of WNGS01168941.1, forward strand.
GTACTCATCTAATTGTACTCACCTAATTGTGCTTACGGGGGTGAGCTCTGCTCTTTCGGCCCGCCTCTCAACTGTCAGTCAACTGTTACTAACTACTACTATTTTCTCCTCACACCACACACACACACACACACACACACACACACACACACACACACACACACACACACACACACACACACACACACACACACACACACACACACACCAGGAAGCAGCTCCGTAACAGCTGTTAACTCCCAAGTACCTATTTACTGCTAGGTAACAGGTGCATCAGGGTGAAAGAAACTTTGCCCATTTGTTTCTACCTCGTGTGGGAATCGAACCCGCGCCACAGAATTACGAGTCCTGCGCGCTATCCACCAGGCTACCAGGCCCCCTGTGTGTGTACTCACCTAGTACTCACCTAGTGTGCTTGCGGGGGTTGAGCTCTGGCTCTTTGGTCCCGCCTCTCAACCGTCAATCAACAGATTGTGTGTGTGTGTGTGTGTGTGTGTGTGTGTGTGTGTGTGTGTGTGTGTGTGTGTGTGTGTGTGTGTGTGTGTGTGTGTGTGTGTGTGTGAAAGAATTATTAGTTAGTAGTTAGTAACAGTTGATTGATTGACAGCTGAGAGGCGGGCCGAAAGAGCAGAGCTCAACCCCCGCAAGCACACCTGGGCGAATACAACTAGGTGAATACACAGGAAGCCAGACACAAGATACAGATTGGGAGATAAAGTCCTTCATGAAATGGACAGAGAGAAAGATCTAGGAGTTGATATCACACCAAACCTGTCTCCTGAAGCTCACATAAAAAGAATAACATCTGCGGCATACGCGAGGCTGGCTAACATCAGAATAGCGTTCAGGAACCTGTGTAAGGAATCATTCAGAATCTTGTACACCACATATGTAAGACCAATCCTGGAGTATGCGGCCCCAGCATAGAGCCCGTACCTTGTCAAGCACAAGACGAAGCTGGAAAATTTTCAGATTTATGCCACTAGGCTAGTCCCTGAACTAAGAGGCATGAGTTACGAGGAAAGGCTACAAGAAATGCGCCTCACAACTGTGAAAGACAGAAGAGTAAGGGGAGACATGATCACTACCTACAAAATTCTCAGAGGAATTGATAAGATAGATAAGGATAAACTGTTTAACTCGAAGGGGTACGCGAACAAGGGGACACATGTGGAAACTGAGTACCCAAATGAGCCACAGGGACGTTAAAAAGAACTTTTTCAGTGTCAGAGTAGTTAACGGATGGAATGCATTAGGCAGTGACGTGGTGGAGGCTGACTCCATATACAGTTTCAAATGTAGATATGATAGAGCCCAGCAGGCTCAGGAATCTGTACACCAGTTGATTGACAGCTGAGAGCCGGGACCTAAGAGCTAGAGCTCAACCCCTGCGAGTACAATTAGGTGAGTACACACACACACAAACTGAAAAATGCAGGGAATTACAGAGGTATACCTTCAGAGGGACATGACCAGGGACGAGATTATAAGGGCAGAAGATACAAGGAAAATACGCAGGGAAAGGGAAGGGAGCTAGGGATTTGTCTCCATCACAGCACTCCAAGAGGGGAGTTTGGAACCCCAATCCATTAATTCAGGAACCCCAGAAGGGAATGCAACACCCCAGTCCAACACCCCATAGGGCCCCCCTCTACTCCCAGCTCAAATCCCTCCTTGCCCCTTCACAATGCCCACGATATCACCCAAATCCTTCCTCCCCCCTTACCCCGAGTATCCCCTACTTTCCCATCCCCTGTCTTCTTCCTGCCCCTGGCAGACCCAGGCGAGACCTAAGCCCTCCAACCCCCACTCCACCTTCCACCAAACCCCTGGAGGTTGGTGGGAGGTGGAGCCCACCTACACCACAAGAGGACGTTCCCTAGCCCCAAGCACTCCTTTTCCCCTCCCCCCACCCTCAGGACTTCTTCCTGTCCCAAGCAGGCCTGGGCAAGACTTAAGCTCTTTATTCCCCACCTCACCTCCCCCTGAACCCTGGCAACTTCCCTACAGGAGGATGAGCCAACCCAAGTAGAAATGACCATGGATCAACTTCCTACACTAGTGGGGAGGGAGGGTCAAAATGGATATAGAAAAGTGAGCTTCAAGGTAATGTACTCAAACATTGATGGGATTACCAATAAGCAAGTGAACTGGCAGAAAGGGTGCAAGAAGAAAACCCTGATGTAATAGGACTAACGGAAACAAAATTGTCAGGAGTCATAACAGATGTTGTGTTTCCAAAGGACTACTATATAGTAAGGAAAGAGAGGGAAGGGAGAGGAGGTGGAGGAGTGGCCCTGCTGATAAGGAAGGACTGGAGTTTTGATGAGATGGAAATTCCGGGCTGTGACGGATTCAGAGATTACATAACAAGAACTATAACAATGGGTGGACCTAAGATAATAGTGGCAGTCATTTACAACCCTCCCCTAAATGAATGAAAACCCAGACAAGAGTTTGATAGCAACAACATGGCAACCATTAACATAATAGAGAGAGCAGCTTCAGTTGCCTGCAGGAATGGCTCCAGACTCTTAATCATGGGCGATTTCAACCATGAAAAGATAAACTGGGAGAATGGGGACCCACATGGTGGTGCAGATACGTGGAGAGCTAAACTCCTGGAAGTGGCAACAAGGAATTTTCTGAGCCAGCATGTCAAGGAACCCACAAGAGTGAGAGGCAATGATGAACCAACTAGACTCGACTTGATATTCACCCTAAATGAGTCAGAAATAAGAGAAGTCAAATTTGAAGCCCCCATAGGAATGAGTGACCACAGTATATTGACATTTGAGTATCTGGTGGAGGTAGGGATAACCTATCCAAAGATGGGATTGGAAGGGATTGACTGAATTACCGAAGAGGAAAATATGATGAGATGAGGAACTTCCTAAGGGGAATACCATGGGAAACAGAACTCAGAGAGAAGAATGTACAGGATATGATGGACTATGTCACCCAGAAATGCCAGGAAGCTGCAGATAGATTTATCCCGGTCCAAAAGGAGAAAAGCGAAAAGCAATAGAATAATCCATGGTTCAATCAGGAATGCAAGGTAGCAAAGCAAATGAGCAAAAGATCATGGAGAAACTACAGGAATAACAAAACGCGTTTCACTTACGAGATGGAGAAGGATGGGAAGCTGCCCTTTCTAGATGTAACAGTCATGGAAAGGAGCGGAGGTTTCCACACTGCAGTCTACACTAAGGAAACGAACATAGGAATGTGCCTAAATGCCAACAGTGACTGCCCAGACAGGTACAAGAGGAGTGTTGTTAACGCTTATGTCGACCGTGCTCTCAGCCACAGCTCAGGATGGAAGCAAGTCGATGAAGAACTCTGTAGGGTAAGGCAGGTCCTAGTCAACAACGGCTTCTCCAATGGTTTCGTTGAAGACATCATAAGAAGGAAGGTGAAACGCCATGCAACCTCTGAAGAGACAACTAACACAACACCTATACCCCTATTAGACTATTTTACAGGAACTTCTTTTCCACAGCTCATAAAACGTAGGAGAGGGTCCTGAAAGATATTGTTAATAGAAACATTATCCCTACAGACAAAAATCAGAAGATACAACTGACGATTTACTATAAAACCAAAAAAACGGCCAGCCTACTCATGAGAAACTCTCCAGACACAAAGCAGAACGCTTTAAAAGAGACCAACGTCGTCTATGCCTTCAAATGCCCAGTTGGGGACTGTAAGCCTCAAAAAACTCAGTATAGAGGCAAGACAACAACATCTCATTCCAGGCGATTAACGATGCATAAGCAACACGGCTCCATTAAGGAACATATAATCTCTTCCCACAACCAGACCATCACCAGAGAAATCTTAGCAAACAACACAGAAATCATCGATAGATACAGCGACAGCAGGCGGCTTGACATCTGCGAGGCACTACACATCAAGAAGTCAACACCAGCAATCAACAGCCAATTAATGCACAACTATATTCTACCCACTTCAAGACTCCGCTCCAATATAGAAGCATCAAGAAATATGGCCAATAGGCCCTCTGCAGTTACTTCCATTCTTATCTTCAATTTACCCAATTAATACCCAATATTTCGTGTTCTGTCCTGTGTTGAAAGTTTTGTTCACCTCATCCAAAACTGTTGTAACATATCACCTCACACAAAATGCGGGTATAAAATGAAAAATGAAAGCTGTTTAAATCATAGCATAGTAAGAACTCTGTTTAGTGTTTGCAGGTTATAGTTGTGTGTGTGTAAACTAAAAGTGTTTGAAAATGTAATAAGTTATTACGAAATGCGTTCAAGTGTCGCGTCAGACTAGAAATCAAAATGAATTTTGGAGAATTGATTTTTCAATTACCATCAGCAGTGAAAAGAAACATAAGAAATATTGAGAAATTTCGTGTTATAATTATTAATCTTACTTTTTCGGTCATATTTAATAATATATATATATATATATATATATATATATATATATATATATATATATATATATATATATATATATATATATATATATATATATATATATATATATATATATATATATGGCCTCCTATGCAACTCATCTCAAGCTGAGTTACCAAACACAAAACACAAATTCGCAATATTTTTAAACCAATACATTTTTCCCCTATAAAGTTTTAAATAACAGACCAATTTTTTTTCTATATATATATTATTTTTCCTTTTAGAATGGTAGAGTGGAAAAAGCAAAAACAGCGAGGTATTTAAAAAAATAGTATTATTGTACTAGACTCTACGGCCAGGCGAGGAAAATATTGGAATTTGAAAATTCAAAAATACAAAAGTAGTCAAAACGACGATTTTGGCTGAAAAAATAAAATTGCCTCATGGGTTTGTTTGATATATTGCGAGTTACAGGTTTAGTGAGGTGAGCAACACGGATAAAATAGGTTCAAAATTTGAGAAACGTGTCCGAAATTGTTTGGAAAAGTGAATAACGCTGCTAAAACTGGGTCAAGATATGAGTGAAGCAGTTGAAATAGGTTCAAAATGTGAATAATGGAGCTAAACTTGTTCCATGTGTGAAAAACGCAGCTAAACTTGTTCCATGTGTGAAAAACGCAGCTAAACTTGTTCCAAGTGTGAAAAATGCAGCTAAACTTGTTCCAAGTGTGAAAAATGCAGCTAAACTTGTTCCAAGTGTGAGAAATGCAGCTAAACTTGTTCCAAGTGTGAAAAATGCAGCTAAACTTGTTCCAAGTGTGAGAAATGCAGCTAAACTTGTTCCAAGTGTGAAAAATGCAGCTAAACTTGTTCCAAGTGTGAAAAATGCAGCTAAACTTGTTCCAAGTGTGAAAAATGCAGCTAAACTTGTTCCAAGTGTGAAAAATGCAGCTAAACTTGTTCCAAGTGTGAGAAACGCAGCTAAGCTTGTTCCAAGTGTGAGAAACGCAACTAAATTTGTTCCAAGTGTGAGAAACGCAACTAAATTTGTTCCAAGTGTGAGAAACGCAACTAAATTTGTTCCAAGTGTGAGAAACGCAACTAAATTTGTTCCAAGTGTGAGAAACGCAACTAAACTTGTTCCAAGTGTGAGAAACGCAACTAAATTTGTTCCAAGTGTGAGAAACGTAACTAAACTTGTTCCAAGTGTGAGAAACGCAACTAAATTTGTTCCAAGTGTGAGAACGCAACTAAATTTGTTCCAAGTGTGAGAAACGCAACTAAACTTGTTCCAAGTGTGAGAAACGCAACTAAATTTGTTCCAAGTGTGAGAAACGTAACTAAACTTGTTCCAAGTGTGAGAAACGTAACTAAATTTGTTCCAAGTGTGAGAAACGTAACTAAACTTGTTCCAAGTGTGAGAAACGTAACTAAACTTGTTCCAAGTGTGAGAAACGTAACTAAACTTGTTCCAAGTGTGAGAAACGCAACTAAACTTGTTCCAAGTGTGAGAAACGTAACTAAATTTGTTCCAAGTGTGAGAAACGTAACTAAACTTGTTCAAGTGTGAGAAACGTAACTAAACTTGTTCCAGTGTGAGAAACGTAACTAAACTTGTTTTAAGTGTGAATAATGAACTGAAAATGGTTCAATTAGTGATTGGATCAACTAAACTAAAAGATTGAACGAAACATGAACAATGAGTCATTAAGCCAAGAATGTCAATCGAGCAGCTTTGCACGGCTCGAACTGCAATATTTGCAATGCTTTGTATATATCATAAATTTATTAAAGAATCTGCAAAAGGGATGTTAGCCCGTTAAAGGCAGCTCCTACTGGCCCATTAGATGCTGCTCCTACTGGACCATTAGATGCTGCTCCTACTGGCCCATTAGATGCTGCTCCTACTGGCCCATTAGATGCTGCTCCTACTGGCCCATTAGAGGCAGCTCCTACTGGCCCATTAGAGGCAGCTCCTACTGGCCCATTAGAGGCAGGTCCTATTTATAGCAGTCAAAGCTCGGCCACATGTGTACCTAACCTACGCATGAGACAAACTATCTCTCACCTATTGTTTAACAAAGCGCCCGTATCTCACACACACACAAGTGATAGTGAAGGAAAATGAAGGATAATTGTGATTATTAGATATTTATTAAAAAGTAGCTGCACCCGGCCACGTGTTGCTGTGACTCACTCTGGTTAAATGGAAAAGAAAGCAAAGAGAAAGTGAACGTTTCTAATATATTTAATTTCAAAATGCTTGTTGGTATACAATATTTTTTGTTGTTCCATTGTCTGTGGAGATATAGAGACTGTCTGGTTTTGCGACTCTAGAACGCTAGACCTTCCCCCTTCCCCCCATCCTCCCCAAATCACTGGCAACAGGGGAACTGCCAGAAATTTGGAAAGCAGCTAACGTAGTGCCGAATTACAAGAAAGGGGATAGACAGGAGGCACTGATATACAGGCCGGTGTCCCTAACCTGCATACCATGCAAGCTGATGGAGAAGATTGTGTGAAGAAAACTAGTGGAGCACCTGGAGCGAAAGAACTTAACCAGAGTCCGTGGTGTAGTGGTAAGACACTCGCCTGGCATTCCGCGAGCGCTTTCTCATGGGTTCGTATCCTGGATGGGGATGATTTACTGGGCGCAAATTCTTAATTGTAGCCTCTGTTTAACTCAACAGTAAAATGTGTACTTGGTTGTAAAAACGATTCTTCGCGGCGGGGATCGTATTCCAGGGACCTGCCCGAAACGCTACGCGTACTAGTGGCTGTACAAGATATATACAACTCTTGTATATATCTAAAAAAAAAGAACTTTGTAACACAGCATCAACATGGGTTCAGGGATGGCAGGTCCTGCCTCACAGGGTTACTTGAATTCTACGACCAGGCAACAAAAATAAGGCAAGAAAGAGAAGGGTGGGCAGACTGCATATTTTTGGGTTGTCAGAAAGCCTTTGAGACAGTACCACACAAGAGGCTAGTGAAAAAGCTGGAGATACAAGCTGGAGTGAAAGGGAAGGTACTTCATTGGATGAAGGAATTGAAACTAGGCAGTGGAAACAGGAGGCCAGACACAGGATACAGAATAGATGAAGAACTTAATGAAACGAACAGACAGAAAGATCTAGGAGTTGATATCACACCAAACCTGTCTCCTGAAGCCCACATAAAAAGAATAACGTATGCGGCATATGCGAGGCTGGCTAACATCAGAACAGTGTTCAGGAACCTGTGTAAGGAATCATTTAGAATCTTGTACACCACATATGTGAGACCAATCCAGGAGTACGCGGCCCCAGCATGGAGCCCGTACCTTGTCAAGCACAAGACGAAGCTGGAAAAAGTCCATAGATATGCCACTAGACTAGTCCCAGAACTAAGAGTCATGAGTTACGAGGAAAGGCTGCGGAAAATGCACCTTATGACACTGGAAGACAGAAGAGTAAGGGGAGACATGATCACAACCTACAAAGTCCTCAGAGGAATCGACCGGGTAAACAAGGACAAACTATTCAACACTAGTGGGACGCGAACAAGGGGACACAGGTGGAAACTGAGTACCCACATGAGCCACAGAGACGTTAGAAGGAACTTTTCAGTGTCAGAGTAGTTAACGGATGGAATGCATTAGGCAGTGATGTTGTGGAGGCTGACTCCATGCACTGCTTTAAATGTAGATATGATAGAGCCCTGTAGGCTCAAGAATTTGTACACCAGTTGATTGACAGTTGAGAGGCGGGACCAAAGAGCTAAAGCTCAACCCCTGCAAGCACAAATACGTGAGTGCAAATAGGTGAGTACAGTCAGCCCAGGCAGGCCACAGTCAGCCCAGGCAGGCCACAGTCTGCCCTAGCAGGCCACAGTCAGCCCTAGCAGGCCACAGTCAGCCCAGGCAGGCCACAGTCTGCCCTAGCAGGCCACAGTCAGCCCTAGCAGGCCACAGTCAGCCCTAGCAGGCCACAGTCAGCCCAGGCAGGCCACAGTCAGCCCTAGCAGGCCACAGTCAGCCCTAGCAGGCCACAGTCAGCCCTAGCAGGCCACAGTCTGCCCTAGCAGGCCACAGTCAGCCCTAGTAGGCCACAGTCAGCCCTAGCAGGCCACAGTCAGCCCTAGCAGGCCACAGTCAGCCCTAGCAGGCCACAGTCAGCCCAGGCAGGCCACAGTCAGCCCAGGTAGGCCACAGTCAGCCCAGGCAGGCCACAGTCAGCCCAGGCAGGCCACAGTCAGCCCTAGCAGGCCACAGTCAGCCCTAGCAGGCCACAGTCAGCCCTAGCAGGCCACAGTCAGCCCAGGCAGGCCACAGTCAGCCCTAGCAGGCCACAGTCAGCCCAGGCAGGTAATAGTCAGCCCTAGCAGGCCACAGTCAGCCCAGGCAGGCCACAGTCAGCCCAGGCAGGCCACAGTCAGCCCTAGCAGGCCACGATGTCATGCTTAGCGCCCTCCTGAGGTGAGTCTCTTGGCTTCCACAATGGCTTTCAGAACAACTAACTAATCCAAAACCTAAACTATACATACAATTATAATACAAAACAGTATTATAATATCATCGTCTTCTGTACGGTCACTGATGATCGAGTGGCTAAGGTACCATGTACACCAGTTGCATTATGCTCCTGGTGGTCTGGGTTCGAGTCACTCCTGGGGTGTGGAGTTTTCAGTTATATATATATATATATATATATATATATATATATATATATATATATATATATATATAACTGAAAACTCCACACCTCCTCCTGAAAACTCCACAAACTGTATATAATATATATATATATATATATATATATATATATATATATATATATATATATATATATATATATATATATATATATATATATATATGTCGTACCTAGTAGCCAGAACGTACTTCTCAGCCTACTATGCAAGGCCCGATTTGCCTAATAAGCCAAGCTTTCCTGATTTAATATACTTTCTTTAATTTTTTTTCTTACGAAATGATAAATCTACCCATTTCATTATGTATGAGGTCAATTTTTTTTATTGGAGTTAAAATTAACGTAGATATATGACCGAACCTAACCAACCCTACCTAACCTAACCTAACCTACCTTCATAGGTTAGGTTAGGTTAGGTAGCCGAAAAAGTTAGGTTAGGTTAGGTTAGGTTAGGTAGGTTAGGTAGTCGAAAAGCAATTAATTCATGAAAACTTGGCTTATTAGGCAAATGGGGCCATGCATAGTAGGCTGAGAAGTTCGTTCTGGCTACTAGGTACGACATATATATATATATATATATATATATATATATATATATATATATATATATATATATATATATATATATATATATATGTCGTACCTAGTAGCCAGAACGCACTTCTCAGCCTACTATGCAAGGCCGATTTGCCTAATAAGCCAAGTTTTCATGAATTAATTGTTTTTCGACTACCTAACCTACCTAACCTAACCTAACCTAACTTTTTCGGCTACCTAACCTAACCTAACCTATAAAGATAGGTTAGGTTAGGTTAGGTAGGGTTGGTTAGGTTTGGTCATATATCTACGTTAATTTGAACTCCAATAAAAAAAATTGACCTAATACATAATGAAATGGGTAGCTTAATCATTTCATAAGAAAAAAAATTGAGAAAATATATTAATTCAGAAAAACTTGGCTTATTAGGCGCTAATAAGCCAAGTTTTCCTGAAGTTAATATTTTCTCTATGTTTTCTTACTGAAACAGATACAAGCTACCCATTTTCATTATTGTCATGAGGTCAATTTTTTTTTTGCAGGTTAAAAATTAACGTATGATACTAGACCGAACCCCTAAGCCAACCCTACCTAACCTAACCTAACCTATCCTTTATACGGTTTAGGTTAGGTTAGGTAGCCGAAAATGTTAGGTTAGTGGTAGGTTAGTGGTAGTCGAAACCAACAAGTTAATCTTCCCCATGAAACTTGCCTATTAGGCCAAATCGGGCCTTGCATAGTGGCTGAACAGAGTGCGTTCTCTGGCTACTAGGTACACAATATTAGGTTAATTACATAAATATATATATATATATATATATATATATATATATATATATATATATATA